>QEPC01005558.1:468474-498199 GCA_003113815.1 Sphenodon punctatus | reverse complement strand
TGACCCCATGTGCGCATTGAGCGTGATGAACATCTGGCGCGCGCCGAACAGACGTTCATGCCCCTTTGGCCCCCCCGCGGGATTGAGCGTGGTTCACTGTGGTTGAGCGTGATCTCGTAACGACTGAAAATACCCAATGTCTGAAATCACCCAATGAGAAAGGAGAACATGCGTTTTCAGGGTCTTCTTTTCCTCCCTGGGAAGCCGAGCAATAAATATTATTGTTTTTTTGTTTATTGCAGTTTTGTTCAAATTGCAGAAAAGAAAATGGGAAATGACGTCAGTGTTTCTCCTGCAGAAAACTTTCTAGGGAACCCCTCAAAGCTAAATGAAAAACTTTCTCATTTTGAATTTATCTATAATTTATGACATCTTGCAATATTTGCAGCCAGTGTTTTGAGCAAGTCTCTCTGATCAGCAGCAGTGAGGAAATACTTTGCTTTTAAGGGGATTGGAATATCTAACTGTACTGGCCATGATCCACAAATCACTTACTTCAAAGTAGTTCCATTGAAGCCCTGTGTAAGAAACCATGAGCATTTAAACATGGTCAAATCTGAGCTGGCTTTTCAGCTTTACTTGTGTCAAGGGAGATGATGTGATCTGAGAAACCTAGTGATATGTAAGTTTATTTGACTTTGTAGATATAACTTTTTAAAATTCAGGGTGATTTCAGACGGTACGCCATCCCGATTCGTCCCAGTGAAACCACGGCAGGGGTGAATTAAATAACCACCCCCTGTGGTCAAAAAATGGCCCGAATAGACGTGTCGGCTGATCCCGGCAGGGAATCGGGGTGGGGGCGGGGCCGTGCGGCGCAACATATGGCCGCATCCCCACGCTCCCACATTCGCCCGCCCTCTGGGGAGACAGGCGGGCGCTGCAGCCAATGCGGCTGCAGCACCCAGCCGCTTTGACCATGGCCCGGAATCCCACCGGGGATTCCAGACCATGATCGCCGGCCAGACGTTACTTTTTATTGCTTCCCGTCGGAAATCACTTTGACCACGCTTTTGGAGCTCGTCCCAGCGTGGTTGAAGCGTGGTTGAAATTGACCCCTTGTGGGAATCGGCCGTGGTGAACATCTGGCGGCCGCCAAACAGACGTTCAGGGCGCTTTGGCCCCACAGCGAAATTGACCGTGGTTCACTGTGGTTGACTGTGATCTCGTAACGTCTGAAAATACCCTCAGTTGAATGAATATATTATTGATTAATGATGAATAACACCATTCAAGAGTTTTTCTCTATACTTAGGATCTCATTGGATTTTTAAGGGGTTCCTTTGACATTATAAATTCTTTTCACAGAAAGTAGTTCTCATTCATAATAATTGCAAAAAATTATTTTGAAAAGTGTTATGCAATATAATAGCATAGATAGTATACATAGACCTCTATTTTTCTAATATATATATATATATGTTTCTTTTGACTCTATTTGTGAGTCTTTTTTAATATAAGTAAATATTTTTTATTTATAAAAATTATTAGAAGTTCTTCTTTGAAAGGTATTTTGTAATACAATATTATATGTATATTTTAGGGATACTAGGAGAGTAGACATTGGAACCATCCTACTTATAAATATAATTGGAGATTATTATGTAAGTAGGGATTGAATATTTTCAAACAACACATCAACCAGGTTTCTCAACATAATTTTTTTTTTTTAATTCCCCTTCGTTTGTTTGTAGTAATGATAATCCAAGGTTTGTGGATATTGATAAAATAAACCCTGAAGAAGACAGCTTGTGTCGAAATGCATTGGCTGCATTCAAAAACGATGTCATCAATTAAAAATCCAAGAGACTGTTCCATATGATATCATTTGCATTTTTATATTGATCCAAGGACTTTAGCATATATGTTTTGTGTACTTTGTAAAAGTGCATTGCAATAGATCTTGTTGCTGTTGTTTTGGGTTGATTCGGATCTAATTTTGGGTCTTTTTTCACTGTGCACTCTCCTTCACACCAAATAGAGGCTTGCATCCTAATCTGAGCCCAAGACCCAGTTGCTCACCCACAGAGACATCAGGCATAGAGTTGCCACCTCTTGTGGTTTGACCCTGAGACTCCCATAGGCCAAAATGGGAGTCTCAGGGTCAAACCACGAGAAGTGGCAACCAACCTTAGTGAGGCACATCAGTCCTGGGTTCAGACTGAGTCCAATGCAATTGGGCTCAGGCTAGGCCGGGGACAAAATTTTCTTCTGAGGGTTCTAAGCAAACCCATTGACTTGAAGAAGCTTCAAGTTCAACTTCAGTAGGACTACCCCAAGATCAATGGTTTAACAGTGTGATCCTACTATCAGATAGTTCCAGTGTTATCATCTATTAATTATTAATTATTATTATTATTATAAGCATTTGTATAGCACCAGCTGTGTACCTGCCACTTTACAGAAGAATAAGATAGACGCGGCCCCTGTCTACGGCTTACAACCTATTAGACACAGAGAGGGAAGACAAGGATAGGGGACATAGGGAGAGACAAGGGATAAATTACATTCAAGTGGATGTGAAGTCTCAGGTGCACGTGCTTGGCTTGGTTGTGTTTAGGCAGGAGTCAGCAAATATTGAAGGGAACGTTCTAACAGGCGTCAGGAAAGGCGGTGAGGAAGAGGTGGGTTTTGAGGAGGGTTTTGAAGGTGTGGAGGGAGGGGGCAAGGTGGATGTGGGCAGGGAGGGAGTTCCAGGCACATGGGGCAGCAAGGGAGAATATACGAAGGCGGTTAGGGGAGCAGGGGAGATGAGGAAGAGCAAGGGAAGGGACGGAGGAGGAGCGGAGAGTGCGTGTAGGATTGTGTAAGGAGACTAGGGCTGAGAGGTAAGGGGGAGCCAGGTTGTGAAGGGATTTGTAAGTGAACACCAGGAGTTTGTGAAGGATGCGTTCGGGAAGGGGCAGTCAGTGAAGCAAGGAGAGAAGAGGCTGCACGTGGTCAAAGCGACGGGCTGAGTGGATGAGCCTAGCAGCAGAGTTTTGGATGGAGATAAGGGGGGATAGGTGAGAGTGGGGGAGGCCAGTAAGGAGGAGGTTGCAGTAGTCAAGGCAAGAGATGACCATGGCGTGAACAAGGGTTTTGGCTGAGGAGACAGAGAAAGGGGCAAATCTGAGCAATGTTGTGGAGGGCGAAGCGATAGGATTTGGCAACAGAATTGATGTAGGGTTTAAAGGAAAGGTGAGTGTTGAAGACGAAATCCAAGCTATGGGCTTGGGGAATGGGGCGGATGGTGACCCCATCAATAAGGATGGACAGGGAAGAGGGAGAGTAAGGGAGGGGAGGAAAGATAAGGAGTTCAGTCTTAGCCATGTTGAGCTTGAGCTGAAGTCTGGACATCCAGGCAGAGATATCAGAGAGACAGTTGATGAGGCGAGCTTGGACAGAAGGGGAGAGAGAGGGGATGGAGAGATAGAGTTCAGGGTTGTCAGCATAAAGGTGATATTGGAGGCCGTGGGAGGCAATGAGTTTGCCCAGGGACAGGGTGTAGATAGAGAAGAGGAGAGGGCCCAGGACAGAGNGAGGAGGAGTTGGAATTGGGAAGCGACACATTAAAGGAGCGGTCAGAGAGGTAGGAAGAGAACCAGTCAAGGACAGAGCCGCAGAAGCCTAGCGAGCGAAGAGAGTCCAGTAGGAGTGAGTGGTCGACAGTGTCAAAGGCAGCGGAGAGATCAAGGAGGACAAGAATGGAGTAAAGGCGCTTAGATTTAGAAACAAGTAGATCATTGGTGATCTTGGCAAGGGCAGTTTCAGTGGAGTGAAGGGGGCGGAAGCCACACTGGATTGGGTCCAGGGAGGAGTTGGAAGAGAGGAGGTCCAGGCAACAAGAGTAGACAACACGTTCCAGAAGCTTAGAGGCAAAGGGTAGGAGGGTGACCGAACAGTAACTACAGTGGTCAGAGGGGTCAAGGGTGGACCTTTTGAGGATGGGAAAGACAGTGGCATGCTTGAAGGTGGAGGGGAAGGAGCCAGTAGAGAGGGAGAGATTACTGACATGTAGAAGGATGAGGGGCAACAGTGGGAGCAATGGAGGTGAGGAGGCGGGAAGGGTTTGGGTCGAGAGGGCAGGTGGAGGGGTTGGAAGAAGAAAGCAGGGAGATTTCCTCGAGGGAGGCAGGAGGGAAGGAGGAGAGGAGAGTGGGGGGAGGGGAGGGAGTGGAGAGGGAGCGGGGAGAGGAGATGGGTGGGAAGCAATGTCCTGGCGGATCTTGTCAATCTTTGAGATGAAGAATGACGCGAGATCCTGAGCAGAGAGGGAAGAGGGTGGAGAGGGGCAGGGGGGTTTGAGAAGGGAATCAAAGGTGGAGAAGAGGTGGCGGGGGTCACGAGAGTAGGATTCAACCTGGGAGGCAGCCTCGCCAGGGAGATAGCGGAAGAGAGGGAGGAGAGGGAGAATTTATAGTGGAGGAAGTCAGAGTGGGAGCGGGATTTGTGCCAGGGGCTTTCAGCAGCCTGGGTGCAGGAGCAGAGGTAGCGGATAATAGGGTTGAGCCAAGGACGGGGATTTCGGGGTCGAACAGGGTGGGAGGAGAGGGGGGCAAGAGAGTCAAGGGTCGTGGCAAGGGATGCGTTGAGAGAAGAGATGGCAGTGTCAGGGAAGAGGAGGAGAAGACAGGAGGGAGGAGGGGGGAGAGGGAGAAAGCAAAGTCTAAAGGGTCGATAGCCTGAAAATCACAGAAGGGGCATGGAGCAGGGAAAGAAGCTGGGGGTCGTTGGGAGAGGTTGAAGGAAGTGAGGTGATGGTCAGACAGGGGACAAAGGTCAAAGGAGAGGTCAGCAACAGGACAGTTTCTGGAGTAGATGAGGTTGAGTGAGTGGCCACCGTTGTGGGTGAGGTAGTCAGTCCAGAGGTGGAGATCAAAGGAGGAGGCTAGGAAGAGAAAGCGGGAGATAGAGGGCTGGGAAGGTGCGTCAACATGGATGTTGTAGTCACCAAGAATGAGAGCGGGGGTATCGTCAGAGAGGAAGAAGGTAAGCCAGGATTCAAAGTCTGGGAGAAAAGAGGAAAGGGGGCCAGGGGGGCGGTAGATGACAGCGACACAAAGCTGAAAGGGGGAGTAGAGATGCACAGAGTGAGCCTTGAAGGAGGGGAAGGAGAGGGAGGGGGGTGGGGAAAGGGGCTGGAATCGACAGGGGTGGGTGAGGAGAAGGCCCACGCCACCACCTTGGCCTTCGGGGCGGGGACGATGAGAGAATGAAAGGTCCCCAGAGGAGAGGGTGGCAGGAATGACAGAGTCAGAGGGAAGGATCCAGGTTTCAGTAAGGGCAAGGAGTTGAATGGTGAGAAAGGAAGAGGTCATTAATGAAGGGGCCTTTGTTAACTGAAGAGCGGCAGTTCCAAAGGGAGCAGGAGAAGGGGAGTTGATCAGGGGGAAGACAGGGAATGCGGATGAGGTTGGGGGATGCGGAGCAACAGGGCTTTCAGGGAATGGCTAAGGGGGGGAGGGGGAGGAGGAGGAATGGGCAAGGAGGAAAATAAGGAGCAGGGAGGTTGGAGAAAGGGTATTGGAGGAGGGAGAGGGAGAAGCAGGGGAGACAGCAGTAGTGAGAGAAGGAGAGGAGAGATGGAGGGAGAATAATCAATTAGGAGAGATCAATTGGCACCAGAATAAGTCCTATTCATTTCAAGGGGGCTTGAACTCACAATAAGGGCATATTCTCACAAGACAAAAAAGCAGTTTTCCCTGGGAAGGGGTTGTAATCATGTGACAGGATTAGATTTAGGACTGAATCAAGTAGTGAAAATACTATTAACGAGTATTCGCCCAAGTTCCAAGGACCGGACCCTAGTACTCAGGCTGATCTGAGAACCCTCGGCAAATACTCGCAAGTAGTGTCTGAGGGTGGGAGCTGTGTAGGGGGCCAAAGGGAGTCAGGCCAGGGAGGGGGAGGGAATGGACCAGGGAAGAGGGGGTGGGGACCTAGCTGGGACTGAGGGAATGGAGTACTCACTAGGGATAGGACTTTCCGTTTCGGAAAGAACTGAAAGTACCCAATAATGGCTATATCGGATTAATCCGATATCTTGGTTCTTTCTCGGTATTGGCAGTATTGGATCTTTTGCACTGGGTATTGTATCACATTTTTAACAAGGCAGTTTTTCCCACTGAAGCCAATGGGAAAACTACAATGTTAAAAATCCGATACCGAGAGAACTGAGAACCAATAGACAGAGAACAGAAACCGATAAAAACCAAGAACTGAATTTCTGTCCGAGTCCCACCCTTAGTACTTGCCCTCCGGAGACTGATGCGTGATTTCCTTCAGACTGAGTAAGCTTGAAAGAAAAAAAAAGTTGGGCATGCTCAGAAAGGCCAAATGGCCCCTTCTGACTGCATGCCCAGATTTATTTCCCCCCTCCCAAACTTATCCACCCTGGAGGAAGCCATGTGTCATGAGAGCCCCTCCGGGGGGTGATTACTCTATCCCCTCAGCCCCCACTAGGCTCCCACCCCCTTAGTGCCCCTGCTAGGCCCCCCCCTCCCCTTTCTTTGCCTCTGTTGGCCTATTCTCTCCCTAGACAGCGGGGGCCAGGGAACGGGGAGCAGGGGCCTAGTGCTGGCCTCCAGCCCCCTTCCATGTACTCGGCTGAGGATTGTCTGAGTTCTGAAGTTTTGTCGGCCATTCCTCAGAACTCAAATAACCGAGTCGAGTACCTCAATCCTTGGGGTTTTCTTGGGAAAACTGAGGACCAAGTTTCAGTACTAATTTATTTATTTTTCTACCCCGCATCCTCCTGCTCGCAGAGCAGCTCGGGGCAGCTTACAAGACGTATATCAACAATAATAATAAAACAAAAACATTATACAATTTAAAATCCATTAAAATGCTAAAAATATACTAAAAGGGCAGACACACACACCCCAACCCACCCTACCCGTCTCCCTCTCCAAAGGCCCAGCGGAACGGCCAGGTCTTACACTATCTTCAGGAAGAGGGGAGGTTCGGTGCCAAGTGGGCCGCCACAGGGAGGAAATTCCACAGTCTGGGAGCGCCCACCGAGAACACCCACCCCAGCGTCACTTCACCAACCAGGAAACCTGGGGGACTTTGAGTTGGGCATCCCCAGCTGACTGCAGGAGCTGCAATACAATCTGGTGCCTGAGGCAGTCCCACAGGTAAGCCAGGCCCAGGCCGTTTAGGTCTTTGTAGGTCATTACCAACACCTTGAAATGGATCTGGAAGATAATAGGCAGCCAGAGCAGAGAACCGAGTACTGGTGTAATGTGCTCGCAGCAATCCGTCCCCATTAAGAGACGAGCTGCCGCATTCTGCACCAGCTGCACCCTCATGACCCAAGGGCAGCGCCACATAGAGTGCATTACAGTAGTCTAATCTAGAGGTAATAAAGACATGGATGATGGTGGCCAGATCCAAGTCCGAAACATATGGCCACAGCCGTTGTACCAGATGTAACTGGCGAAATGCTCCCCTCGCCACAGCATCCACCTGGAGATCCAGGTGGAGCTGTGGGTCGAGGAGCACCCCCAGACTCCGGAGTTGTGTAGCCAAAGGGGGGCAAACCCTGTCAATGACGGGAGCCACCACCACCCTAGCCCTACCCACCAACATCACCTCTGTCTTGTTGGGATTCAACTTCAGACGGCTCACCCTCATCCAGTCCCCCACAGCTGCCAGGCACCAGGTAAGCACTGAGATTTCCGGGTCTGGGTCTGTAGAAAAAGAGAGGTAGAGTTGTGTGTCATCAGCGTACTGATGACAACGCACACCGAATCCTCTCACAACCTCATTGCATATACACGTTGAACAGGAGGGGGAACAGAATAGAACCCTGCAGGACTCCATATGTGAGATCCTGGGGAGATGAAGTACATTCCCCGAGAACTGCACGCTGAATCCTCCTGGCCAGGAACGAGCGGAACCATTCAAGAACAATTCCGCCCACCTCGGCCCGGTCCCGCAGCCGAGCCACCAACATCTCATGTAGGGATCTGTAAATGCGGTTTGGAAGTTCAGGGTTTGGCCCAAACTCAGGGTGTTTGACCCATTGGCGAACACCCCGAATCCAAACCGCCCCCTCCCCAAACCAGCTGAACAAAGTTCGGGTTCCGAACCCATTCGGGTGGGGACAGGGAGGAACCCAGTTTTCCCTCCCGGCTGCATGGGTGGAAGGGGCGCTGGGGAGTACCTCCCCCGCTCAGCCTTGTAAAAAAAATTTTTTAATCCCACCCCACCCCAGGGATCACCCTACCTGGTGGTACCAGGGCTCCAGCGGGGCTCCGGCGGGTCCGGGCCGGGGTGGGCAGAATTGTTCTTGAATGGTTCCGCTCATTCCTGGGAAGGCCTAGTAGTGGCCTGAATTGCTCCGGAGTGCCGGACCCGCTGCCGGTGCCACTGCCGCCGGCGGACACAGAGACGGAGCCCTGGCACCACCAGGTAGGTCGGGCTCCAGGTCCGGAAGTGGTGGTGGCAGCGGCAGCAGATCCTGTGGGTCTGGCGGCGCTCTGGAGTGCTTCAGGCCACTACTAGGCCTTCCGGTTTGACCCAGAAGGCCTAGTAGCGGCCTGAAGTGCTCCGGAGCACCGCCGCCACCAGACCCACCGCCGGACCTGCTGCTGCTGCCAGACCTGGGGCTGGAGCCCCGGCACCACCAGGTAGGGCAATCCCTGGGATGGGGGGTTAAAAAAAAATTACGAGTCTGGGCAGTGTGGGGGGAAGGTGCTCCCCGGTGCCCCTTCCACCCGCGCAGCTGGGAGGGGGAAAGGGGGAGGGAAAATGACCCCCCCCCAATGGGTTCAGTCCCCCTGAACCTGTTCAGGCCAAACAGGTCAAACCCAAACAATTTCGGGTTCGGACAAACCCTGAACGGGTCGAACACCAAACCCCCCCGGTGTTCACACATCCCTAATCTCATGGTCAGCGGTATCAAATGCAGCTGACAGATCTAATAAAATTAAAATAGAAGATCTGCCCTGATCTAATTCACAGCACAGATCATCAACCAAAGCCACAAGTGCAGTCTCCGTGCCAAACCCAGGACGAAAACCAGACTGTGAGGGATCAAGAAAACTGACCCAATCTAGTTGCCCCTGAAGCTGCTGAGCCACCACCCATTCAATAACCTTCCCTAAAAAGGGAAGGCTAGAGACTGGCTGATAGCTGCCTGGGGAGTCAATGTCAAGATCTGTTAGGATGCCCCAGATGTCAACAGATTTCAGAATGCTGCAGCAAATCATAACCTGCAAGTGTCAGGGCACAAATAAAGTTTTAACAAGCATACTAATTCCCCCTTGCACATTTCTTGTGACATGGGAAGCAACGTTTCCTGCTTCCAGTCCGCCAGCCTCGTAGGGATATGGGACAGTCGCAGAACATCATGGGATTGCTAGCAGCGGCAGGGGAAATACCGAAGACCAAATTGAAAATGGGGAAGCAACATGTGAAGAAAGATAAAGCACAATTGTTCCCTCCCACATATAATCTAAAAAGCAGAAGACTTGTTTCCTTTTGGAGGCACAAACACCATCCTCAGAGTGCGTAGTTCTAAAAACACTGTCACCACACGATCCTAAAATTGTTTGGTGCTGACACTGCCCCTTCCTACTGGCACAAATAAGTAAAAGACGTTTGCACCAGCGCAAAGTGCTACAGCACTAAACCACTTGAGGATCTTGCTATCCATTTCTTCTCAATCAGAAATTTGTTGGACATCATGCTTAATTACGGAAGCAAATTATGAAGGGTACCAATATGCAGGAGACCATTACAACCTTGGTATCTTGTTTTGGCATTGCTGCCAGTAGGTATTTTATGTTGCTCACAAAGGAATGGCTATAAGCGCAGACAAGCTTCATTTCCTGGTCTTTGTTTTTTGTGCTTCCCTGACAGGAAAACTAAAACCGAGGAAGAATTTATTTTAATTTGTTTACAGTAACAATAGCTTGCATGGTAGAGGTTTCCCATTTACTGTGAATTTCTCCTATCCTTAATCCCCTCAGTTTCCATGAACAGAAATGTAATTATGGGTGCAATCCTGTTCTTACTGAAGCCAACAGATGGTGAGGATTAGAGCTGAAAATTAGTACCTGCAAAAACAGGTATTCTCGACAAATTCCCAGTACCTGAATTGACCCACAACATTCAGGTACCAATTGGTACCCAGTTATTGCTTGATTCAAGTACTCGATGTCTTGGAATGTTGACTTCCAGTCCTGATTTTTTAACTTTTCATCCTTATTTACTGACCAAAAACATTGGTAACTGGTAACAGAAATTACAAATTTTGGGATATTCAGGTACCTGATTGGTCAGGTAGCTCATTGGGTACACATCACAGTGCTAAAAAAAAGTGAGTATTATGCATGGGTAGCAAATTAGGTACCTGTTAAGCTTTAGTGAGTAGGGGTGAGACTATTGACAAAATCTCGATTCTTAGTTCTCTGTCTAACGGTTTACTACCAGTTTTCAGTTCTCTTGGTATCCAATTTTATGATATCTGATCCATGATAGGACACTGCCTCCTATCCTATGACTATTTAATTTCCTCACGAGTCTTGTGTGATGGACCATATCAAACACTTTCTGAAAATCCAGATACACTATGTTGACTGGCTCACCCTTATCCAAATGCTTATTTACACCCTCAAGAAATTCCAATAGATTAGTGAGACACAAAAATAATCCAACAAATATGAGAAAGTATTTTTTCACTCGACAGTTGATCTCTTGATGACCTCGTGGCCTTCTGGAATACCTTGTTGGCCGAGGCCATTGACTAGTCAGCTCCCAGGCATCTGCTCCCTGGGCATCAGCGGCGCAGGTCCCCGCGGTTCACGGAAGACCTGCACCGGCTGAAGCAGGAGGGGAGGCAGTTAGAGCAACTGTGGCATCATGCTCATGCTGAAGACAACCAATTGTGGCATAGAGCTAGTTTGAAAGCCTATGTGGTGGCTGTGCAGGCAACAAAGAATTGTTTCTTTGCTGCTATCATAGCATCCGTGAAGTCATGTTCAGCAGAACTTTTCCGGGTGGTGAGGGGACTGGTCAGCTCAGCCTGTCTTCACCTAGAACTGAAATCTTCCAGTGCTCATTGTGACAGGTTTATTGACTACTTCGCAGATAAAATCACTCTCATTCACCATGACTTTGACGTTGCACTTGATACGGTGGGAGAACCAGAGGTTATGGATGCCCCAGCCTGTCTGGTTTTGTGGGATCAGTTCCAGTCAGTGTCACCTGCTGGTGCGGGGAATGTGCTTCAGGCTGTTAGAGCCACATCTTGTGAACTGGATCCCTGCCCATCTTGGCTGGTTAAGGCCAGCAGGGAGATGGTGTGGCCGTTGCTGGTGGGGATGGTCAATGCCTCCCTTCAGGAGGCAGGGTCCCTGGGTGCCTCAAGGAGGTCATATGCAACCTCTGCTCACAAAGCCATCACTTGACGTTGACGTCCTTGCCAGCTATCGTCCAGTCTCTAACTTTCCCTTTTTAGGGAAGGTTACTGAATGGGTGGTGGCTCAGCAGCTTCAGGGACATCTGGACCAAGTCAGTTTTCTGTATCCCTTGCACTCTGGCATCTGTCCAGGATATGGCACTAAGGCTGCACTTGTCATCTTGGTCAATGACCTTAGCCATGAGTTAGCTCCAGGCCATTCAACCCTTCTGATTTTGTTAGATCTGTCTGCTGCTTTTGACACAGTTGACTATGAGATGTTGGGGACCCACTTGTGGGACCCACTGTTCTTGAATAGTTCTGCTCTTTCCTGTCTGGGTGAACTCAGTGGGTGGTGCTGGGGGACTGTTCTTCATCTTCCCGGGATCTCATTTGTGGTGTTCCATATGGATCTATTCTGTCCCCTCTCCTGTTCAACATGTATATGCAGCCTTTGAGTGAGGTCGTGAAAGGGTTTAGTGTTCTGTGTCATCAATATGTCATCCTCCCTCCCGTAGGAAGCTCGCCTGGCCCCAAGCCGGTTAACATTCCAGCGAATTTGCAAAACCTGGCTGTTCGCCCAGGTCTTTGGGTAGGGGGGCAGGGGGTAGGGAGGGTTTTATCCCCCTCCACCCTTATTTATTGTATTAATTAATGTATATGTTCCTTTGCCCTGTTTTAATTGTTGCAATTTTACGAATGTTTTAAAATGTTTTATATTTGTATTTTTTATTTTTTTGAGAGTGTTAGCTGCCCCGAGCTATTTCAGGAGGGGCAGGGTAAAAATATGATTAAATAAATAAATAAATAAATAAATATGCTGATGACACCCATCTTTACCTCTCATTTTCAACTGACCCAAACCCTGTAGTTTCGTTGCTCACTCCATGTTTTGCGGCTGTGTGGGACTGGATGAGGGCAAGCCATCTGAGACTGAATCCTGACAAGATGGAGGTGATGCTGGTGGGGAGGGTCAAGAGGTTGATGGGGTCTGTCCCTCCGCAGTCTCTCAGGTTCTTAGTCTGGGGGTGCTTCTCGATTCGCAGCTCTGCTTGGATGCCCAGGTGGTGGCTGTGACAAGGAGTGCTTTTTGCCAGTTACATCTGTTCCTTTCAACATCAGTGTAAGACCTGGCTGTTTTGTCAGGCATTTGGTGGGGGAGATGGGTAATGGGTGGGGTGGGTGGTTTTTATTGTAGAAGGAGTGAAGGTTAGGCTAGGGGAAAAAGCTGGTTACAGAATATTTGGTAATTTGAATGTACTTAAATCAGTAGGTCTGGATGAACTACATCTCAAGGTGCAGAAAGAGGTATTTGAAGAAATCTCAGAGTCATTAGCAATTATTTTTGAGAACTCTTGGAAGACACAAGCAAGGATAGTGCCTCTCTTTTAAAAGGGAGGAAGGAGGACTATGGCTATTATAGACCTATTAGCCTGACATCAATAATTAGGAGGTTATTGCAACAAATTATAATCAGTTTGTAAACATCCTGAGGATAGTGGCTGGCTATCATCAACAGTAGAGCTGGCTATCATCAACATATTGATGGCACCGCACCCCAAACCCCCTCACAATCTCACCCAGCGATCTCACATGTTGAACAGGATGGGGGACAGAACCGAACCCTGCAGCACTCCACATGGGAGGCCCAGGGGGGACAATGAACATTTGGGGACGATGAAAATTCCCCCAGCACCACCTGCTGGGAAATAACAGAATCACTGAAGAACAGTTCCACTCACCCGAGTCAGTTCTCACAGGTGGGTCACCAACACCTCATGGCCGATGGTATCAAATGCCACTGAAAGATCTAACAGAATCAGCAGGGTTGAATTTCCCCTGTCCAATTCTAGGTGCAGATCTACAACCCAGGGAGGAAGTAGTCTAATTCTGCTTGTCACTCTCCAGCATATTTCAGCACAACACAAGCAACATAATTCAGAATGCTCAGCCAAAAAGAGAGCAGGCGACAGCACTGAACATTTCCCTTGTCAGGGTAAGATAAATGAAAAACTTGTTTCCATATAATAAAAGCTGAAGGAGTTCTTTATAAAACCAGACAATAAAGGTGCCTCTTTCAGAGAGCACTGAAGCACTGAAAAATATATAGACACATTTGATTTGATGGCCATTACAGCCTGCATTGGAAAAATCTGAACGTCAAAATATTGCTGTCAAGCTAACGGGCATATTCTGGCTTGTAAATATGACCGTGTTACTTTTGCTCAGGGAGACTTCATTGTTAAAGAGCCTCTATGTCCATTATTAAAGAGCCTACATTTCATGTGGAGCCATGTAAGTGAAAAAAAGAAGGCACTCTTTATCCTGTAGAGCTTCCATTTCAGAGACAGACAGAAGGAAATATTCTGGGAAGGGAAAACTATGGGAAGGAATGAAGGAATTTCGGATGGATGGGGTCATTCCTTGTGGGCACTGTGGAGGAGGTAATAATTTATTATTGCTTTGCAGCATGCTCTTGTGTCGTTAGCATATGCCTGGAGCTGGAGTGTGGTAACTGAAAGGTCTTACCTTTGGCAATGAGCAGGGAGGGTCTAGATTGGGGAGGGGTCATTTGCTCCCATCCCCCAGTTTTTAGCAGTGGTGGTTGGGGATCCACAAAAGAGGACTTGCTGGGGCCCATATTGCTTCTCTACCGGTTCCACTGCTCTACAGAGCTCTGCTGGAGTCATCGCAGCAACAGTTGCAGGGATGGCTTGGGGGACAGCTGGAGAAGGGGTGGCCCAGGCTACCGGAGCCCCATCTTCTTGGAGGTGAGGCGAGCAAGAGTAGGGATCTGCCCACACAAGTGTTTCTACACTGGGCCACCTCACACAGTTCCCCGATCCCAAAGCATCAGGGAATAGGGCTGCAGAGACAGGGGAATGTCCAGAGTGCTTTCCTCAACACGTTTTCAGTATTCACACATTGCCCGCAGCTCTTCTGATTGGGGCTGAAAAGAGAATCTGTTCTGATTCTCGCAAGAATCTCGTGAGAATCAAGAACTCTTAGCGAGATCTCGAGATCTCGTTAATGGTGCGAGAACCTCATGAAAATCTTGCTTAAAAAGAAAAAAGCAACTCTGCATGCACAAATGCCATGGCCACAGAGGTCGGTGGCCATTCTGCCCACGCGCAGTCCTTTTTCTTGTTTCTTCCCCGGGCATAGAGTGGGTGGCTGCAAAAAAGAAGAAAGAGAAAAGAGACAGACAGACAGACTCGGGACGTGAGACTCGGCAAGGGGTGCAGTACACATGTGAAATCAAGAAAGGGCCGAGAACCAGGGGTTTTTCTCGATTCTCGAGGAAATCGAGGGGAGAAGCTCGATTCTTGATGAAGATTGAGAAGAAAATGAGATCATGTTTCAACCGTACTTGTGATATTCATCTTAATGCCATGTTCTGGCTTTGTGCCTTTGCCTCTGTATACATGAGACAGAGACAATCACCTTCTAGGGACCAAGTCCGCACACAGAGGAAAGGATGCTATTACTACTAGAAGTTTCTGCAAGGGAGCTGTTTGGAAAGTCTGTGTAACAAGGACCCACAGTTGCTGACTTTGCTTTTACAGGTTTAGGTGTTTCAGACAGACAGTCAGACAAGTTTTTACAGCCCACTTGGTTGTGGAGAAAAGCCTTGAAATGTGACCGGTCATCCTGGAATGAGCAATCACAGCGAGTGCTATTTCCCATGAAAACAGGTCATTCCCCTTCATTTGTGTGACGAGAAAACGTACCAGTTTTCTCACTATTTTTTGCTAGCTGAACACAACATGAACTGAGCTGCTACCAACTATGCATAGCAGCTTATGCTTTATATACCAGCCAAGCAACATAAAAGTGCTGGAAACTGATGCAAAAGATCAATCCCCCAAAGTCCTGAAAAATCCTGGCTAGTGTCAGAAAGTGCCAGAAATGACAGAAAATGGCCAGTGCTGATGTCGCAGTGGCAGAAGCATGGAATTGTTGACCAGTGGGAAATACTGATGAAGGGCGCTGGAAAGGTAGGTATTTCCCAATAGGAAGGGAACACTTGCTCTCGTCTCACTACAAGTGACTGGAATGCATCCTAGAGGACACATTTAAAAATCTTATATGTAATTTAAACATCTGGCAATTTGAGAGTTCATAGAGGGTATTGTGAGCTGGCTCTTGATTTTTAAGCATTTGGGTGTGGCAACCCTTCAGACCTCTTTTTCAATCCCATCTTTCCGTCTGCGGGAGTGATAAAGAGCAGCAAAAATGAGCCCATGGCCTGTGAGACAAATCCAGTCAATGGCTGTTTTTTAAATTTTGTGTTTTTAATATTTTTTTTTGCTGCTTTCTAATTCTGCATCTAGCCCTTGGATCCAATCCCTACCATCAAGCACTGAAAGAATGAGTGCAGGGGAAGGGAGCAGAGATGAGGGCAGTGATGGCACGTACTCAAGGACAGTGGATAGCTCTCTAGCTTAGATCCCTGATCTGGACCCTGCCCTTCTTTTCCCCATCCAGAGCACACCCCTATATACCTCAGCTCCTGTCTTACCTGTGAAGCATGAGCTGATTTTCAAAGTGGCCTGTGGAAGGTGAAGGGTTCCTCATCCCTGATCCCAAATGTCTGGTATATGAGAAACCATATTCACAGCCTAGGGATTCTGAAGGCTACCTAATAAATTTGGCCAGATCAGCCTCCATGACTAACTTATCCATTTCTGCCTTTGAGCTATAAGCTGTTTAGAGTGTAACCCCCACTTCTATTTGGGGGCAGGGATATGGATGGGAGAAATCAGGGTCCCCAATGACAGCAGCTCATGTGCTTGGAGGGAAAACAATCAGTAATATTTATTGCAGAGGAGCATTAGATAACATTCCCCCCGGAATAAAAGACAAACCTCTGCCACAACAGCAATTACATACATGTAACTAACACAAGAGCTGCCCCAAGTCACTTGTACCTAGAGGGGTGGGGTAAACGTAAACGTGCACAAATAAGTAAATGCAACATCAGCCTTACAGAAATAATATTTGGATACAAACAAACACTTGCATTGGCTTTAACAATTACAACTTTGCACAATTGTCTCACATGTCCATTCAGAAGTTGTGGGTACCCCTCCTGGCACTCCCTGGTAGTCAGTTAGAAAGGGGTCTCTAAACCCAGCCAGCTTCATCTGGGTCTCGCGGCCCCAATATCCGCCCCATACGGAGACCAGGACTTTGAGTCTCTCCAGTCACCATAAGTAATCTGATTGGTCAAGCAATCAAATAAAACAGAGCAGGCTGTCCTTATTCACTCCTTGGTGCTCTGGAGGAATGTGCAACAGTATCCTACTGCTTGCAGGGCTTTTAACAGAGCTGCAGTCCCCCCACTAGGCCAGACGGTGCTAAGATAGGCCTCCAACCCGAGGCGCTGGCAGCAACCAGAACCAGTAGCTCATTCTCTCACACAGCCCCCTGGGAGGTGTAGTTCCCTCTCTTCCCCAGCACTGATAGTCTCTAGCAAGCAGTGCCTGCAGGGAGTTGTAGTCCCCAGTATTCAGGTCTGTTGGCTTTTAAACAGTTTCTGCATTACAAGAGGTTCCCCTATCATGTAAATAAAATAGAACTCTGTTTGGGTGGGGGGGTTGGGGGGGAGGAATGTTGATTCTTTAGTCTCTAATCATGGACTTTGTCTCCATGAACATTTACCTGCAGATTAAATTAAATTAACTCTGCAGTAAAGCTTTTTGTGCATTTTTGGAAACTCTTCACCATACTGTAGTTTTCAGGTTATTGTTAGCATCTGTTTGTTGCAGAAGTTTCACTTCACGCTTCTTCTTCTTCTTCTTCTTCTTCTTCTTCTTTATTATTATTATTATTATTATTATTATTATTATAAACATTTATATAGTGCCGGTCATGTACCTGGCGCTGTACAGAATATAGAAATAGACGCAGTCCCTGCCTGTGGCTTACAATCTAAAAGACAAGGAGGGGGAGACAGGGAGAGGGGACAGTGGGAGAGACAGGGGAGAAGACAAACAAACATTCAAGCGGATGCGAAGTCTCAGGTGCGTATGCTTGGCTTGGTTACAATCAGGTTGGTTGCAGCAATGCTTCTGCTGTTGTTGAGATTGGTGCCTGTGATTGTCTGCCATCTTTCCGTATTTTGGGGTGATTTTTTGGTAATTTTTGGTATTTTCCATCAGTTAGTTTCCAGTATTTTTTGTTAGTTGAAATACACCAATTAAAACGCAGTTTACAAGGGGCCAAAGTAAGGACCAATAAGGGAAATGATGAAAGTTACATATGATGAAATGATGAAACTTGTGATTGTACACGAGCAAACATAAGCAGTATGGAAGGAACATTACGTGGTGCATGGCTGCTCCTGCTTAGGAAGAATTACCAGAAGTACCGAACAATGGCAATTACCGAACGGGAACGAGGGAAAATAGTGAAAAAGCCAGTAAGTTTCCTCACTGCGCAAACACAGGTGAACGGTCTGTTTCTGATGGAAACAGCTTTCACTGCGATTGCTTGATTCAGCCCTAAGGGGGATCCCGAATGAAGAAGGGGAGAGGAGGCATCAGTGATGAGTCTATGGGGGTGAGGAGCTAGGGAAAGCTTGACCGGGAGGTAAGTTTTCAGGAAGGATTTGAAGGTTGGGAGGGAAAAAGCATTTCCATGTTCCTGGCTGCTCTCCACAGCCCACTGATAACCACAGAGTGCTTTCAAGCCAGCAGCCATTCCCCCTATGAAGGTGGCATAACCTCCTATGTAGGCAGGCATATTCCCTAGATATGCAATGTGACACTGGGGGTCATGTTACCTCACCCTCTGTCCTGCAGGACTTACATCCTGCAGATCCCTGCAGTGGTGGGGATCCAGCTTCCAGTCCCAGGGAAGAAAATATTCCCCCCACCCTTGCTCTAAGGGTGAAAACAGACATGACATTAACCAACCTTTAGCCACCCTTGGTGGTCATTTATGCATGTTTCAGGGCTGTATAGGGCACCAATACAGCCCTATACACCTAGCAAGCTGGTTGATATAGCATACCTGGATTTCAGAAAGTATTTGATAAGGTCTCTCATGAGACACTCTTGAGTAAATTAAAAAGTCATGGGATAGGAGCGGAGGTAGTGTCCTATTGTGAATTGGTAAATGGTAAAGGATAGGAAACAAAGAGTAGGACTAAATGGTCAGTTTTCACAATGGAGGGAGATAAATAGTGAAATGCCCTAGGGATCTTTTCTGGGACTGGTTCTGTTTAATGTACTCATTAATGATCTGGAAAAGGGAGTAAAGAGTGAAGTGATCAAATTTGCAGATGACACAAAGTTATTCAGGGTAGTTAAAACATGTGAGGAATTGCAGGGGGATCTTGCAAGACTGGGAGACTGTGCATCTAAATGGTAGATTAAATTTAATGTGGACAAGTGCAAAGTGATGCACATAGGGAAAAACAATCCAAAGTATATGTACACAGTGCTGGGTTCTAAATTAGGAGTTACCATTCAGGAAAAGGACCTTGGAGTCATTGTGGACAATACACTGAAATCCTCAGCTCAATGTGCAGCTGCAGTCAAAAAAGCAAAGAGAATGTTAGGAATTATTCATTAAGGGATAGAGAAAAACCCTAAAAGTATCAATGCCACTATGGTGCGACCACACCTTGAGTACGGTGTGCAGTTCCGGTTGCCCCATCTAAAAAAAAGATATAGTTGAAATAGAGACGGGTAACAAAAATGATACAGGGGATGTAATGTAATGGCTCCCCTATGAAGAGAGGCTAGACATGTTGGGGCCCTTCACTTGGAGAAGAGATGTGTGAGAAGGGATATGATCAAAGTTTCTAAAATCATGAGTTGTGTGGAACATGTGAGCAGGGAATGGCTATTCACCTTCTCAAATAGTAATAGAACTAGGGGGCATGCCATGAAACTAGCAAGCAGCAAATTTAAAACAAATAAAAGAAAGTATTTTTTTCACTCAGTGCACAATTAAGCTGTGGAATTTGTTGCCAGAAGATGTAGTCAAGGCCAGTAGTACAGTAGAGCTGGGTTTAAAAAAGGATTGGACATATTTCTTGAAGATAGGTACATTAGCAGCTATTAGCCGGGTAGGTTTGGGAAATGTAACCTCTTACCGTCGGGAGCTAGGAGTAAAAAAGAGGAAATGGATTGTTCTATTGTGACCTGTTGACTACTTCTTCCAAGCGACCGAGATTGGCCACTGTTTGTTGGAAACGGGTGCTGGGCTCAATGGACCATTGGTCTGATCCAGTATGGCGCATCTTATGTTCTTAGGCTTAAAAGGGTGTACTGCAAAATGGTTTATAAATGGGACTGGCCTATTTGAGAGATCTCTGTCTCTTTTCCCTGGACCATAATTCCCAGCTGGAACCACAGGAGATGCTGGAACCCTGGCTACCTCAAAGCAGTGGAGCATTTTCACGTTGCAGTATCTCATTTATAAAAACCAAAACAACAACAAAAAAATCTGTCTTTTTTTCTGCTGCCACACTCTGCCTTATTGAATCAATCAGATCCCATGTAACTACATTATAGGGCCACAGTCGTGGCCCTATAGTTAAGGCGGAAGCAAACTCTCATTGAACAGTGCCTATGCTATTCAATGGGAGTCAGTAGAGCAAAAACCTCTGATTGGCGACCATTCTAGCTTTCCTCCAGCAACACATGTGTTCTGTGATTACAAACAATAAAGGGGAGTCCAGGGGCGGGGTGGGGCCTGAAGGTGGGGGGGGGGTCCACATCCCTCACCTGCCTCTGCCTGCTAGTAGTGCTGCAGCAGCAGTAGGACACCGATTGGACTGGGAGATAAAGCTGTTTGTTTACAAACAACTCGTCCCCATGTGAGTGATCAGAAGGTTGTTGCCTTGTAAAGAAGGTTCTTCGAGATGGATCCCAACATTCTCACAACTGAGTTGTGCATGCTCACCTTTATTCAAATAATAGACTATGTGAAGGTCTTGAGCTCCTCTAGTATAAAAAGCACTCTTCCCCCTCAGAATGACAGTTCCTTCCAACCCTTTCTAGGAATATAAGAAACATTTTTTCCATGCGAGGCTGGAATGGTTTGTGTTGTGAGACTGTTAGGGGCCATCTCGAAGAACCTAGTTTACAAGGCCTTCTGTTCTTCTTTGAGTGGCTTCTCACAGGCTGTTTTTACACGGCTCTGCCAGGTGGTACACACATCCCTACTTACCCCCCACTCATACACACACACGGAGCAACTGCCATTTTCCCCGGTTGCTCCGTGCATGGGGATGAGATGGGGGCTGAGTGGGGATGTGTGTTAGGCGGGTGCGCACATGCACCCCCACTCACTGCAGGCACGCACCCCACGTTGCTCACACAGGGCTCCCCCACCCATGAACATGCAGAAATCTGTGTGTTCATGGGTGGGAGAGGCCCGTGTAAAAGGGGCCACATTCTCACAACTGTCTTACTTATACTATCTTAGGTAGGAATTTATGATGTAAAGCAATATCTATTCTATCTTGGAAAATAAATCTGCAAATATGGTTCTGAGATTATTATGGCTGCTAATTCACTAACTCTTCTTAATGAAGTTATTGCCAACAGGAATACTGTCTTTAAACCCCCACCCCATAACCAGTTCATTTGCACCCCCATATAATTAATTCACGCTGCCCTGGGGGCGCAAATGAAATGGTTATATTTATTTATTATTTATTTTTCAATATTGTTACCCTGCCCCTCCTGCCACAGGCAGTTCGGGGTGGCTTACAATCATTAAAAAGGTTTTTTGTCTAGGTAATATATAAGCTTCAGTTTTGCAAGGCATGCTATTTCATACTACTGCAAGTCTGGTGGAAATCCTGGATCAAAAACCAGAGTATACCTTCCAGGCTTTATTAGTCATTCAGTTTGTCATTTACAAAGCTCTCCCATAGAGACTGAATGGTTCTTCTCAACTGGAACTAAAGGTAAACCTTGTTACCTTGAAAGAAGCATTTTGGGCCTTCGGGTATTTTCAAGTTACCCCAAAGGAGCTAGAGGACTAGTTCCCACTAAACCTGAACTCTGTTAGTCTCCTTTGAAAGTCCTAGAGGTGTGCACCACGGGCCCATGTCATTTTCATTTTTAAATTTTTTTTTGTTATTTAAATCAGTCATTTTTGTTTTCATAAATATTGAATTGTCATTTTCGTTTTTGTTTCCATTTTTGTTTTCCATTGGTTTCAATGGAAAACACATTTTCAGCTGTAACATTTTTGTTTTTCATTATATTTGGCTGAATCTTGGAGGGAGTATACATCCAATGGAAGGCATTAAGTATACCAAATTACAAAACGATTGGATAAAGGAATCTAATTTTAGAAGCAGTTGAATTAATTTATTTTGCAAAAATTGTCATACACATTCTTAACTGTAACTTCTTTGTCTCAAATTTAATGTAGATGAACCTTGGAAAGTTTATACCCCTTCCCATACTTACTACCTCTGCCAACTTTCAAAAGTATTGGATAAAGGGTCCTGGTGGTATAATCAATTAACTTATAAATGTATGTCTGACTGTAACATCTTTGTAGTCCAACCAGTGTATATGAGGTGTGGCAGGGCTGTATATCACACTTTCATGATCATCTCTGCCAAATATCAGAAAGATGTGATAAATGGTCCCAATTTTACATGCCTGCACAGCATATGCAGAGAAGGAGTCTATGCCAGGGATTCTCTTACGTGTCATTGTGGTATAAGATCGGTTTGTGATGCCAATTGGCCAGCAGAAATGTCAACCAAATATCCTCATTCTGTGCTGTGACCATCCCAACATCTCTCCCCCACTTTTTACTAGGAACTCAGAAGCATCTGTTTAGGAAAGAGCCGATAGAGATTCTCTTATGTCCTCTGTCACAGTCCTGCAGAATGTGATTGTGATGATAACTGGCCAGCCTGGATGTGTAAACTATGTCTCCTGATTTTTGGGATGCTATCCCCAAAGTCCCAGTTATGTCCCTTCTATGCTCGCCTCAGGGCCACCCCCTATGCCCTCCTCGAAGCCACTACCAATTGGTCCTGTAAAGCTGGAAGCATGCAGTAATTGGCCAGTGAATGTGTCTGTCAGTCTTTTGGGCTGCTCCACATCCTCCCTCCTACAGCCTCTCTCCCCCTGCCATGCCAAGGTGCCTGCCTCTGACTGACACTTCATGTGTTGCTATTTATCTGAATAATGGTCTTCAAGGGGACAACATACATTGCTTATAAAATTAGGTCCCTTTATCAAATTGACCTGTAGTTTGACAGAGATGACAGGGACGGCATATGATACATTCCTTCCAAATATCCTGTAAACAGGATGGATTATTTATTTATTTATTTATTTATTTCATTAAATTTATTAGCCACCCCCTCATGCGTACGGCATCTTGCGGCGGCTTACAACATCAGAAAAACACAATAATAATAAAATCAACAACAATAAAAACACCGAATCCACGACAATTTATAAAACATCACTAAAACCAACCCGCCCCCCTAGCCCATCCTCCCCTCCAAAGGCCTGGGCGAACAGTCAAGTCTTGCAAACATGTTGGAAGGCCAACAGGCCCGGGGCCAGTCGAGCCTCCTCTGGGAGGTAATTCCATAAATGCAGCCCAGCCACCAAGAACGCCCTCTCCATTGTGGCCCCCCATTTTACATGTTACAGCTGGAAATGTAATTTCAAGTTAATGTCTTATACCATCAGGACCCTTTATCCAATCTTTCTGAAAATTATCAGGAGAGTTAGGCTTGTAGACATAATATCTAGAGGTTTCATGCAATTTGGATGGAAGATAAAAAAGATGTAGCCATGAATGTGTATGGAGCTTTTTGTAAAATCACAATATTCAATTTCTTCTTAAATTGGTTTCCTTTACCTAATCTTTTTGAAACTTGGTACACATGGTGCCCTTCATTGGGGGCACAACCTTCCCAAGTTTCATTAGAATAGAATAATAAACAAAAAGGTTATAGCCAGAAATATGTTTTTCAGTGTTTTCCCTTTATTTCAAAAACAAAATGTCATTTTCATTTCTATTTTCACTATTATTATTTGTCATTTTTGTTGTTTCAATAACAAAAATGAAAATGACAATTTTCATTATTTTTATTGTAATAACAAAAATGACATGCACACCCCGAGAAAGTCCTACCCCCCGCTCTACCCACACATATTCTATGTTTTAGTGAATTCACTAACTGGGGAACTTAAACCCCCCACACTAATTCCCATTCCATTTTCAGAACAGCAGAGCAATTTTTCACTTCTCAGTGCGATTTGCTGTATGTATATTTATTCCGTTGAAATTATCCAGGAGGAGCTGTACTTATTTTTCAAAACACTAAAAGACATGTTCTAAGGAACCATCTTGCTTTGCCCCTGGAAGCTGAACTAGATAATCTAATGTAATGACTCTCAGTCTTTTTTACTATGTGGCCCCATTTTAAGACTTAAATATAATCCCATCACCTGAGAAAGCAACGGGTGGGTTGAATTTCAATCAGGAGCGTGACCTCAATCACATCTGGTGAGACTCCACTTGGAGTCCTGGACTCCCAGCTTGGGAACCTCTGACGTATACTTCTAGGATTCACAAACAGACAGACTTGGTGACTGACTGGATGCCTTTTTATTCAATGCACACAGCACATACAGATACAGTACAAACTTTCTAGGCCCTTTGTAGACAGTTTCCAATTCCTCGCTCTTATCTACAGCCCATTTTCTTTGCACATTTCCCACAAAATGAGGAGTGTCAATAATTTAAAACTCAGCAGTAATTATGAGGAAACCTTTTCAGAGACATTAAACATCAGGTGCCAGCCAGCAGCTCCACGATGATGCACCACTTGTGGTAACCGAGAAACAGCACACTGTCGCGATGGTGGGAAGATGAAAAAAAGCCCATGGTCCCCAGAGGAATCACAGAACACACAGCATGCACAGAACAGTGGCCCTTTTGCAAAAGGACTGCGCATGCAGAGAATGGCTCCAGTGTCCACTTTACACATGTGCACTGTGAAGCAGGGCCTCCACAGCGCACCGCAACAAGAGAGCCTGCCGGGGGGGACTCCCCCACACTGGAAGAGCCTCCTAGGATCTTCAATCAAGCTGCAGCCATCAGACCTACAATCAAGCTTACCCTGGGGCTGGTAAGTACTATACCAGGGATGGGGGGGGGGGGGGGGACAGGTTTCTTTCTTTCTTTCTTTCTTTCTTTCTCCATACCATACTGTACCCATAATTAAATCTGTGGGGGAGGGGGAGCCATACCCGTAACAAACCATAGCCGTAATTTGGTGTGGATTGCCACCCCTACTACCCCACAGCTCCTGCCAATTATTTATACAGTTTAAACTAGTTTCACTGTGATTTATTTACACACACAAAAAGCCCTAGGGAGCATAAACTGAGGAGAATTTTAATTAAATCCTTTTGTATGTTTTATTCCAACGAATTCTCCTGCCAGTGGGTGTATTTTGGAAAGTCTTCATTCCTCCTTGACCCCATATTCAGAAAATCTTGTTCTGTGTTCTCTCTCCTGTCTTCATCTGATGCTAGTTTTGGTGTTGATAGTTCCACCCCTGAGGTGCAACGTTCGTTCATCCTGTGTGAGCAGGAAATAAAAAAAGCACTGAATGTTATTGTAATGTATGTGTCTCCTGCCATTTCCTCTCTTTCATGACCAGCACAAAGCAAATGAAGAAATCAGGATACTGCAGTGATAAAGAAGTGTGACTTGGCAAAGTTTAGTCAGCCGATCAACCGTGCTAGTGACTGTGTTGCCATCTGAGTGGCTGTAGAATGAGCCTAGAGATTTATGCTTTAATAGAAGGTGACTTCCTAGCTGGAAGACCTTCACCCTCACAACAACCCTGTGAGGTAGGTCATTACTAAATTCCATTTTACAAATGACAAGCTGAAACTAAGAGACAGTTATGTGCAGTTCACGTGCGTGCGCACACGTCATATTCCCCGTAAAGGGGATGCGCACAGGTTGGTTGTGCACTCTGCAACCAGCACGCACGCTCAGTGTACAGAGCTTAACACACTGGCCCCAGTGTCCGGCCCAATGCCACCCAGTCAGTTCATATCTAAGACAGGATGTGAGCCTGGGTTTCCCAGAACCAAGCATAACACTGTATCCATTAGGCTATTCTGCCAGGAACTCTCTATAATAGGGTTTTGTAAACCTTCCCCAGAAGCATCCATTACTAATAATCGCAGACACTAGGCTAGACGGACCATTAGTCACCCGTATAAAAATTCCTAACTACAGAGGAGACGTGATGAAACCTAATGTAGGGATCAAGCCATCTTAAAAATAAGGAAGGTATATGAACTGTTATCGCATGTCTAGAATTGAAAAGTTGCACCTGAGAACCATGTAGCAGTGTGCTGTGCAGTCGTGCCCCATAAACCTTTGCCAAACCCAGCTCAAAGTCGCACAAGTCACGCAGGGGCTTCTCACTTAACAGTCCTTTACTCCAGTTCCATGCCACTTCCTGTCACACAGGTATTACAGGTTCCATATCACCTTTCACTGGGTGTTTTTACACACAAATTTCTCCTGAATGTTTGCTGTTACATTCTGAACTTTCTGTGTATCTAAATCACTCACCCAGATCTTAAACATCTGGCTCTTTGAACTTCTGCATAGAGCTTCTCCCAGAACTTTTGTGTGTAAAAAGTTCTCCTGGTAAACTGCTTTGCTCCAGGCAGCTGTGGCCACTTAGTTTCCATGGCAGCCCCTCACGTCTACAGCTGCGGCTACTTTAAGCTGCCTCAGGACAGTGTTTGTGTGAAGAATGCACCCAGGAACTGCCTCAGGGCAGCGTGTGTGTGTGAAGAATGCATCTGGAATTTACTTGTTGACTTGTAAACCCAGAAGATTGAAAGACCAGCAGTTTAAGGTGTGTGTAAAAATGTCAATTGTCCCCTCAGGGTCAGCACTTTGGCCCACTCCCAGTCTCCTGGAGCATTACTTCTTTCCTGCTCCTGTCTCCTTTCAGACTCATTTGATGCCAGAGATTACGGTTCTTATAGCTCCAGAAGGGGTCGTGGTCAAGGTGACAAACAGGCCCTTTTAAAGGGGCCACCACCTACCCCTTCACAGGTCACTTCTGGGTTTCATACCAAAGCCACCTACAGGGTAATTTAGTACAGGTGAACTTGGAAACAGAGATCACTATTAGCCGTTGAGAGGGGGAATTGTAATAATTTAAGCAAAATCTTGTTTAGACTCACTAAATATAAGTTATAATGCCGTTTCTTTATCGAGGGGATAGGATGGTGTGTGTAGGGGGCATTGGCTTTGTTTTCATTTCTGTGGAGCTACTGCTGCCCGTATAAAAATGGGATTAATAAATAGTGACTCAAACCAGGCACAAATGTTGCACAAGCATTAGACAACATATGTAGCAAATTTCAATTGCTCAGTCCTAGCAGTTCACTTCAGCCTGTATCTAATCACATGTAATCTGTTCATCTCTACTGTGACAACGACTGAGGTGTCTGAGTGCCAGTTCTTTGCAGTTCCAGCTCATGCCTCACATCTGTTCTGCTAGTATGTCTCAATAAATTCCTGCAGGAATCCCTGCTGCTTCAATCCTTTTGCCAAGCCTCTCGGTCATGATGACACACCTGATCAGTGCAGTCAATCCATGAAGAGCTGTGCATTTGTTTTGTGATGCATAAAGGTCCTTGCTGTGACTAAGATGAAAAAAACCACACCAGAACCCACTGTCCGAAGTGCCCTATTGACTCAGCACTAATTTCTCTATTGTGATTAAAGATGGGATTTGGATAGGAATCATTACTGCAAGAAGACAAGCTATTCTTTTGGGCGTTTCCACTTGTTAGAACTTTGGTAAGTGCTGAACATGCACACGGAAGGGCCTGTATTGCAACGAAGACAAAGAGCTTAACCAGGGAGTCGAAATGTGTTTTCCTGCTTGGTTGGGTGGTGGGACTGACTGGATCTGAAATGGGTGGCTCATTTTGTAAATGGGTAGCTCATTTACCTGTTTTAGTGTGTTTCTGAATGTAACTAGCCATCTCTCTGTCTTGGTAATTGGCTCAAAATGGAAAATTGGTAATGGAGAATCGATAATTTGGTAACAGCAATGGTATTTTCGTAATTCGGGTAACACATCAGGCCCTGTACAGATACTGTGTAATGCTCAGTTCACCTGAAACAAGTGAGGTATCACAAATTCTATGGATATACCTGTTTCTATGGGTACCTGTTTCAACTCTAGGACTAACCAGCAAGCACAACCTAAGATTAGAGAAAACCCCTTTCTCATATTCAACCTGCTTTGACTCTGGTGCAAAGCTCAATGAAGTCCTTCCTTGACATGGATGCCGGTATGAATCCAGGCAAGTGCAGAATGGGTGACTGCACAGGTGGCCTCATGTGGTCCATGTATAAACTCCAAAAGACCTAAATGTGAGAATGGACCTCAGAGCCTGCCCTGGACTTTGGAAGGGCTGTGGCAATACAGGATTAGCCCTCTAACACATGGTGCCCATGATGATGATGATGATGATGAAGAAGAAGAAGAAGAATCTTTATTTAGCACCCCCTGCCCTGGCACTTGGAGCACTTTACGTATAAATAATAGAACTTTTTAATCCTCACAATAACCCGGTGAGGTAGATTAGGCTGAGAGAGTAATGTGACTGACCCAAGAGTCACCCAATGAGTTTCTAGATAAGGCAAGATCAGAACCGGGGTCTTGCCCTATCTTCCTGTCCAAGTACAGCACACTTAGCCATTACACCACACTGGCTCTCAAAAATAACACAATTAGAAATAACAACATATGTGAAATTAGAAATAACAACATAGGTGACATAGGTGTAACATAGGGCCTTTTCACACAGCCCCCCCCTCCCCACTGCACATGTGTAAGGTGGGGAGGGGGCGCCTGTGTGAATGGCACCTGCAGTGGGTGTGTGTTGGAGGGGGCGTCTGTAGGAATGGTGCCTGTGGTGGTGGGGGCGTGTGCACTCTACCCACCTCCACCCACCACCCACGCATGGAGCAACAGGCTCCAATGCTGGTTGCTCCATGCATGGAGGTGGGTGGAGATGGGTGTGCGCCTCTGGGAATGGGTGCGCACCTGTGGGAATGGATGCACCCCCACCTCCACCCACCACGGGTGCACCCCCATCCCCCACCCACCATGGCCTGTTTGAAAAGGGCCATACAGGCCTGCAGAACCTGCAATGCAGAGAGTT
This sequence comes from Sphenodon punctatus, assembly GCA_003113815.1. Lineage (NCBI taxonomy): Eukaryota > Metazoa > Chordata > Lepidosauria > Sphenodontia > Sphenodontidae > Sphenodon > Sphenodon punctatus. The sequence goes on along the minus strand of QEPC01005558.1, from coordinate 469,576 downwards.
CTAGCCCCCGAAAGGGATGTTGACATTTAACTGAACATCTGAAATTAATTACGTAATGCTTCCCTTCTTCTAAGGGGGAATCAGTGTGTGTCCGGCAAACATTTCTGCTACGAAGGAGCCCACATCATCATTTCACTCAGGATCCAGCACTGCCTGGATGAGCTTTGAATCAGGCCCCGCTCTTCAGTTGAGAACTAATCATTACTAACTATATTCTGCCCCTCTTTTATCAGCTAATTTCTAATGTGTTTTGTGTTTCTTATGTAGTTGGCAACTTTCCTATTTCTTTACTCATTATCTGGTGGCACTGTGTAATGGATGAGTTTCTGAAATTTGAATGTCCCCCGTTTATTGAATTCCGCTATTTGTTACACCAGTAAATATATCAAAGGCCCTCAAATTAATTTGGCACTAGGCAGGTTTGATAAATTCATCTTGTTTTAAAAGCGTCTTTAGACACCTTTCTCCGTAATCTTCATGTATTGATTCACTTTAGTGCGTGCTCAAATAGTGTGCCAACAATTGTCCTTGGCATAATTGGCTAGTAGTTTAATGTTCCACTAATTCTTCAATTTGACAGGCCTGCCTATTAGTTTGTTTCAACGAAGCATTTAGTCTGCAGTAGCTAACTTTTATTCAAAGGGTTACTTAGGTACATCTGCATGAAGATGGGGAGATGGAAGAAAGAGTGTTATGTTATAGGTTAGAGCCTCTGGGTATGTACCAACCTCCAGGGATAAAGTTTGTGTGAATGTTCTAGGAGGCAATCAGTCTCCTCAGCCATGTGCATCCCTTATTTCTTATCAGCTTAACTGGAATTAACCACAATGCACAGGGAAAAATGTCCCAAGAATTTCACTCTGGGATAGGCTCGCTTCATTCAAGGTGTACGACTGTGTTTCCTCTCTCCCCACCACAATAAAATCTACCCGCCCCTTCTCTCTGGGGATGCCACTGGAAAAATGCATGATATCTGAGCTGCCAGTCAGGCACATCTGTGACTGTGAAGAGCCACAGGTCATAGATCAGTAGTGGCAAATGGCACTCTTGGGCACTGGTACTGCAGCTCTTGCCAGAACTGGCTGCTCGGGGGGGGGGGGGG
>QEPC01005558.1:440954-468374 GCA_003113815.1 Sphenodon punctatus | reverse complement strand
AGACTTCCAGGCACCAGGGGTGGAGAGGCTTGGAGCAGCAGTCAGCCTGCCCAATCACCAACCCTTTTCTCCTCAGACCACTGGCTTCACATTCTGAGATTGGACATGGGGGACGGGGGGGCTAGGCTGCACAGAGCGAATGGGGTTTGCGGTGAGGCGGGCGCAGCAAGCAACAAAACTCATTGCCCTCCCCCCTTCCAACACCTTCTGAGCTAGTCACTGTTCCTGATAGCAGGCGTTTTCAGAAGACTCCCTCTCCTAGCAGTTTTTGTTCCTTCCTATTCCTAATCCATTGCCATCCTCCTTCTATTTCACCCATCCAACCCATTTACGTCCATATTATCATTTATTTAGATATTTGATAGATTTAGGTGTTATTTTTTGTTTTTACCCCTCCCTGTGTTCCCTGTGTTCAATCTCCCTTCCTCCCACCCCCCTCCATTGAATCCTTTCCCTCTCCCTCTTGTTCCATCCCTGATTATTCCCTTCCCCTGTTTTAAGTTTTGGATTTATTTAGAGTAGGATTATAATTAGATTGATTTTCATTTCAGTTTTGTACCCCTCCCTGTGTTCTTTGTGTTTCCCTCTGTGTAATATTGTATATATAGATAGATAGTTATTAGATAGATCTAGATAGATATACATAGTAGTTAGCTTAGTTATAGAGATAGATAGAGATACAGTGTGTTTGTAGTACAAGGCCTTTATAGTCTATTCCATTTAGTTCAATAGGTTTTAGACTAGTTAATAGCAGTTAGATTTAGTGTAGAGATAGATATAATATTAGATTTAAAAATTGAGTAAAAAAAATTTAAAAACATTTATAAAATCTTTGTGTGTGTTTGAGTTGTAAGACATGGAGAAGGGAAGTAGGAGAGGTTGGTCTGCTGCCCGTAAGACAGGCAATGGGGCATGTGGGAGAGGTGGTGGTAGGGGTCATGCCCATGGAGCAGCAGCAGGTAGCAGCAGCAGGAGCCCGAACACATCACCACACCCCAAACTCGGCAGGCCTGCTTTAGGGCAACAGGCTTCAGTGGCTCAGTGGTGCCTCCTGGCAGTGCCCTCCACTGCCATGCAGGGCACTGGAAGGCCTGCAGTACATGAGGCTGCAGCTGTCTCTGCTGCGGCTGCAGGAGCAGGTGTTCTGCTTCTGATGTTCCTCCAGGGCCACCAATGTCCCTTGTTGTGGAGGCAATCCCCAGCATTCCAGAGCTGGTGGATCCCACCCTGGCTGCTAGAGGCAGGGCCCAATCCCCATGCAAAGGCAGTAGGGAGAGGAGTAGCAGCAGCAGCACTAGCAGCTATAGAGGGGGGCACAGGGTGAGTGCCAGCAGCATGGCAGGCATGGGCAGTCTAGCCTCAGGGTCCCAGTACTCCCCTTCATGGGACATCACTGTGATCACAGACAGTGAGTCAGAGGCAGACACTAATGCCACAGAGGAGATATCTGTAGCTGAGGTGATGGATGAGCCTCCTCCCAAAGCTGTGTCGCCAGTGCCACCAAGTTCTGCCCCTCCCAGCAGTACTGGCGTCACCCGGGGTGGGACAGAAGGCAGGAGGGAGGTGAAATCCTCAGTCTGGGAACATTTTAAGGTGGTGCGGGCAGATGATTCCAGAGAGGTGCAGTACACTTTGAGCAATAAGCTGGTGAAACATGGGCAGGTGCTCGCCAACCTTGGGACAACTGCAATGGCGAGGCACCTGAAGTCATGCCCCAGTGCTCTGCTGCTAAGTGGGAAGGAAGGAGAAGTGGATGCCAGCGGGTTCCCGACCGCAGCAGCCAGTCGTCTGGCTCCTTCAGTGGGCAAGCGTCCTACACCAACTGCTGCCTCTAGCAGCAGTAGCAGTATGGGGGAAGAACAGCAGCAGGAGCCTCACCAGCAGCATCAGTCCACCATGGAGGAGATGGGGTTGGGGCAGCTGCCAAGGCCATCGGCAGCTGGAGGGCGGCGTGGCTATCAAGAGAAAGCCAGGCGCCTGTTGGCTGAAATGATTGTGCTGGTTGGGCAGCTCTTCTCAATTGTAGAGGACAAGGGCTTCCAGCAGCTGATTGGGTTCCTGGCCCCCTCAGTTTAAGCTTCCATCCCACACCACCCTGAGTCGGAATCTGGTGCCAGCCCTGTACACGGCTTTGAAGGAGTGGGTGAGGGAGCAGCTGGCAGGGGCTGGGGGTGCTACCATACACTTCACCACAGACCTGTGGTCCAGTAGAAATGTGCAGCATGCCTATCTGGTGGTGACGGCGCACTGGTGGCAGGACCCAGAGGCAGCTTTGGGGAGTGGCATGAGGGGTCCTGAAGCAGGGTATAGGTGGGCCCTGCTTCAGGCACAAGTCATGGACAGCCCCCACACCTCCAGGAGCCTAGAGTTAGCCCTGGCCACCATGGTGAGGGAGTGGGTTACGCCAGATGCGGCCTTCACCAAGGGGTGTGTGGTGATGGACAATGCCACAAATGTACGAAAGGCAGTCCATGACGGGGGCTTCACCAGCATCCCTTGCGCCACACACACCCTTCACCTGGTGGTCAGGGATGCTCTGGGCTTGGGAGATAATGGAATTGGGGAAGGCACCCTTAGCTTCCTGATTGACTGGGGGAGGAAGCTGGCGGGGTTCTTCAACCGGAGCATGAAGGGCAGCGAGCTTCTCCTGCAGAAGCAGGATGAGCAAGGCTCCCCAGGGCACCAGATGGTCCAGAATGTGGTCACACGGTGGAATTCCACCTTCCTGATGCTCAAGTGGCTTGTGGAGCAGAAAGCCACCTTGCATCAGGTTCAACTGGAGATGGACTGTGGGGCACCGGAAGGGTTTAATGGGGCAGAATGGGAGCTCCTGGCTAAAATGGTCTTCATCCTGAGACCGTTCCTGGCCGTAACGGACACCATGAGCAGCTCCACTGCCACCCTCAGCCAGGTAACCCCTCTTGTCCATAGTCTCCGCAGGAGTCTGGACGAGATTCTTGGGGGGCGGGATTGTGGCCCTGCGGGCAGGAAGCTGGCTGATGAGGTGCTTGACCGGGTGCGGAAGCTGAAGTCAGGGCTGGAGGCACGTTTTGATTCTTCTGTAGTGGGAGGAATATGTCCTGGCAACAATGCTGGACCCCAGGGTCAAGGGCAGCATGGCACGCCAGACAGCGCTCTATGCCCTCCGGAAGGATGCGCTGGTGGAGAGGGTCTAGCAGGCAGAGCGGGCAATACAGCAGGACACCTCTGGGGATGGTGGAAGTGGGACCAGCCACCCCTCTCAGCCAGGCGGGTCTATCCCTGCCTCCAGCCCTAGCGGTAGCAGCAGCGCCAGCAGCAACAGCACCCCTGTTGCCAGCAGCAGCAGAAGCAGCTTGGCCTACATGCAGTCCACTAATCTGGGGAGCATGCGGTCCCCCACAACATAGGGCAAGCAGCATGGCTGAGGGCAGTGGTGGAGGTGGTTCCCAGACAGAGATATGAGCGGGAGTACGACGGCACCTCAGCAGCCATGGAGACCTACCTGGAAGAGGAGCCATGCATTGATCCCGGCAGCGATCCCTTGGCCTACTGGGCTGGCAAGACCAACGTGTGACCGGCCCTGTCGAAAGTGGCCAAGAGTATCTTGTCCTGTCCACCAACCAGTGTCCCCAACGTGCATGTGTTCTCTTTGGTGGGGGAGATTTGCTCCCCGCACTGCCTGAGACTGGGGGCCAATTTGGTGGAGCAGTTGCTCTTCCTGAAGGTGAATCTTCTGCTGCTGGGATTCCCCGAGTTGCCCCTGGACAATGATTGATTTTGCAGTGACACATGCCATCCCATGCCAGGGATAGTCATGGGATGGGGCTCCTCCTCCTCAATCTGGGCTAGGGCTACTGCTGCTGTGCTGATGAGGTGCTGTCCCTCCCTCCCAATGCCTGGCGCCCGCTGTGCCCCCCCCCTCATATTAGATGGCCTCATCTGCCTTATCTGACTGACCTCATGACGCAGGGTGGTATTGGAAAACTGTAACTTTTATTAACAAAACAATAACAAAACCACTTTTATTAACAAATATATTTTTTATTAACAAAACAACAACAACAACAATTGGTATTGGAAAACTGTAACTTTTATTAACAAAACAATTTTTATTAACAAATATAACTTTTATTAACAAAACAACAACAACAATTGGTATTGGGAAACTGTAACTTATTAACAAAACAACTTTTATTAACAAATATAACTTTTATTAACAAAACAACAACAACATTATAAAACAAAAACCAAATATTTTAAACTAGAAAGGAAACTTATCTAAGTACTTAGTCCTTGGGCCTGTCCCCCGGAATTTGGGGGAATGGCAATGGGTGCATGGGACCTAGGAGCAGGGGGCATCACATCCACCAGCATTTGCTAGCCGTGCGAGATGGCAAAGTCCACAGCCCCTGCCATGGCCTCCTGCCACTTGGAGACTGACTGGCGGAAGAGTTCCAGGTTGGCCATCTTGGTAGAGACGTACTTGGAGACATACTGCGAGTACACCTCCACCTTCTGCTCGCGTACCTTGACTGCCTGGAACCGTTCCACCAGTCGGTTTTCCATGGTGGCTGCTTGCTGCTGTAGGGAAGCCACAAAGTCCCGGGTGGGCCTCTCCACCTCCGTCCGAAATGTCATTGCCGCTGAAGACACCTGGGGGGAATCCACATGGGAGCTGGAGGAGGGGGAAGGGCTTACATGGCGTCACTTCTGGCATGCCTTCCCCCCCTTCTTCTGGTGCTGGTGCTCCACGGCCATGCCAGACTCCTGCCGCCTACCCACCGTCTCCCTGTGGAGCTTTTCAATATGGGCAATTAGCCCCGATGTGGTCCCCTCTTTCTGCCTCCTGAATTTTTTCCGGAAGATCTAAAGAGCATAAAAAGATAGGAACATAAGAAGTGCCATACTGTGTCAGACCAATGGTCTGTGTCAAGCCCTGCCTGCATTCTGTCTCCACAAGTGGGTGGGTGGCCAATCTCTCTCTGTGGGGGACTTCCATTNAGATGCGGCCTTCACCAAGGGGTGTGTGGTGATGGACAATGCCACAAATGTACGAAAGGCAGTCCATGACGGGGGCTTCACCAGCATCCCTTGCGCCACACACACCCTTCACCTGGTGGTCAGGGATGCTCTGGGCTTGGGAGATAATGGAATTGGGGAAGGCACCCTTAGCTTCCTGATTGACTGGGGGAGGAAGCTGGCGGGGTTCTTCAACCGGAGCATGAAGGGCAGCGAGCTTCTCCTGCAGAAGCAGGATGAGCAAGGCTCCCCAGGGCACCAGATGGTCCAGAATGTGGTCACACGGTGGAATTCCACCTTCCTGATGCTCAAGTGGCTTGTGGAGCAGAAAGCCACCTTGCATCAGGTTCAACTGGAGATGGACTGTGGGGCACCGGAAGGGTTTAATGGGGCAGAATGGGAGCTCCTGGCTAAAATGGTCTTCATCCTGAGACCGTTCCTGGCCGTAACGGACACCATGAGCAGCTCCACTGCCACCCTCAGCCAGGTAACCCCTCTTGTCCATAGTCTCCGCAGGAGTCTGGACGAGATTCTTGGGGGGCGGGATTGTGGCCCTGCGGGCAGGAAGCTGGCTGATGAGGTGCTTGACCGGGTGCGGAAGCTGAAGTCAGGGCTGGAGGCACGTTTTGATTCTTCTGTAGTGGGAGGAATATGTCCTGGCAACAATGCTGGACCCCAGGGTCAAGGGCAGCATGGCACGCCAGACAGCGCTCTATGCCCTCCGGAAGGATGCGCTGGTGGAGAGGGTCTAGCAGGCAGAGCGGGCAATACAGCAGGACACCTCTGGGGATGGTGGAAGTGGGACCAGCCACCCCTCTCAGCCAGGCGGGTCTATCCCTGCCTCCAGCCCTAGCGGTAGCAGCAGCGCCAGCAGCAACAGCACCCCTGTTGCCAGCAGCAGCAGAAGCAGCTTGGCCTACATGCAGTCCACTAATCTGGGGAGCATGCGGTCCCCCACAACATAGGGCAAGCAGCATGGCTGAGGGCAGTGGTGGAGGTGGTTCCCAGACAGAGATATGAGCGGGAGTACGACGGCACCTCAGCAGCCATGGAGACCTACCTGGAAGAGGAGCCATGCATTGATCCCGGCAGCGATCCCTTGGCCTACTGGGCTGGCAAGACCAACGTGTGACCGGCCCTGTCGAAAGTGGCCAAGAGTATCTTGTCCTGTCCACCAACCAGTGTCCCCAACGTGCATGTGTTCTCTTTGGTGGGGGAGATTTGCTCCCCGCACTGCCTGAGACTGGGGGCCAATTTGGTGGAGCAGTTGCTCTTCCTGAAGGTGAATCTTCTGCTGCTGGGATTCCCCGAGTTGCCCCTGGACAATGATTGATTTTGCAGTGACACATGCCATCCCATGCCAGGGATAGTCATGGGATGGGGCTCCTCCTCCTCAATCTGGGCTAGGGCTACTGCTGCTGTGCTGATGAGGTGCTGTCCCTCCCTCCCAATGCCTGGCGCCCGCTGTGCCCCCCCCCTCATATTAGATGGCCTCATCTGCCTTATCTGACTGACCTCATGACGCAGGGTGGTATTGGAAAACTGTAACTTTTATTAACAAAACAATAACAAAACCACTTTTATTAACAAATATATTTTTTATTAACAAAACAACAACAACAACAATTGGTATTGGAAAACTGTAACTTTTATTAACAAAACAATTTTTATTAACAAATATAACTTTTATTAACAAAACAACAACAACAATTGGTATTGGGAAACTGTAACTTATTAACAAAACAACTTTTATTAACAAATATAACTTTTATTAACAAAACAACAACAACATTATAAAACAAAAACCAAATATTTTAAACTAGAAAGGAAACTTATCTAAGTACTTAGTCCTTGGGCCTGTCCCCCGGAATTTGGGGGAATGGCAATGGGTGCATGGGACCTAGGAGCAGGGGGCATCACATCCACCAGCATTTGCTAGCCGTGCGAGATGGCAAAGTCCACAGCCCCTGCCATGGCCTCCTGCCACTTGGAGACTGACTGGCGGAAGAGTTCCAGGTTGGCCATCTTGGTAGAGACGTACTTGGAGACATACTGCGAGTACACCTCCACCTTCTGCTCGCGTACCTTGACTGCCTGGAACCGTTCCACCAGTCGGTTTTCCATGGTGGCTGCTTGCTGCTGTAGGGAAGCCACAAAGTCCCGGGTGGGCCTCTCCACCTCCGTCCGAAATGTCATTGCCGCTGAAGACACCTGGGGGGAATCCACATGGGAGCTGGAGGAGGGGGAAGGGCTTACATGGCGTCACTTCTGGCATGCCTTCCCCCCCTTCTTCTGGTGCTGGTGCTCCACGGCCATGCCAGACTCCTGCCGCCTACCCACCGTCTCCCTGTGGAGCTTTTCAATATGGGCAATTAGCCCCGATGTGGTCCCCTCTTTCTGCCTCCTGAATTTTTTCCGGAAGATCTAAAGAGCATAAAAAGATAGGAACATAAGAAGTGCCATACTGTGTCAGACCAATGGTCTGTGTCAAGCCCTGCCTGCATTCTGTCTCCACAAGTGGGTGGGTGGCCAATCTCTCTCTGTGGGGGACTTCCATTCCTAACAGGTCATAGGGCAATCAATTCCCTGTTGTTCCAGCCCCCATGCTTTACCATGCAGATGGCGTATTTTTTGTGCTTCTCAAACCACCTCCAGACATTGGACCTTGTCCACCCACTGTCTGGGGGTGGCACTGGCGACCTCCGCCTCGTTGTCCTGCATGGCATGGCACCAGCACCGGCATCCGATTCCTCTCTGAAACAGGAACACATAAACAATACCTAAGTAATATCATGCATTTATGATGATGCCTCTAGTCCTCCCTCTTTGGAGTGCTAGGGATGGCAAAAGGAGACGGTGACCCTGGCTAGCACGTGCAAATCCTGCCCTCCTTGGGGCGTTAGGGATGGCAAGTAGAAAGACCCTTGCTGGCACGTGCAAATCCTGCCCTCCTTGGGATGTTAGGGAATGCTAGGGATGGCAAATTGAGAGACCCTGGCTGGCACGTGCAAATCCTGCCCTTCTTTGGGTGCTAGGGATGGCAGATGGAGAGACCCTGGCTGGCACATGTAAATCCTGCCCTTCTTTGGGTGCTAGGAATGGCAACTGGAAAGACCCTGGCTGGCATGTGCAAATCCTGCCCTTATTTGGTGGTGCTAGGTAGGGATGGCAACTAGAGAGTGGAGACCCTTGCTAGGGATGGCTGGCAGGCACATGTTTGGGTGGGGGTGCTGCTCGTGCTCATGCATGACTGCTGGAAGATCCTCCCACACACTACAGGACCCTCTCTCTCTGTGGCAGACATCTGCTGCCACCTGCTGATGCCCACTGTTTGTGCCTGACTGATGCCCACCACCCATGCACCCATCCACACGTCAGTGAGCTCACTCTAATGGATAGAGCCTTTCTTGTCCTCAAAGTAAAAACAAGTTTACAAACCTGGCAGCACCTCCTGTGCCCGCTTGATCCTCCACAACTGGTTATGGGACCACCACCACCGAAGGTCCAGGGGCTGGGCCAGCGACCTCTTCCTCCTCTGCCACCGGCTCCCGGAGCACCACCTTGGCCCCCCAGCATTTAATTAGGACAACAGTCTTCTTCCTTTTTTTTTTTTTTAAACAACAGACACTCCAACCCACCAACACTCATCAACCGACCAAAACAACACAGCACAAACAGTCAAAACACCCAAACCGAATAGCCAGCCACACACATGCTCTCTCCCCACACAAGCTCCACACGCATGTGAGTTTCCAGTTTCCGGCACAATCACGGGATCTCGCGATACCTTTTTACGAATGCCCAAACCAAACTGAATGTGACCGAACGGAACGACTGAACCCGAACTCAGCGACCAAACCAAATGACTGAACCGAATGACCGGACCAAACCGGATCAAACCGAATGATCGAACCTGAACCGTGATCTGTTCAATAGGGGTGGGACTACCGGATCATCTGGTATCTGATACTGCCGGTATTTGGTGTACCGGCAGTATTGGATTAAACCCGGTAATCCGGTGTAATTTACCGGATTCCCCCTACCGGATTTTTTTACATTGCGGCCATTCAAATGAATGGCCGCAATGTAAAAAAACAAACAACCCCGCCTTTAAAAAAACCCTCCCCAGTCCAGACTGCGCGGGTGGAAGGGGGAACACCTCCCACCCACCCTGCCCTGGCTTTAACAATTTTTTCCCCTCAAAGTCTCTGCTAGTGCGGGCTCCGGGCCGCTGCCACCCAGAGCCCACACCAGCAGGTAGGTTGTTGTACTAGGGTGATCCCTGGGGTGGGGGGAGTGTTAAACCACCCCCACCCCAGGGATCACCCTAGTACCTGCTGGTGCGGACTCCAGGTCACCGGCGGTGGCCCGGAGCCCCCACTATCAGGGACTTCGGGGGAAAATTTTTTTTTTTTAAAGCCAGGCTGGGCAGGGTGATTGGGGAGTGTCCCCCCTTCCACCCACACAGCCTGGGATGGGGAGGGGAGAGGTTTTTGTGTTTTTTTCCATTGATTTCAATGGGGACAGTTCCCCATTGAAATAAATGGAAAAAATCCGGTACCGGTAAACCGGTACACAAATCCGGAAATCTGGTTTTTAAAAATCTGGTAACTGGTAAATCTGGTACCCGGTAATTGCCCTGATGTCCCACCCCTACTGTTCACACATCCATTGTGTCCACATGGCTCCCTTGGGAGAAAGAAAAGCTGAGCCGCTGAGCCCCATGGGGGATCCCCGTGGGAACACAAGGAGCATGCCCTCTGCTGCTATTGCTGCTGCCTCAACCTGTCAGACTGTCTGGGAGCCAGAGCTTGTATGGGAGGGGAGGAGGATCAGGGGAAGTCACTATTGATGTAATGCATCTTGTGGCTCTCAGTGATATGAAAATTTTGGTATGCGGACCTTAGGCTTGGGAACTTTGCCCACCCCATCATAGATTATAGAGCCAGCAGCATTGTCTTGGAGCCATGGTGCATCATTGTACTAGCTGCTGTGTAAACTATAAGTGGGCAAACTGTGGCTCTAGAGCCACATGTGGCTCTTTGGTCCCAATTGTGGTAAATGGATGCAGCTCTTGTGATTAGGACACACTGTCCACCCTGCCATATACGTGGCACTCTACATGGGGCTACCTATGGTGATGGCTCAAAGCTGCATCTGGTGCAGAATGCGCGTCCCAGCTCCTGGTGGGGTTGGACCGCTGGGAGCACATTACACCAGTGCTCCAATCTCTGCACTGGCTGCCAATAGTCTTCCAGGCCCAATTCAAATTGTTGGTTTTAACCTATAAAGCCTTACACTGTCTGGGCCCTGCTTATTTGCTAGACCGCCTCACCCCCACCCCCAGGATTTAGATTGACCCCTGCAGTCATCTGGGGGCGCCTTTTTGGAGATCCCCTGCATTCTCCGGGGGGCCACGCAGAATAGGGCGTTCTTGGTGACCACGCCACACCTTTGGAATTCCCTCCCGGTGGGGGCACAGTTGGCCCCGGACCTCCCAGCCTTCTGCAGGAACTGAAAAACCTGGCTTTTCCATCAGGCATTTGGTGAGGGAGAAGGGTAGGGTGGGGGGTTAGGGAGGGTGGTATGGGAGTGTTTATGGTTGTCTTATTTTATTGTTGAATTGGGTTTGTTTTCATTTTGTTTTAAATTGAATTGAAATGATTTTAGTATATGTATTGTTGTTAGCCGCTTTGGGTCGCCTGTGGCAGGAGAAAGCGGGATATAAATTTTGAAAATAATAAATAATAATATAGGGTCAATACTCCAAGAGTGAAGCCTACTGGATATGTGGGTGATCAAGGCCCCATCTGAGCAAGGTAGTTAGGCACATGTTAATATGAAGCATTTGTATAATAGATTAAGAGCCAGTGTAGCTTAGTAGATAAGACTTGGATGTGGAAGACCAGTGTTCACATCCTGTTTTAATCTTGACCTCGATGGGTGGTCTTGGACAAATCACTATCTCTCGGGCTCTTTTTACATGGGCCGTGGGGGTCGGTGTGCACACCGTTGCATTACGGTGGGCAGGAGGATGTAGATGGGTGCACACCAGTCTCCGCCCATCTACACGCATGGAGCAACCACCATTTCGCTGGTTGCCTCATGCATGGATGATGGGAGGAGGTGGGTATGCAATGCATGAACACATGGGTGTTGATGCCTGGGTGTCTCATGTAAAAAGGGCCTCAGTCTCAGTCCCTGAACTGCAAAATGGGAATAATAATTTAATGAATACATCACAGGGTTGTTGTGAGGGTGAGCTAGATAAGAATTGTAAAGCATATTGAGCATTTGAGTACTATTCACTTGCTTAAAGTTTAGGCATGCAGATAAGTTCTTTGCTGATTGAAAGCTGGGAAGCACTTGATCTTCCAATTTCATGCAGGCACTGGGGGTTCTGGGAGAGCAGAGCAGTGAAAGGGGGTGGGACTGCACCCTCCTGGCTTCCACATGGCCACGCTCCTTCTGACCATCATGACATCATGACTCTTGGAAAGAGAGGAGTAGTCACTTCTGGAAGGGGCAGGGCAAAGTGCCTTTATCACCCCTGTCCTTCTGAGCATAATTCTGCCGGTGTCTTTGGGTGGCACTAGCCGAATTCACAAACATCTGTGCTGTTGTTAAACAGAGGACCAGGCACTGAGACTGTGTCAGCAGAGACAGATTCCTTTTACTTTTCATATCTTTTAAACTAATAGAATGTACTAAAACAAAAAAACCTCATGGTTTAAAAAACGTAAAAGGTAGAACAGTTTAAAAAACAAAAAACGTTCCTCTTCAAATGCATTGCACAAAATTAAAACATAAATGCCAAAAACCATGGAAATTACTTCAAGATTTTCTATCTATATTTCATAATTTACCATCACCATGAACATAATATATGTAATTAATTCCTTACCATACATACTTACTCTTATTAATATTTATCAGTAACTATACTTTCACATTTTTTCATTATTAAGCATTAAATTATCATAATTCGACAACAAACAATTCTTTCAAACTGCCTTAACTCTGTCCTTTTGCGGAGAATTGCATTGTATAGAACTGACTGTATAAAGGAGTCCACACTGACATTGTCAACAGTTCATTGTATAAAGTGTGTGCATTTTGTATACATGTAAACAACACAGTTAAGGCAGTTTGAAAAAACTGTTTGTTGTCTAATTATGATTATTATAATTGTATTGTGTTAAATTATTATAATCTGTATTGTATTATAATTGTATTATTATTAAAGTACAACAGTAATAACTTTTTATTTTCTGCCTGGATCTTCTTCAAACTTTACACGTATGATGGTCCCCACAAATACAAGCTGTGGATAAATTTTCAGAACTGTAGCTCAAGTGGTTTCCCCATTGTTGGGACTTCAGCAGTCCCTTGTACAGCTGTAAGGAAATTAGCTAGGGATGAAACAAACAACTACATTTCTGCTCGCAAGAAATTTTGCCATCTCAGGAATCGGGATTGATTTCCCAAACATTTCCCAACGTGGATGCAATTTCTTGAGTCTTGCAATACCACGAGATACCATCCCAGTTTAACAACTTTCCACTTACCATTTACTCCATATCATTCATTTACTGCTTACCGCATTGCCAAGGGTACCGTTTTACTTCTGGGTTTGTCGTTTCTGCATTTCTGAGCCAATTACTGTGTGAATAGCCCACCCCTTAATCTCACCCACCCCTTAATCCCCCTCCCAATGCTCCTTAACCTCCATTCCACTGCCTCCAATCAGAATTTTTGTTCTATGTTGTTACCTTTGCTTTGACCAATCTGCAACTGCATTGCAGATTAGTAAAGGAATCTGTGTACCAGCCAATGAATGAGAAGGAAGTACAAGGGGAAATAGAGTGCAAGAAAAGGGGTATTGCGTTGGTATTACCTCTCAGGATTTCAAATGGACGGCAAAGTGGAAAATGGTAAATCAGTAAATGGCAAAGTGGTAAATAGGATCCCAGTAAGTGGAAAGTCGGAAAATAGAGAAATGAAATGTCAATCAAGACATTACTGAGATATTGATGGAAATTTCCATTTTGGTGAAATCTCATTTCTGCCCTAAAACGAGCATATAATTATAATGTCAAGACTAGAGTGTGCAGCTGAAGTTAGTATTCATACTGATGTTCTACACCAGCCTTGAGGCGGGGGATCCAGTGGTGGGGAATGTAACGACTTTCCCCTGTCATGGACGGATCATTACCTCCTCCAGACCAATCTCCTGGCACATGTCTGCCCCCGGAAAGGTGCAGGACCGGTTTGTTGGGTCTGCCTCCAGGGACATATGGAAACAGAGAGGTTCTGGAATGTTCCAGGGGAAATGCCTTCCAATCTTGATGATCGTTCACTCGATGACCTCATTGCCTTCTGGGGCAGCTTGTTGGCTGAGGCTAGCGACCGAACAGCTCCCAAGTGTCTGCTTCCAGAGAGCTGATGGCGGGGCTCACCGTGGGTTACGGAGGACCTGCGCTGGATGAAGTAGGATGGATGGCGGTTGGAATGACAGTGGCGCCAGACTCATGCTGAAGCTGATCGATTGCAGCATAAAGCTAGTTTAACAGCTTATGCTGTTGTGATATGGGCAGCAAAGAAGAAGTTCTTTGCTGCCCTCATCGCATCTGCAAAATCACGTCCACCGGAGCTTTTCTGGGTGGTGCAGAGGCTGGTCAGTCTGGCCTCTCTCCACCTGGAACTGGATTTTCCAGTGCCCACTGTGACATGTTTGCTGATTTTTTTGCAGATAAAATTGCCCAGATTCACCACAATCTCGATGCTGCATTTATGACAGTGGAGGTTAGGGATGGGCGAACAGATCGCGGTTCAGGTTTGGGTTCGGCCGTTTGGTTAGACTGTGTTCGGTTCGTCCATTCAGTTCGTCCATTCAGTTCAGCTGTGTTCGGTTCGTCCATTCGGTTCAGCCGTTCAGTTAGTTCGCCGGGTTTGGGTTCAGCCATTCGGTTCGGCCATTCTGTTCAGCCATTCTGCCGTTCTGTTCGGCAGTTCTGTTTGGCTGTTCAGGAAATGTCATGGGTTTTTTGTTTGTTTTTTATATGGTTTATTGTTTTTTTATTGGGTTTTATATGGTTTTCTTTTGTTTTTTATTTGTCGTTTCTGCATTTCTGAGCCAATCACTGTGTGAATAGCCCACCCCTTAATCTCACCCAACCCTTAATCCCCTTCCCAATGCTCCATTCCACTGCCTCCAATCAGAATTTTTGTTCTATGTTGTTACCTTTGCTTTGACCAATCTGCAACTGCATTGCAGATTAGTAAAGGAATCTGTGTACCAGCCAATGAATGAGAAGGAAGTACAAGGGGAAATAGAGTGCAAGAAATGGGGTATTGTGTTGGTATTACCTCTCAGAATTTGAAATGGACGGCAAAGTGGTAAATGGTAAATCAGTAAATGGCAAAGTGGTAAATAGGATCCCAGTAAGTGGAGAGTCGGAAAATAGAGAAATGAAATGTCAATCAAGACATTACTGAGATAGTGATGGGAATTTCCATTTTGGTGAAATCTCATTTCTGCCCTAAAACGAGCATATAATTATAATGTCAAGACTAGAGTGTGCAGCTGAAGTTAGTGTTCATACTGATGTTCTACACCAGCCTTGAAGCGGGGGATCCAGTGGTGGGGAATGTAATTACTTTCCCCTGTGTCAGGCCCTGGGGCCTGAGGAGATGGGGATTGCTCCAACAACAGGGCCGAGGGGGCACCCGCCGGTCCCAACATTGACAGGGAACCCGGCGCCGCGGCGTCAAGAGCGACAGAGCCCGGCCCAACGGGCTACCGACCTCGCCACCCCAACCAGCGAACCCCCCCGTGTACCAACAAACGCAGCGCGTCCCAGGGCCACGCCCCCGACAACACCGCAAAAACACGCTGGGAAACCTCCGGAGCCAGCCACACCCCCTCCTAGGGTGCGCAGCGTGGCCACGCCCCTGAAAGCCCCCCTGCGCCGCTCCATGCATTTACAGCATCAGACGCAGGCACAGCCTTCATAAGGAGAGCACAGGCAATTCTTCCTCACTGGTGAGCAGAGCCTTAGCCTTGAGAGACCGGCCCTTGTGTGCGTTGCGACCTGAGTGTTTTCCCCTGACTTGAGAGCAAGAGCGAGAGAGAGAGAGAGTGAGTGAGCGCAAGAGTGCAAGTGAGTGAGCGAGTGAGAGCCCCGTGGATACAAGTAAGTGTTTGCTACCTTCCCCTTTGACTTCACGTGGTGTCCTGGGAACTCCGCTGTGCAAGGAGTCCTCCGTCCTAGTCCTTCCCCCCCCTGCGGGGGTGCCCGGCACGGGTGAAACCCATGCTCCTAGCCACCCCTACTCGGTTCCTGGGTACCGTGTGTGTGATTCCCGTGTTCGAGGGGCCTTCCCCAGTTGGGAAGCGGCTGAGCCTATATCCCTATGATGAGCTTGGTAGGGAGCGCCTGAGTGCCTCCAAACTACCGTATAAGACCCTGAGGGAACCTTTTCCAGCAGCTCCGCTTCCTCTCCCTGGGGGGGACGCTCGTCCACAGCCAAGAGAACCTCCCTGCCTTCCCATTTCCTCCCCTACCCTCGTGGGGCACGTGAGCTGCCCCCCGCGGGCCCCACACCCTGTCGTAGACGGATCATTACCTCCTCCAGACCAATCTCCTGGCGCATGTCTGCCCCAGAAAGGTGCAGGACTGGTTTGTTGTGTCTGCCCCCAGAGACATATGGAAACAGAGAGGTTCTGGAATATTCCAGGGGAAATGCCTTCCGATCTTGATGATCGTTCACTCGATGACCTCATTGCCTTCTGGGGCAGCTTGTTGGCTGAGGCTATCGACCGAATGGCTCCCAAGTGTCTGCTTCCAGAGAGCCGACGGCAGGGCTCACCGTGGGTTACGGAGGACTTGCGCTGCATGAAGAAGGATGGACGGCGGTTGGAATGACAGTGGCGCCAGACTCATGCTGAAGCCGATCGATTGCAGCATAAAGCTAATTTAACAGCTTCTTCTTTGCTGTCCTCATCGCATCTGCAAAATCACGTCCACCGGAGTTTTTCTGGGTGGTGCAGAGGCTGGTCAGTCTGACCTCTCTCCACCTGGAACTGGATTTCCAGTACCCACTGTGACATGTTTGCTGATTATTTTGCAGATAAAATTGCCCAGATTCACCACAATCTCGATGCTGCATTTATGACAGTGGAGGTTAGGGATGGGCGAACAGATCGCGGTTCGGGTTCGGCCGTTTGGTTTGGCTGCATTCGGTTCGTCCATTCGGTTCGTCCGTTCGGTTAGCTGCATTCGGTTTGGTTGTTCAGTTAAGCCGTTCAGTTAGTTCGCCGGGTTTGGGTTCAGCCATTCGGTTCTGCCGTTCTGTTCTGCCGTTCTGCCATTCTGTTCAGCCGTTCTGTTCGGCCGTTCGGGAAATGTTATGGGTTTTTTTTGGTTTTTTATATGGTTTATTGTTTTTTTATTGGGTTTTATATGGTTTTCTTTTGTTTTTTATTTGGTTTTTTTGTTTTTATATGGGGTTTTCTTATTTATTTTTTTATCTAATAAATACATCTTTCTATCTACACTAAATCTAACTGCTATTAACTATTCTAAATGCTATGAACTAAATGGACTATCTAATAAGTACACAGGTCTACTCCTACAAACACTAAAACTAAATCACTAACGCTATCTCTATCACTAAGCTAGCTCCTACAACTACTATCCCTAACCTATCTATCTATCTATCTATCTATCTATGGGATGGGGGGCGGGAAGTACAAAACTGAAATGAAACTTAAAGCAATCTAATAATCCTACTGAACGCCCGCTGTTCAGGAACAGTGACTAGCTCAGAAGGCGTTGGGAAGAGGGGGAGGCAGATAGTTTCATTTCTTTCAAGCCTCTCCACCCCTGGTACCTGGAAGTCTGCTCCTCAGTGACTAGTACTACCCCTCCCTGTCACCTTACAGTGAACTTTTTTTGCCACCCAAACTCACCCAAACGCGATCCGAACTGACCGAACTGTTCGATCATTTCACCATTCGGTGTTTGGTTCTGTTCGTTATGTTCGGGTTCGGGTTCGTGTTCGCATTTGATCATCCGGACAGGCTGAGTTTGGGACAAACTCTGACCTTCTGAACTGCGTTCGCCCATCTCTAGTGGAGGTATCAGAGGTACAGGAAGCCCCGCCATGTCTTTTGTTGTGGGATCAGTTTCAGTGGGTGTCGTCTGCTGATGCAGCAAATGTCCTTGGGACAGTTCAGGCCACCTGTTGTGAATTAGATCCATACCCATCCTGGCTGGTTAAGGCCAGACGGGAGACATTAAGGCCGTTGCTGACAGGGGTGTTCAACGCCTCCTTTAGGGAGGGCAGGGTGCCCAAGCCATCTCAAAGAGGCAGTAGTTCAGCCATTGCTCAAAAAGTCATCTTTGGATGTTGACTCCCTAGCCAGCTATTGGTCTGTCTCTAACATTCCCTTTTTATGGAACGTTATTGAGCAGGTGGTGGCCCAGCAGTTACAGGAACGTATGGACCGGGTCAGTTTTCTTGATCCCTCGCAGTCTGGTTTTTGCCCCGGGTTTGGCACAGAGACTGCACTTGTGGCCTTGGTTGATGACCTGCACCGTGAACTGGATCAGGGCAGATCCTCAATTTTGATCTTACTGGATCTGTCGGCAGCATTTGATACCATTGACTATGAGACATTGATGGCGAGGCTGCGGGACCAGGCTGGGGTGAATGGAATTGTTTTTGAATGGTTCTGCTCATTCCTGGCAGGGAGAACTCAGCAAGTGGTTCTTGGGGAATTTACATCATCTCCCCAGAATCTCACGTGTATATGCAACCTCTCCTGTTCAACATATATATGCAACCTTTGGGTGAGGTCATGAGAGGGTTCGGCGTACGATGCCATCAGTACGCCGATGATACACAACTTTACCTCTCATATTCTGGAGACCCAGGCCTGGCAGTCTTGCTGCTTACCTGGTGCTTGGCAGCTGTGGGGGACTGGATGAGGACAAGCCATCTAAGGCTGAATCCTGACAAGATGGAGGTGATCTTGGTGGGTAGGACTGAGGGGGTGGTGGCTCCCATCATTGGCGGGGTCTGCTCCCCTCTGGCTGCTCAGGTTCACAGTCTGGGAGTGCTCCTTGACCCGCAGCTCCACCTGGATTGTCAGGTGGAGGCTGTGGCGAGAGGGGTATTTCGCCAATTGCATCTGGTATCAAGCTGCAGCTGTAAGTCTCAGGCTCAGATCTGGCCACCATCATCGATGCTTTCATTACATCTTGACTAGATTACTGCAACACACTCTACGTGGGGCTACCCTTGACGAAGGTCCGGAGGTTGCAGCTGGTGCAGAATGCAGCAACCCATCTCCTAATGGGAACGGGCCACCGCGAATACATTACACCAGTGCTCTGGACTCTGCACTGACTGCCTATTGTCTTCCGAGTCCAATTCAAGGTCTTAGTTATGACTTATAAAGCCCTAAACAGCTTGGGGCATTTACCTGTGAGACCGCCTCAAGCCTCGGGTCATTTTGCGGCCCTTGCGGTTGGCCAGGGGTGCCCGACTCGAAGTCCATCACGTATGCCGGGTGGCGATGGCGGGAAGGGCATTCTTGGTGGCCACGCCTCGGCTGTGGAATTCTCTCCCATTGGAGGCCCGTTTGTCCCCTGACCTCCCCTCTTTCCACAGATGTTGTAAGACTTGGTTGTTCTGCCGGGCCTTCAGGGAGTGAGTGGGTAGGGTGGGTAGGGGGTTTATTTGCTAGCTGCTATTTTATATGTCCATTTTATATGTTTTATATATTGTAGTTAGATGGTTTTATTGTTATGATTTTATGTTGTTCGCCGCCCCGAACTGCCGAGGTACAGGAGGGTGCAGGATAAAAGTCTTTTGTAAATAAATAAAAAAAATTAAAAATACGACATCTCACTACCTAGATGCTCTGATCTTTTAAGAAAGTCAGACCATCCTCTTTTTATCACATATATCGTTAACCTAAATACTGGTGGGAGAGAATTGCTGTGATCAGTGTCATAATCTCTCTGTTATCAGGACACCTTCAGGAGATACCAAAACCTCTGGCAATGGGCAAAATGCATTAGACTTTGAATTTCCTGGAAACATAGAAATTTGCTGTTGTAGACAACAGAGTAATTATGAGATTTAATTAAAATTTGTGATATTAAAGCATACTCCTCAAGTGAAAAGGGCAAATTGTGTTACTCTCAGTGGCATCTCCAGGCAGTAGAGGCAGGTGAGTTTTATGCTACAAGGCTAGCGAGGAGCGGAGATGAGCCTGGCAAAAAACCCTCCCACCTAAAACAAGGTAGGTTATTTCCTCAGAAAGCAGAGGAAGTCATTCTTAACAAGGAAAGGTTGCCAGAAAATTAACTTAGAGAGGTATCGTTATTCCGCAATGTAGAAATGACTGTCAATGGTAACAGAAAAGCAGCCATGCATTTAGAAGCATCTCAAAACCCTTTTCGATTTGCTCTCCAAGGTTCACTTATCCACCATTGACATGCAGCTCTTTCTGGAGTGGAGTTCAGCAGCCACATTGCAGCAGAAATATTACCCAAGAGATTCAAAAAGGAATAGTGAGGAATAACCTATTTATTTTGAATGTTAAGCAAAATTTTAAGGAGGAATATATACTTTGTCAGGGGCACTGCCACTGATGCCTCCATGCTTGCAAAGAGTGTCAATAGGTCTTTAAAGGAGCACAACTAATCAGGTCATAGTAGAGCTGAAATGGATAATGGCCACTATTTGGTATCTGGATGAATCCACAGTAGGGCTGAAACTCAATCTCCTTTTTTTCTTGATTCTCACTGAGAATCAAGCTTCTTAGCTCAATTTCCATGAGAATCGAGAAAAGTCCTGATTCTCGAGTCGACCTTTTCTTAATCAAGATTTTTTTTCTCTTTAATAATCTTTATTTACTGGAGCCACATGTGTGCTGTGTCCCATGCTGAGTCACGCATCCCACATCTGTCTATCATCTGTTTCTCTCTCTCTCTCTCTCTCTCTCTCTCTCTTCTCTCTCTCTGTTCTTTTCTGTAGCCACCAACTCCATGCCGTGTGTGTGTGTGTGTGTCTGTGTGTGTGTGTGTGTGCTGGGAAACAAACAAACAAACAAAAACCTGCGCATGTGTAAGATATCTGCCAGGCTGTTCTTTGCATGCCCAGCCCTTTCCAAAAATGGTGGCAAAGCTGCCTACACCATTTTGGAAAAGGGCTGTGGATGCACAGAACAGCCCAGTGGCAATTTTGCGCATGCACTTTTTTTTTTAATAGCGAGATTCTCACAAGAATCTCATACCATTAACGAGATCATGTTGAGATCTTGCTGAGGGTTCTCGATTCACACGAGGTTCTCGTGAGAATTGATTCTCGTTTCAGTCCTAATCCAAAAAAATCAACACAATCAGGAAAGGTCCGAATACCGAGCAGTACCTGTTTGGTAGGTTTACCGATTAACCATTTTACCAATTTTTTGTGTTGCCATCTAATACTTCAGTGCCCTGTTTACTGTATTGCCATTTATCACTTATCCATAATTCCTTTCCTTTTTATTCCCTCCCCACCCTTTGGACTTGGGTTAGACTAGTAACAATAACATTCAGTCACACACTAATGTGATAATACGGAAATATGGTCAATTGGTTAACTTTTGTAGTATTATTTGATTATTCGGTTTGGTGGTTATGTGCCACGGTAATCAGTTTCTTGTTGAAAAACTGCCAAACTGTCTGGGATGGTGGGCCTCAGATAATTATTTTGCTATTGTGTTCATCTCTAGTCATCATCTGTACCTTTGACAACTTCATGGAGCTCTTCCTCAAAGATCTGAGAAGTTTAAAACTTGCATACACTTACCAACAAAAGTTGCTCGAATAAAAATATCATCTTTGCCTCTTGTCTCATATTTGGGACCAACAGAGCAATTGCACGCTAGAAATCTATTCTTGTAAATTCCAAAATAGTTTGCAACACCAGTGTCTGTTTGGCACTTGACTAAACGACCCTCCTTTATTTAAACTCTTCTTTAGCATCTATGATTTAGCAGATTCCATTTGGCTAGTGGATACTTCTCCATTCAGGTGGGTTTTCAAGTGTTTTCGGCAAAGAGCATTATTAAAGATAGAAAAGAAGAGCAAGTTCAAGATCACTGCTCTTAAGATGATATGCTGAGGGCTCTCTGGGTCAGATGGATTCAGACAGCAGCTCAGATGGATTCCAAAATGAAGAACTCACACTTTACATCAGCCTTTGGGCAGTGGTTTCCATTGCCCCAATTGGGGAAGGGGAGGAGGGTGAGCTGTGCTTAATAAACAAAGGGTGAAATCAAACGAGACAATAGCCCGCTGGAGTTTGTGTTCAGTCCATGCAGTCATCACTCACTCACCACTCACACGTTACTACTACTACTACTACTTATCATTTTTATACTGTTATTAGGTGTACAAAGCTTTTTACAGCCAGAGATTTTTGGAGATAGCTCCCATTCTCTGCCCACTGGGTTTACAATCTAAGATGGACACAGGGGAAGACAGAGGCACATATATTCCCATTTTACAGATGGGGAGCTGAGGCTGAAAAGTTGTGACTTGCCCAAGGCCACCCACTGTGTGTGTATGCTTTAATTCTGCCCAGAGTGAGGCAGTCACTTTGGGCAGGATTTGACCAGGGCGCCAAACACAAGTTGGGGTAGGGAGGGGTGAAGCGCAGATGTGTGTCTGCATGGCCTCACCCCCGCGTTGCTTGGAGCAGCTCTCCCCCATCCCTGATAAGTGGCCAGGAGCACTGTGGACCTGGACCAGGGTAAGTGTAAGTAAGCAGGCCATCAAATGTGATGGTCTGCTTTACCCTGGTCCAGCGTCTGTTGCACGAGTCGTGGAAGCGCTTAGTCCGGGCTCTTCTTTGGGGATGGTCCCAAGGAACAACCCGGGCTAAGTGCTGCCATGGCCCGTGCAAACTTGGACCAACATCTGGCAGCTGCATTCAGCCAGCACAGAGAACAGAGACAAGCCAACTGTTCTTTGAGAAATAGAGGGAATCAAGAATGAGATCCATTCTCATCGTAGAGTGGGCAACAGAGCTCGTTGGATTTTTTCTTTTTTATCATGAAGCTGTTATCCTTGTAATACAAAGATTTTTAATGAACATAATACATCATATGCAAAGAATTTAGAGTTAAATACTATCAATCAATCAATCAATCAATTTATTTATTAGCTGTGACCTGTCTGGGCCTTCGCAAAAAATTCAAAGTACAATATACAAAATTACACAATTTACAATGTACAATTACAAATAAAATCTAATTACTAATCATAGCAAAATTAAAATATTATAACAAAATAATCTAGTGTAATTTAAGCAGACAGATATTAAGACCTTAATTATATTGGGCATAGTCAAGACTAAGTAGCATTTACTCTTTTGCATCTTGCGATCATCAATTTATAAGCCAATTTATCAACCTTCGCTATTATATTCTCTTTAGCCTTTGACAGCAAATATTGCAACTTAACTTGTGTGGGACAATAAACTTTCTCTTTTAGCAGGGGAAATAGCAATATCTCTCTTCATTCGATTGAAAGCTGGCAATCAAATAGGTAATGCATCAAATCCTCAACATACATATAATCACAAAAGCATAGCTGTATTTCATAAGGGATCTGGAAAAATCTTCCCTCTAGAGGAATTTGTAGACCACTTAGATGTGGATGTTCCAGGTGCTTGTACTGTGATTCTGGGAAATGTTAATGTGCAAATTGGTAGTAAGCATTCAGAAATTGCCCAGCTTATGGGGTTAGAAATTGAGGACAGTTTTTTTGTCCCCTGTAGAGAGTCTATGGACTCAGTAATAAATGCAAATGGGTTACAGTTCCTGAATTTTCTGTATAGAATCAATTGGAGGACCCCAAATGGAAAATCTTGTAAAGATAGAAATGGTAGCTTAACGTTTCTCTCTAGTAGAGAATCGAGTGTGGTAGATTATATCTGTGTCCCCTTGAATAAGATAATGCAATTTAAGATAATACAATTTAATGAAGTATTAGTTCATGGTTTCAGTGACCATCAACCTTTAAAAGTGTCTTACTCTTTGACTATGGAATCTCAAGTATCTTACAATGAAAATTTTGAACTGGGATTGATTCTTCAAATAATAGGGGTTGAACTGGGATTGAATCTTCAAATAATAGAATATTAAGATGGGCACCAAAATTAGCTCATAAGAGCCAGGCTTTTTTTGATTCGCCTGAGCTACTATTATTTAGACAGAAATTTTTGGATTACGATTTTTTGGATATAAATGCTATAGAGGTATATACTCAGATAATGGGGAAAATAAAGGAGGATCTTTTATCCAAGACTTTAGTCCAGATTAGAAATCCAAGTTGCCCTCCTTGGTTTGATATAGAATGTCACATTTCTAAGTCTCGGTTGAATAAAGCAGTAAAAGCTGTCAAAAAAAGAAAGGACAAGGAAATCTTATTAGAATATCTAAAGGAAAAGAGAAACTGTAAAGCTTTGATTAAAAAGAAATAATTAGTACACCAGAATTTTCTGTGGTGTCTAAATGATGTGATGCTTCAATACCCCTAAGGGTGCTCTACATCCAGAATGCGTATAACAGTATACATTTCTTAACTTTTTGTATTGTATATATTTTTCATGTTATATTTTTATGGTCATTAGAGTTTTCATGTTGTATTCAGAATCAGTAAATATACTTCATATATCCATATTTTTGGCTTTGCTTGTTTGGTAGCTTATTGTTTTGTTGTGCATTCTTGGTTTTGCTACTACATTTTTATTCTTCCCCTCCTTTTTCGGATTCAGCATTCAGCCATAATGATAGCACGGATTTCCATGCTTGGGAAAGCGTGGAAATCTTTACTATTGTCACATCTGAAAACATCCAGTGAGTTCATGGCCAGGGTGGGATCTGAACCTTGGCTTCCCAAGTCCAAGTCCAGCATAGGGCTGAAATGCTGTACCGCTTCGGCAGCATTTACCGGCGGAAAGTGCTATTCCGCACAAAGCAGCACAATTAGGAAGGGAGGTGATTTTCATGTCTTGAACTCACGGCTTTTGTGGTTGCCGCCGCTGTTGCAATTGCAGATCTGACGCGGAAGCATCTGGTTTGCCACAAAGTTCGACCTTTCATTGAAGCGCGGTAGCTTTGTATTGTTATTCCTTGCCGCATGGTTCCGCCACCCAGAATTACTCAGCGGCACAGGGGCAGGATCCCCCCACCGTCACAAACCACACGGCGACCCCCTGGGCCTGGCCCCTGACCATGACCACCCAAGTCTGATTGGTTTCAGAGACAGTACACACACACAGAGATTGCCCTTATCTTTTGTTCCTATTTAAATTGGGGGCTGCTCCCATCTGATCAATTTTCTCCCCCGCTGTGAGGACAGAGTTTTACTTGTAGCTGACTGTCTGGGATGTGAGAAGAGAGATTCCTTCTGATGAGTGAATTATTTGATCATTCATCTCATACACTCCAATGAAAACTTCTTTGTGTAAGTTACTGTGATTACAACTTGATACAAATCTATTTTGTTTGCCGGCGGTTGTTCTTGTTGTTGTTGTTGAGAGCTTGGCGTTATTAACTGAGAGATTAATTCCTTCACCTCCATGCCCTGCACCATCAGGCAGTGGGATGGAGGGACTCAGTTAGTTTTATAATTAATTATGGTTAGGTATGGATGGAATGGGAAGGAAGGATGCATGCATACCGGCTCCAAGTCAGCCTATCCCCCCCACCCATGAGGGGGAATGCACTTCAATGTGGTCTCCTCTCCTCTCCCTCCCTTTGACTTTGACCCTGGGCCTGGCGGATGGGAGGGGGGTGAAAGAAGCTCTGAAGCGACCGCAGTCTCCCAGTTTTATTATGTTATGGGATGGGACAGGACGGGACGCATGCAAGCAGCTTCTCAGAGTTTGCAACTCCCACCCTCCCACCACAGTGAAAGATAGAAGTCAAAGGGATGCCATGCAGCGCGTTGTGTGCCAGGGGGCCACTGCGGCCAGGTGGGTGCGAGAGCTGGGACAGCAAAATCATGGGGAGGCTTGCTTTGAATTTGATTTCGCACACGGTTGGTCACTTGCTCACACACAAAATAATGGGGGAGGGGGCTGCCAGTCCACCTAATAAAACAAATGTATTCATGCTAGCTATGTGTTATGATTATGCCCTGGGAACGCAACGCACTCATTGAGGCTTTGAAGTCTTTGACCATGGAAAGACACCAGGCTATACTTGCTTTGAAACACTTTCCACAAGTGCACACAGCAGAAAAGGTAAGTCAGAAATTATTACAGCTGATAAAACAGTGGTTACAGCCGCTTGGTCTCTCCGTTGGCTTCATAGTAGCAGACAACGGGGCTAATATCGTTAAAGGGATTCGTGATGCCAATTTTGAGAGTGTGCTTGCATGACTCATTCCCTGCATCTGGTTGCAAAGAGATTTCTGGAAGCTGATAAATTTGTTTTAGAAACAATCGAAAGAGCAAAGAAACTGGTGGCACACTTTCGCTGATCAGCAGCATCTCGTTGTGAGCTCCGGAACATACAGAGAGAGAGACAACTTCCACTTCAGTTTTTTCCTATCGATGTCTGCACATGTTGGAACTCAACATATAATAAGCACAAGAGATTGAATTCACAAAGACTTGCAGTGGACACTTACTTTGTTGTGGCATCCAAGTCAGTTCTAAAAGATGCTGCTGAAATTCAGTTGATAGTGACACAGTGGGATACTATTGAAACACTGCTACTTCTTCTGGATCCATTTCTCGCAATGACCGAATTTGTTAGCAAGACAGATGCCACGCTCAGCGAGACTTTGGCTTCACTCATCTTATTAAAGAGCAAAGTGGAAGACCTTACAGAGATATTTGCTGAGAAGGATGATCCACAGAGTGTGGCTGCTACTACAATGGCCCATACCTTGCTAAAGTTGATTGACGAAAGACCACAGTTTCAGACGATGACTCGCAGTGCACAGTACTGGACTGCAACAGCTCTGGGCCCATGATTTAAGAAGGTAAAAAAGATCTTGGGTGGGGATGAATCCGCAAATGCTGCAAGGCAGGACATTTCACAGAGGTTGTTTTGCTCACTGAATGAGAACACAGATGTTGCATATGATGATCATACTGGCAGCAGTGCAGAAGACAAGACAAAAGAGCATGTTTCATCCATTTGGTCAGATTTTAAGAAATATGACCTCCTGTCATCTGATTATGGGAAAACATTAAGAAGAACAGATCCTCTGCACTGACCCACGTCACTCACAGCAGCAGAGGACATTTATGACCAGTACCTGATGTCTCCAGGGGTGGCTGGCATGAGTACTGATCCACTCATTTATTGGAATGCCAAGAAAGACACTTGGCCGGCACTCTATAATCTTGCAATATCCCACCTTGGTTGCCCGCCCAGCAGTTTGCCATCTGAACGTCTATTCAGCTGTGCTAGTGCAATTGTGGGTGATAAAAGAATGAGCCTCTCCAGTGCAAATCTAGAACGACTTGCGTTGATACGCATCAACAGGGCCTACCTTCCAAAAATTACAAAGGAGTTGTTGAAAGCCACAGAAGAGGAAATTATGCAGCTAACTAAAGAGGCATTGGAACTTCAACTAAAGGGCTGTGATCTGGAGGATGACATATGCGAGGGCATACAGGACCATTCTTGACAAGGTAAGCACTCACTGTGCAAGTGCCACTGCATGTGTGCATACAAATGGAAGGTATATTGCTTAGTTATATATTGCTTAGTTAGTTGTTGTTCTCTTCTGTTCATCATTTAAATTTGTCTTCTGTTGTTTTCTTTTCCTTTCCCCACCACCTAGATATTTGGAGCACTAACATGGAGCACTGACTTGGAAGAAGGTCTTCTTCTCGCACCTGCACGCACACACTGACACAGAACAGAACTCCAAGGCTTCAGTCAAGGATGACACGGAATTGCCAAGCTTACAGGGTTTGGTGGGTGGTGCTGTGCTGGGAGGACATGGAACTCCAACAGACAGTCTGAGATGATGAGGATCCTCATCCTTGGGAATAGGAGGCACTGGTGTTCTGGGGAAGACAGAGGTGTCGCTGCATGTGAAGGCATCATGGCAAGCTAAGTGTTCTTGTTTACAAAGTGTGCACTGCCTGTGTGCCCTTATCCCTCCAACATTTTCCTGGGTCTTTAAGGGTGATTTCAGACGTTACGGCGGACCCCATACACCATGGGCCGTGGGGTGGTTCGGACCACGGCCCGGGGTGAAGGGGCACATCAACAGACGTGCGCCGCTTCTCCCCGGGCCACAGGGACTGGCGAACCACGGCCCGTGGTGAATGGGGCCTGCCGTAACATCTGTCGAGGAACCGCAGAATGCAGTGGCGGCGGGG
>QEPC01005558.1:414193-434751 GCA_003113815.1 Sphenodon punctatus | reverse complement strand
TTTAGCGGCTCTGGGTATGGGCTACGAGAGCCAACCTTGGCCAAAGCTCATCACAGGGATTAATGCACCGAATAAGGCCCACACTGGCTTTACTCTCATACAGTTATACAGGGTACTAGGGAGGGAAGGTGCAGGATCAGTGGTGGTTCAGGGGAACAGGACCCTAAGGGACCCAACGGAGATAGGAACCAGGAAGGGTTAGGGCTTTCACACAGGGTTGTCAGGTAGGGGCAACTCACAAGGAAGGGAAAACTCAGTCCAACCTACACACACACAAGTCTACTCTCACAGTCACCCAAACACTCACCTTGCACTCTCCACGCTTTCCACACTCTTCACTTCTCCCACACAAGTCCACAGTCTCTGCTCCACTCCAGGCTAGGGGCCAGTATCACGGCACAGGTCCGATCACCAGCACTGAGCCCCGCATCTAGCAGCGCTTATAAAGTCCTAATGAGAGAGTGCCTGCAGGCGCGCCGAACGGCGCGGCCGCACTTCCGGGTTCGCTAAGCGCATGCGCCCGCCGTCAGTGTCTCCAGAGCCTCTCTGGGGCGTCATGCCGCTGCGTCCTGGCCCGCCCCCTCCTAACGTAGGAGGGGGCGGGGCCCCTGCAGCACGCCGCATTCTCCATGATTGTCGGGCCGGCCCGGCACTGCCGTGCAGGTGCCTCCATCCCCTCCTACCCCCAAGGGTCCTGACACCACCTCCTTGAACTGCATATGGACTTGTGGGATGCTTTGGTGCAATAACAAATGTTCTTCTTCTTCAAGGATTCATATCTATCTGATTGCCATTTTTACATGGAGTCAGGAAGGAATTTTCCCACCACTTTTTCCTTTCCCCCCCAATCTAATGTATGGGTTTTTTGGAATTTTAGAGGTGGGTTTTGCCTTCCTCTGAAGAATAGATATACTTAGTTTTGCTTACAAAGTACCAAGTACTCAAAAATATGAACCAATCTATGTAATAAAAAGTAACTGGATGCCTGTATTTGTTGTGCTTGGTGCAGTCTTCTTTGTGTATTTAACCAAGAAAGGTCCCTGGCCTGCTCTGCTGACATAAATACATACTCTGAGCATATGGAGAAGAAGAAACAGTTTGTGTACACCAAACCTACTTCTGAGTGTGTTTGTGTGTGTGTATGGGTATGTGAGTGCCCGCTGTAGCAATTGCAAACCCCAAGCCCACATTAGTGCACTGGTTATATACAGAAACTGTGAACAAAAACCTCCTTCAGCCAGACCCAAATCGCAGAATTATCACCAACCCCAATAGGTTCCAGCTGGCCAGCCGCTTTCCAAAATCTCACCCTGTGTGGTTAAAAAAAAAAAGTCCCTGCCCTGCCCTGCTGTGCTGATTGACTTAGCAGAGGACCCTGCCCTTCACTTTTGTAATGAATGATTTCGATCCCAGGCTCATCGCAGGCGGCACGGGCGACTGGGGGGTGGGGCATTCACAGAGCTGGTGATGATGATCCTGACTGCTGATACCGCAGGGAAGGGAACAGGCAAACACTCTATCCTGACATGACAGTGTGTGACATACACTCACAATTTTGCTAATCTCCCCTCCTCCATCAGGAATTCCAATGTACAGTGTTTTTTATTGAAGAAAGGGGATACTTTAATTTTTAATTGATGGGCAGCAGCGCTGCTGAAGCCGCGGGGCGCGGCTAGGCAAGGGAGGGGAGGGACTCAGGGATTGAGGACTGAGGGACACACACACACCCATAATCACCGCGCAGTGTCCTGCTGAGTCTGAGAGACAGTTATTGGCTACTGAGAGACACTGGGCTGAGGGCAAATAACTCAAGTCAAGACAACGTGTGTGTTGAAAAAAAAAAAAGTCTCTGCCCTGCTCTGCTTATTGACTTAGCAGTACCAGAGTACACTGCCCTTCACTTTCGTTATGCAAATCACCGGCGAAGATTCACCTCCCCCCCCCCCCAGCTCATTGCGGCGTGGTGACTGGGGGGTGGGGCATTCACAGAGCTCATACTGAGTTGACTGCTGATAGTGTTTTTTTGTAAAGTGCTTGGCTCCAGGCAGCTGTGGCCACCCCACCCCCGTTCACGCCAAAACGTTTTGGTGTTACTTGTCAGCGCAGGGAAGGGAAAAGGCAAACACTCTATGCTGACATGAGACTGAGTGACACACACTCACAATTTTGCTGATCTCCCTTGTACATTGGCATTCCTGGTCCACAGAAAATGTTTGCTTCCCTTGTACTGGTGTGATAGTTTGTTCCCCCTGATCATACAGGTTGACCCTGAACCTGCAAGTCACATTGTGCAAGAGACAACCCCTTAATTCGATGCTCGATGAGGGTATCTTGCAGGATCAGAGACAATGAAGGGAAAGTACTATCAATGCACAGGGGGAAAAACATCTGAAAGAGATGCATCTCAATCCACGGTTGCTGCCTCTTGCAATTTTTGTTTGTTTATTTGTTGTTGTTTTTAATCACAAGTCTGCAGTTATTTAGTTTTTCTTAAAGCTCCAGCTTCCGGTCATTAGATGAGAATCTCTGCATTAGTGTTAACAAAATATAAGATTTTATTCCCTGTAGTTTTAGAAACTTCATTCCATTACAGAGTGCAAAAAAGATGGTAACTACAAAGAGTTAACCCTTAGTCTTTTTTTTAACTTGCGATTTTAGTGTGGCCTGGCTTCAGATTCTGAATGCTCGGGGTGGCAATACAGCTTAGTGTTCGTTAGAAGAATTGTAGTGGCATAGAGCAAGAATTTTAGGGGAAGTCCTGTTAATTTTAAAAAAGTTAGCAGTGTCTCCACTGCTTCTAGGTCCCCAATTTAAGCTGAAATTTGTGAAGTTTTTAACCTCCTACTAAACTCAGTGGGAGCTGTGAAAAGCTCAGCACCACCAACCAGTGTACAGTGGTTTTTGTTTTGAAAAGGGGATACTTTAATTTTTGATGGATGGGTGGAAGCGCTGGTGAAGCCGCTGCGCGCGGCTACGCAAGGGAGGGGAGGGGCTGAGGGACACACACATCCAGAATCACCTCGCGTTTCAGGACCCACCAGTGTCCTGCTGGTGAGTCCTGACCTTCCGCCCCGAACTCAGTTCTGTTCGCCCATCCCTATTGTGTGCAGTTCTTTCTGTACCACAATGAGAAGGGGAAGGAGTTCAATCTCTGACAATAATTCTTCATTGGCACACAAAATCGATACCAATACCAAAAATAAAATCTTCGTTTGAAATAGGTACCGATACCAACAATAACAAAAAACTACATTTTGTTATTAACAAAAATGAAAACAACACATTTTAATAACAAAAACGAGAATGAAAAACAAAAAACAACATGGGGCCCTGGTGCACACCCCTAACTGTGATTGCCCACCCTGGCACATGTGGGGGATCGGTTCTGCCCAGATCATATGCTGCACTCATAGTCTCGGATTTGGAGTGCATGGTGTTTTCCCATGGGCGATGGGAGGAGGTGCGTGCACGCTCCTGACGCACACCCATCTCCATCCACAGAGCCATCCAAAAAAACAGAGGAGGCTCCGTGGGTGGAGATGGGTGAGGTGGGTGGAGATGGGTGTGTGTCTGGGTAAAAGGACACCCACCCACCTCTACCCACCATGGTAGCACACCCATCCCTACCCCAACGCTGCCCATGTAAAAGGCCTAAGACCCAGCAAGAGACTGAATGTGGCCTGCTTAGAAACAAAAAAAGAGATCTGTTTGTCATTAATTTTGATTTGCTTTAAAGTATCATATACTTCAAGCAAATCCTTACAGTGCAATCCTCAAGCTTTTAAAATGCTGTCTTGAGTCCCCCTCACTTTAATGGGATTTGTGATGGCAATAGCAGTTAGTGACTGTACTAAACAACTTGAGAATGGTTCAGTTTAGAGTATAAACACTCCCTGGCAGTGACTATGTCTTTGAATATGTTTGGTCAGGGCTTTGCACGTTGCAGAGGCTGCCAGGGCACAGAAAATAGATTTCAGTATAAAGTATCCTGTGGCATCCTTGAAAAAGAGTCTTCTTTTGTTGCTTGTAATAACACTGTATTTATTTAGATTTCTAGCCCACCCTGTCCCCAAAACCACAGGCATGGGGCCAGTTACAATAAAAATAAAACCAATTCAAATGTACCCGACCCCTGCTTCCTCAACCAATCCTGGCCACCCAAATCCCGCCTGAACAAAAATGCTTTACAGTGTGTCTGGAACCCCTACAGGCTTGGGCTTTGGTGAACCTCAAAGGGAAGGGAGTTCCAAAGCTGAAGAACAGTCACTAAGTAGAGGTGTGCACCAGGGGCCGATGTCATTTTCATTTTCATTTTTTTGTTTTCGTTATTTATATCTGTCATTTTCGCATTCATAAATATCAAATTGTCATTTTCAGTTTTGCTTTCATTTTCGTTTTCCATTGGTTTAAATGGAAAACACATTTTCGGTTGTACCTTTTTTGTTTTTCACTATGTTTGGCTGAAATGTAGAGTGCATATACCCCCAATAGAAGGCAGTATGTGTACCAAAAAGATTGAATAAAGGATTTTTAGAAGCAGTTTAATTATTTTATTTATTTTGCAAAAATCTTCATATACGTTATTAGCTGTAACGTCTGTACCTCACATTTAATGCAGATGAAACTTGTTAAGTTTATACCCCTTCCCACATTTATTATCTCTGACAATTTTCAGAAGGATTGGATAAAGGGTCCTGGTGGTATAAGAAATGAACACATAAATGTATGTCTGACTGTAACAACTTTGTAGTTCAAACAGTGTACATAAAAGATGGCAGGACTGTATATCACACTTTCATGATAATCTCTGCCAAATATCAGAAATATGTGATAAAGGGTCCCAATTTTATATGCCTGCACAGCATATGCAGAGAAGGAGCCTATGCCAGGGATTCTCTTACATGTCACTGTGGTATAAGATCGGTTTGTGATGACAATTGGCCAGAAGAAAAGTCAACCAAATATCCTCATTCTGTGCTGTGACCATCCCAACATCTCTCCCCCACTTGTTACTGGGAAGTTAGAAGCATCTGTTTAGGAAAGAGCCAATAGAGATTCTCTTATGTCGTCTGTCACAGTGCTGCAGGATGTGATTGTGATGATAATTGGCCAGCCTGGATGTGTAAACTATGTCTCCTGATTTCTGTGATGAACCCCAAAGTCCCAGTTATGTCCTTTATGCCCACCTCAGGGCTGCCCCCTATGCCTGCCTCGAAGCCACTACCAATTGGTCCTGTAAAGCTAGAAGCATGCAGTAATTGGCCAATGAATGTGTCTGTCAGTCTTTTGTGTTGCTCCGCATCCTCCCTGCTACAGCCTCCCTCCCCTTGTCATGCCAGGTGCCTGCCTCTGACTGACATCTGAATAATTGCCTTCACAGGGACAACATCAATTGCTTATAAAAGTGGGTCCCTTTACATAATTGTCCTGTAGTTTGTCTGAGATGACAGGGAAGGTATGTGATACATTCCTGCCAAATATCTTGTAAACAGGGTGGAATGTAAAAATGTTACAGCTGAAAATGTATTTTCAAGTTAATGTCTTATACCATCAGGACCCTTTATCCAATCTTTCTGAAAATTTGCAGGAGTGTTAAGGTTGTGGAGCAACATGATAATAACAGGTTTCATGCAAATTTAATGTCAGATAAAGAAGTTGTAGTTGTGAATGTGTATAGGGCTTTTCTTAAAATCACAACATTCAATTGCTTGTAAAATGAGTTCCCTTTATCTAATCATTTTGAAATCTGGTACACATAGTGCCCTTCATTGGGGGTACAATCACCCCAATTTCCATCAGAAATGAATATTAAACAAAAAACTATAGCCAGAAACACGTTTTTCAATTTTTTTCCTTTATTTCAAAAATAAAATGTTGTATTCATTTCTATTTTTATTATTATTTGTCATTTTCGTTATTGCAATAATGAAAATGAAAATGGCAATTTTCATTTTTGTTATTGTAATAACGAAAATGACATGCACACCCAACTTCTTTATGGCCACAGCACAGCACTGGCCATGGATGTGTCCCTTGACGTTCTAGCTTTAGGTACGATCTGTAAGGCACTGTACTTCCAGAGACTTATTGAAGTTAGTGGGGCTCCATAGGCAGCCGGTGAGCCCTGTGTTTGGGGAGGCTAACACATAAGTCTCTGCACTACTCTTCAACCATAATTGCATTTCCTCTAAAGAGGAGGCACACTTGAATGGTGAAAATCCTTAATATGATCAGGTAGCTTCCATTACCTGCTAATTGCGTGGGACTCTGCTGGTAGAAATGCTTTGAAGAGCCAAGCCTAAATTGGGAATTTTTTCTAGTATAATAATATCCAATATCCCCCATTACTAGCTTTCCAGTATATCTGGCAAAGCAGGGGGGCACTACCAGGGGAAGTCTTTCTTTTCATGCATTTCACAGCCTCAACCCCATGGCTATGGGTTTCAAATAGAGCTGAAATGGGTACTTAATTTAGTACTGATTTTTCAATTTTCCGATTACCAATTGGTATATTGTGTTGGAAAACTGAAAAATCAGGATGGAAATATTTTTAAAAAAATTAAAATTAGGTTTGGAAGTTGATTTTACAGGACTGGAAGTTGACTTTCCAGGATGGAAAATAGATAAATAGGTGGTGAAAGTTGATAAATCAATAAGGAAGTAGAAAAATCAACACAGGAAGTCAATGTTCTGGGACATCAGGTACCCAAATTGGGTTGCAATTGGGTACCCGATGTTGTCGGGTCGATTCGGATACTGGAAATTCATTGGTTGCACATATTCATTTCAGCTATAGTTTCAAACATTGGATTCAATTCGGTGAATGGGTACCTGCCAAGATATAATTTTGGCTGTGGAAAACTTAGGCCCCGATCTAAAGTGTGTGCGATTGCACCTTGTGTGCCATGCACACACAACATGTGCAAGTATAGTGCATGCATAATGGGCTCAATCCCATAGCTGCCATAAACCGCGCGGAACTATGTGCACGTAAGCCATGCACAAACCATGCGTATCCACATAGCTGGTCCATTGTGCTGTGTGGAAGCCGTGCATGTATACGCGCACGCAACTTCCGCATGGTTTATGCAGGCTATGGGATCGAGCTCGATGTCTGCATTGCACACACTAAGTGTGCACGATGTGCAATGTATGTGCCCAGCACACAAACATTGGATTGGCCCCTTAGTTTACTGCAGACCCTTTTCCAACAGTGTTGAGTCTACTGAGTCTGCTACTTAATTTAACAGACTCAGCTACACCTTGCTGTACTCTTCAAATATTTTTCTGTTTCCTCAAAGCCAAATCTCTTCTAGGACAAATGTATTCTCGAGAAGGGATGTAGCGGAATGTCGCAGCGGTAGCTATTTCTGCTGGAAACAGCGTTTCTGCAATTAGTGGTATGGCATGGCAGAGACTTTCATTCCGCTAGTTTCATTCCGCTACTTCCGCAGGCTTTGCAAAACATGTCATTTCTGCTACTTCCGCCATTCCGCCAGCTCCACAAAATAGCGGAACATCGGTTTTCCGACAGCTTCCAACAATTCCGCGATTTTTCCGATAGTTTCTGAATTTGCAGAATGCCGGCGGAATTAGTGGAATGTCAGTAGAAAAGCCATGGTGTGGTACGGGCAATTCTGAAATGGTGGAATGGAATTGCGGCGCAGTAACAGCTGCTGCCACATCAACTCTATTCTTGAGTCTTCCAAGTTTCAAGTTTAACTATTCTAGGGTTCATTTGTAACCATCACCAACGCTGGTTTCTAATAAACCCAGTAAAATATAAAAGTTGCCTTTACTTGGACAATTTTTGTTTATAGGAACATCTGAAAGAGCTAACCAAAGATCAGGGTTCCATTGTGCTTGCTGCTGTGCAGTAGGGATGTGTGAACAGAACCGAGTTCGGAAGTTCGGTTCGGTTCAAAAATCGAGTTCGGTTCGGAAGTGTGGTTGTCTGAACTAGTCGAGTTTGGTCAAATTCTGAACTTCCAAACAGAGTTCATACATTCAAAACCGGTGTTTTAAGCTGTTTTTGGTCTTCCATACTGGTTCAGATCCGACCGAACAGTTCGGTCGATATCGAGTTCTGTTTGGAAGTTCAGTTCAGTTGACCGAACTAATTGAGTTCGGTCCAAACTCCGAACTTCCAAACTGCATTCGCACATCCCTACTGTGCAGACAAATAACAGAAACTCCCTATTCAAAAGAGCTTACAGTCTAAACAGAGTAGACAATGGGCATTTTTAGACACACGTTAAAGTTCCGGATGTTTCAATCTTCTGGGTGCTGGAGGGGAGTGAGTTCCCGGGGCAGTTCCACCCACCTGCTAGTTCCTCCACCTGGCGAGGCCCCACCCTCCACCTGTAATGGCCCATTGGAATCCCTGGTGGTGCTGTGAGACCAGCTGCGGCATTCCTGACACCTTGGGAGACCGTGCCCCCGCTGATATCTCTATCAGCACTTAAAAGCACCACCAAGGCTACGGCAGCGCTGTAGGTGTGCACCGGTGCGTTGCGCCTAAGGGCGTTGCACACAAGGGCGTGCCCTTGTGCGCGGCCTTAGGTGCGGGCTGGGCCAGGGCAGCTACCACCGTGGTCCTCGAGTTCTTGAGTGTTGCACCTTGTGTGACACTTATTCCCATGGGCAGGAAGAGGAGGAAGGAAGGGATGGAAACTTGCTCCCAAGTTCAAGCCAGGCAGCTAACCCTGGAGAATTTCCTGCAGAGCCCTAAGGCAGGTCCAGATCAGGGTGATGACTTGGTGTGCTCCTCACCCTTAGTGGAGGGGTTGGAGGCATCCACGGATCAGGCAGCCTCCACTTTTACACCCACTCCAAGCTCCGACTCTGTTCTTGTGGCCACCCTGGATGTGATCCCAGGGTGTTTGCCCTCTGCTGTCAACACCAGTGTGGACTTCTCCCTGGAGCATGTGGGTAAGCAGTGTTTTGTTGTGTGTGATTTAATCTCCAAATTATACGCTCAGCTAGAGAGTGTCAATATGCAGCTTGAACTGCAAAGACTCCAGCTGATGATAATTACTGACACACTTAAACTTCAGGAGACTGCTCTATTGCAGCGTGTCAGGGACCCTTCCTGGGCTTTGGCCTCAGTAGGAACTCAAACACTGCAGTGTGGGACAGGCCCTTCAGGGGCAACAGCAGCTGGGGCTTCTTATCATAAAAAGCTTTGTTCCCTGCAGTTGGACTCACAGGGGCTAGTTTTTAACATTGTCCCTCTGCCATCTGGGCATCTGCCAGCCTGGACTTCCAAGCATCTTATCCAACGGTATTTGATTACTATTCTGGGTGCTACATTTTCCCCCAGTTCTATTGTTAGATACTTACTGCTGCCCTCATTTCCGTGTTCACATCGTTTATTGATTCACTTTGCTGCCAGCTCAATAGTAGATAACTTATGGTCAAAAGTTCATTTATTTGCTGCCAGGGGGATTTATTTAGCTCGTGCTTATAAGAATTCGCAGCTCTCCTCCTTACTATCACCCCTAGTCATAGGATCACTTGCCCCAAGCATTACTGACCAAAGTAACCCTAGTTCTACCCCAGTATCCAAAGAAGCATCGGCGCGAGGGACCCAGCAGTGGGTAATCTCCCCCCGCACTCTCAGGCGAACCTCAAGGCAATTTCTAGTCTCCAGGAGGCACATCTGTGGGTTTCTGCCTCTGGGCCTGGTTTGGGGGACAGGGATGACCACCAGACCTGAGCCCAACCCCCAGGACCAGCTCCAAAGGTCTCTATTCATGGGGAGGTCCCACCATTGGGGTTCCAGAATGTCTCTGGCCAAGGGGGGGAGAAGTTCCGTGCCCCCGGGAACAGAGATCCTGACAGGGGTGGGGGGGGTTTCTCCCCCCCCCCATTGGTGGTTATATCCAGGACTTTGTGGAGGGTGGCCAGCAGAACCCGCTGCGGGCCTCTCCAGTGACGGTTATTGATGCCAGTGTTAAAGATTCCAAAGGTTGTAGTGGACAGGGTTCCACGTCATCCCCGTGACTATCTCAGCTAAACTCCCCCAGTTCCCTTACATTATGCTCATGGAATGTGGCAGGTTGGGCCAGGCACTGCAGTGATCCAGATTTCTTGCATTATATCAAAGGGTTTTCTGTTATCCTGCTCCAAGAAACTTGGTTCAAAGATACCTTGGATTTGGAGGGCTACACTGCCAATTCTCTCCCTGCGACACACCAGAATCTTAAGGGGAAGCCATGTGGGGGTTTGGGTTGCTTTGTTTTGCAAGATATACCCTTTCAGATAATTGAAAACATAATGTTTCCCTTGTTGCTGCAAGGTTTTGTTGCCAGGCTTGCTTCACTGACCTTTATAATTATGATTTTGTATATTCCACCTTGCAATGCCGGCTCTTTTCGATCCTCTGTGTGGGATAAACTGAACCATTTACTAGAGGAATTACCAGCAAAGTATTCTGAGGGCTTAATCATCCTAGCAGGTGATTTTAATGTCCGTATGGGCTCGGATGACCAGGCTCTGGCACCCTACTGCGATGGGTTGCCCTATGCCCCAGAAAATCTCTTGGGCCCTAGACGGTCTAAAGATAAAGGTATTAATTCCTCGGGGATTAGATTAGCTCAGATGCTAGTGGCTTGGGAACTCTACGTTCTGAATGGCTCGGGATTTAACAACGTCAAGGGGGAGTATACTTTTGTTGGGCAACAAGGCCCTAGTACAGTGGATTTCTCCTTGGTTTTGGCTGGGGTCCTTCCTTATGTCACAGATTATGCACTGGGCCCTCCTTTGGTGGGGGATCACCTTTCCCTGGAACTCTCCCTTTCTATTCCTGTCGTAGCTTCAGAGGCCTTGCATGTGCAAGACCACACGATGGAAAGTAGCCATGAAACCATGTGGGTCCCGCATTGGAATGAGGGGCTATCCTCGGCCTTGGTTTTTTTTCCTCTCAACCTCACATTTCTTCCCCTTCCTGAGAGGCTGCTTACCTCCAAGAACCCTCTCAAGGTCCTTGAATTAAATGATCAATTAATTTTGGACCTTCAGTCTTGTATTAGGGGGCTGGGCCAGGCTTTAGTCTCCAGAACC
The DNA here is from genome assembly GCA_003113815.1 of Sphenodon punctatus. Lineage (NCBI taxonomy): Eukaryota > Metazoa > Chordata > Lepidosauria > Sphenodontia > Sphenodontidae > Sphenodon > Sphenodon punctatus. The sequence continues at coordinate 423,687 of QEPC01005558.1, read as the reverse complement.
GCTAGAATCAGCCAACCATGGTTCGATAAAGAATGTTGACAGGTCAGACTTGAACTTGAAAACATGCACCGTGACTATAGGAATAGCCGGGCAACTACTTTACCTTTCCAGTATGTAGCTCTTAGGGCAAAATACAGGAACTTGAGTAATAGTAAAAAGAGGAGCTTTTGGGATGCCCGTTGGGAGTCCCTCTTGCAGGCTTCCAATTTGGGGGACACAAGGGGTTTCTGGCAATTGGTCAATGCCTCTATCGGGGGTAGGAGGGGACCATCAGATTCGCAGCTCCCATCATCCATTTGGATGACTAATTTTAAGGAGTTATATAATTCCCCTGGTAGTGACAGGGACCAACAGCGGGATGATTTGACCCCTGGGTTTGAGGAGATGCCCACCTGGCTCCCAGTGCAGGAGGAGGAGGTTGAAGCAGTGGTTGACTCCCTCCGGCATGGCCGTGCGCCCGGCCTGGATCTTATACGGGCCGAGTTCCTCAAGACGCATAAGATTTGGTGGTTGCCTGTATTGACTGCTTTGTTTACTGCCATCAATAGTGCTGGTCGGATTCCTGGGGCCTGGGACACTGCCATCATTGTCCCTATATATAAAAAGGGACCCAGGACCGATCCAGCAAATTACAGGCCGATCAGCCTCCTATCTGTGGTATCCAAGGTATATGCCAAGTATCTTCTAGGGAAACTGATGGATTGGATGGGACAGGCCAAGGCCATTTCACCGGAACAAGCGGGATTCCAGCAGGGCCGTTCCACCATCGAACATTGCTTCATTCTTCAATATCTCGCTGCTAAGAATAGGGTGCATAATGGGGCCTTTTATGTGGCTTTCCTAGACCTCAGGGCAGCTTTCAATTCTGTGGACCGGACTGCCCTGTGGAGAAACCTGCAGGCCTCATCCATCGATAGACGCCTGCTGGCCTTGATTTGTTCTCTCCATGTTAACTCATCTCTGGTGGTTAAAATGGACCGGCAAGGTCATATTACTCCCCCAGTCTCTACTTCGCTGGGGGTTTGGCAAAGATGTATCCTGGATCCAGCACTTTTCAATTATTTTATAGATGATGTCATCCCTGCAATGGCAGACTCCTGTTTTTCCCGCCAAAATTAGTTACACGCGCCGTCGGCTGTTTGTGCTACGCTGACAACATCGCACTGTTATCCCAGACACGGGTGGGGCTTCAGCGCCAGCTTCAAGCCTTCGCCGCCTTTTGCCAGGCTAATCATCTGAGCATCAGCCATGTAAAATCTAAGGTTCTGGTCTTTTCTTCCCAAATGAAAACCCAGGGCTGGTTTGTAGAGGGCCTGCCGATCCAGCAGGTGCAGGCATTTAGATACCTGAGCATCCTCTTTCATAGGTCTGGCTCCTGGCAGGAGCATGTCAACAGGGCTTTGAGAGCGGTCCAAGCCTCTGCTCAATCCATAAGCAGACTCTTTGCTAAACAGGGTAGGACGGTCATCCTACCAACTCTTCAGGTACATACCAGTAAGGCTAGGTCCCAAGTATTATATGGGGCCGAGTTATGGGCCCCTTTCTATTCTAGCTCAGTGGACAAGATACAATCTAAATTCCTGCAGCAACTTTTAGGAGTTCCACGAGGTACCCCTCTGGCTGCTATTCGGGCGGAGTTGGGCCAGAAGCCTTGGTCCCAAGTTGCCAAAGAAGCTGCCCTGAAATTCTGGCTCAAAATGCGATCAGAGCGGGTGTGTGTGTGTGTGTGTCAATTCTATTAAGGGGTGCCCAGAAGGACCCCTTTTCAGACCAGTGGTCCCTAGAGGTTGATGCCCAACTAAGAGAGATGGGCATCTCTCTGGAATAGCTTCAACATAAACCTCCTGCTTCACACAAAAAAGAGGTGCTTTCTCGATTGGAGGATATAGGCCGCCAACTAGAGCTGGGCAGGATAAGACTGTCACTTCACATCTGAGACTATCTGATGTTTGTCCTGGAAATGGGACAGGTTGCCGCTTATCCAACTGCTCCCATTTCCGGCAGGGCCAAACAGCTATTTTGCAGTGCGCGATTCAATGCTTTCCTTTCTCACGTTTTTGAGGGCAGGATTCAGGGCATTCCTTACACCGATAGGTTATGCCTGTTTGATAATTTAACAGTAGAGACCATCGGGCATATAATTCTATGCTGCCATCTATATGATGGCCCACATCAGGAGTTTATAGGACCTATTATAGGGAAGTTCCCAGGTAGAACTGACCATGCTCTTTTAGTTCTGCTCCTTGATAGCATAGACCTTGACATTATCAAGAATGTAGCAGCTTTTTTGCTGAAGGCTGTCCATCTTAGAAATCTATTTTTAAGATATATTTCCTTGTCCGTGTAATGAACCTGTCATCAGCTGTCCCCCTTGCTAGGCATCTGTTAGGTGGCAGCTGACTTTGAATATTAACAGCAATGATGGTTTGTCTGGTATATCTGAGTTTCTGTGTTGTAATATCTGTATTTTTTGCAATGGTCTGCGACCATGCAACAAAAGTATTTGACTTGAGCTATAGAGATGAGGAACAAATTTTTGCATTTCAAGTTGTAGGGAGTCTTCTACTGGTTCATTTATTCAATGGTTCTCCCTACTTCTTGTGTATGGGTCAAGAGCTTTATTATGGGCCTTGGCCAGGGCAAGCTAAAGTCTGAATGTGTTTTTATGACTACTATTATTACCAGGGTTAGTTATATCTAGTCCCATTGTACCATGTGGCTATGTGATCTGCTTTAAGCTTAGGCTATTTCTGCAGGGGTCAAGTGCCGCCGCCATACGCCCCGGAAAGGGCAAGGCAAATTCCAACTGTGTCCCTGCTGATTACGGTTATAACCTGGGCTAAGTACTATTTTTAGCTGACACAATATGGTATTGTATGATTTATTCCCTTGTACAATCTATATCAGCAGGGGCCAAGTGCTGCCTTCACGAGCCCTGGGAAGGGCATGGCAAATTGTGTGTGTTTTCCCCCATGTGCCTTGATATTATGGGGGCTAGTTACATTTATAGCCATCCTACCTTGTTATATCTGCTGGCCATTGCAATTGCTGTTATGAACTATCATAGCTTATCGCTAAATATTTGAAACTCTTAATTCCTTTTTTCTTGCCGATGAGCCTTAACAGTTTCTTTTAGAGACTGGGAATCCTACCTTGGTCTTATGATTGTGTGAGTAAGTTATAAAAGTCTTTAACTGATGCTGTATACTTATTAGTATCTTTTCTTTTTTTATTTGATTTTTATTCTTGACGAACTCTAACAGTTTCGTCTCAAAAGTTAGGAAATTCACCTTGGATTATCGGTGTTCAAGGGTGTAAATTCCCATGTTGTGAGTAAAATAGATAGTCATCCATTTATAGGTATGTGTACTGTATTGTTTGCTTTGTTCCTTATATTCGTTGTATATGTTGGCAATGGCCTACGGTCACGACATTTTGATAAATTTGATTTGATTTGATATTCTGGGTTTACAAGTCCACAAATAAGTTCCAGATTCATTTTTCACACACACACATTGCCCTGAGGCAGTTCCTGGATGCATTCTTCACACACACACTGCCCTGAGGCAGCCTAAAGTAACCACAGCTGTAAGCGTGACAGGCTGCCATGGAAACCAAGTAACCACAGCTGCCTAGAGAAAAGCAGTTTACCAGGAGAACCTTTTACGCACAAAAGTTCTCGGAGAAGTTTTACGGAGAAGTTCAAAGATTTGGATGTTTAAGATCTGGATGCGCGATTTAGACACACAGAAAGTTCTGGATGTTACAGCAAACATCCAGGAGAAAAGTGTGTCTGAAAACATCCACTGACAAGAAAGGAGATGGACACAAAGAAAGGAGAAGTAATTTGTCCAAAGTCAATTAGCTACTGAGCTGCAAGAGAACCAGAACCCAGGTCCACTTAAAGGCTCACCCAGACTCTTATCCGATAGACCACACTGGCTTTCAGGGTCAGGAAGGCAAAATGCCATCCTCTGTTAAACTCTTTTTTCATGGCTTTCTCTTTCCGTCTTTACCCATATTTCTTCTCTCTCTCCCGCTCCCTCTTTCATTCCTACATTCTAATGGCGCTGTCCTCATATAGCCACATCCATCTGTCATTTTCCAATGTCTTTCTTTCTTTCTTTCTTTCTTTCTTTCTTCTCAAGCTATTTTGTTCCTGTGCTTCTGTGAGCTCAGCTGGATAAATTATACTATTATGAAAAAATCAGTAATTCCATGAAGGAAAATTGTAGTTCAGTTAATAAGCAGTACGCGGATTTACTAGTGGCCTCCAGCTTAATACCAATGAGTCCATTTGCTCTGCTGATGCTATTATAGTAAGTACTGAAGGAATAAATGAAATCAGGATGTAATTTTAAAGTGCAGCTCTCCTCTGAAAGGTGGCCAGTTAAAAATAACACTGACTAACCTGAGAAAACACATATGTGTTTTCTGGAGATACTGTTCTGAACATCCATCATCAGCACAATTGTTAACTATGCCCCCCCACCATTGTCTGGACACAAGAGGAATATGGGCCCTGAACCCATGTCCTCTGCGTTGGTGGGCAGATGTGGCATCCACACTATCACTAAGCTGCTATGGTGAAGCTGTGGAATAACAGCCTACTGGTTTCTTATACCCCAGGTTCCACACTGCCAGGCTCCTGATTGTCCATTGGCAAGCCACACCCTGATTGGCCAGGAACTCCTATATAGCTTTCCAAGTCATAGCAGCAAACCTGACAGAGACCTGGCTCCACCAGCCTCCTTGCCTCACGTCTTGCACAGCTGCACCCTAGCTGCTCCTATTCCTGTTCTTTTCTGGACCCTGCTTGGATGGAACTCTCTGGACACTGATCCTTCCCTTCAGTGGATATTGGACTACACCTTTCACCTCCCCACCCCACCCATGTGGACCAGATGCTGGAGTTTCCTGATGACCCGACTCCTGGCTCTGCCCTGGCCAGGATCCTGGCACCAGTTCTCTGACTGTGTCCTGACTAGGGCTTTAATTGGGGTACTGGCCCTAGGCCAGAGCAGCGGCAACTAAGCTTAAACTTGCCCTTCCACCGGCTCCCCTGTCAGACATAAGAATATCAAGGGTGGGAGGCAAGCCCACTGGGTTCTTGGTACCACCATGACCAAGCCTGGTATTCAGGGTATGTCAGCCTAGGGCTCATAGCCATGAGTTGAAGAATGTACCAAACTTGGGGGAGAACAGCAGGACTGCTGTCCTTGACTGCTGCAGTCGCTCCCCCAGCATGACCCTCCCTGTTCAGCTACACAGTTCATGTTCAAACTCCCACCCCTGTTGTGCTTTTCATGGGAAAATCCTGTTCTTTACATTGACACTCCACCTCCCACAACATTCTCCCTCCCAGCTGGGAACTCCCTCCCTTGTGCTTTGGGCTCACAAAAGGGAAACATTGGCCCTGTCTCTGACCCACCACCTTCTCCAAGGCCATGGAGCTGCGCACCGGCAATTTGTCTGCTCCAGGTTAGAGTCAGCTGTGTGGCACCATCAGGACTGAGATTGGGGGAAACCTCTCAAGGTCAGGCTCAGCATTGTGACATATGATTGTCAGCTGCTCTGAGCTTTTGTGGGGAAGGACGGTGGATAAATCTAAACTAAGAAATAAACAGATAGCTCCTTATTTGTAGTGCAGACCCCTGTGTGACCCACAAGATTGCTACCTAATTTCTAAATGTTCTGCCTTTAGTTACACTGGAAATAATGTCCAAAATGGCACAGTGAATCAGTGGGTGTTTTCAAACGTGATGCCACCATGGGTGGCTATGCTTTACTTTGCGTGGCCACCGGCGGTGGCCTCACGTTTGATCCCACCCACCAGATGTTACCATGGACGGGATCAAGGATTTCCCCGGACTGTGGTAGGATTTAGTCCACACTGTGACCTGGGCTCTCTGCCAAGTCACAGTGCAGGCTAAGCCTTTCCACAGTCTGGGGAAGTCATCCCCAGACTGAGGTAGAGCAGGCTGTCACATTTGATGGCCTGCTCTACCCAACTCTGTTCTAGGGTCAGAGCTCTTGGGGGCGGGCTGCCCTCAGCAACATGGGCGAGCGGGGCTGTGTGGAAACCCCGCCCCCTCCCCATCCTGGGCTGCCGGCATGTCTGTTTGGCAGCCTGACCTGATCCTGCCCATGAAGCCCTCACCCTGGGCAGGATCAAAGTGTGGCAGCACATAGCACCATCACGTTTGAAAACACCCAGTGGCAGATCAGCTCAGGCTGGGTCCTTGCTATGTAGCTCTGGTTTCCTGTCATTGCTGCACTGATGTCCTGGAAAATTCTAGGCATCGAACTAAATATAGTCTGTCTTCCTGCATTTTTTGCTGAATGTTTCTCCTCACTTCCTGTCCCAAATGGGCTGGCAACATTGTTGTTGAAGGCTGAAAAGTGGCTGAATACGAACAGTGGGTGTAGTGTTCCCTGTTGCTAATATAACTATTTGTGCTGGTTTGGAAACTCTTCTTTGGAGTGTCTTTTTTATTCCATTGTGTAATGTCATGCACATCTGTGGTGTTGTATAGCTAATTACAATTGGCTGAAAATTTTTCCATCTAATTTTTCCCCCCAACCAAAACAGTTTCTTTTCAAAATGCAAAATATGAACAGCAAAATTTTACTTTGTAAAAGAAATTCTAGATTTTCTGAAGGAAATCATGGGACATTCCAGAGAGGATCTGGCAATAAAGTGACTATGCCCGTGATGGGTGATGTACTGCTGAGTGGTGATGTCCTCAATGGCATTACACAGCAACATGTTCTTGGCCAACCATGTGAAGGCAATACAGATGAGGATGAGGGGCAGGAGATAGAGGAGGCATGATGAAACTGGGTGGTGCTTTGGGATGAAATGGAAGCACAGAGACCTTGTGAGATATGGGTATGGATGGAGCAACTTCCCTGCAACACCAACCATCATCTACTCACCTGGAACTTCCATCTCACAAATCCGTATTGACCGTCTGCACATTTGTGGTGGAGCGAATGCTCTGTGAAGAAGGTCTCTGCGTATATGGGGCTTGCTCCACCCAAGCTTCCTGATATGGTAAGATTATAGCCGGAAGCACATTGTCCTGCATCTGTGGTTCCTTCTGGCACATTCTGAGCAAGGACTTGAGCTCTGAACGGAAACCGTCATTCAGCCAACAGTAGATGAAGGGATTGTAGCAGGTGCTGCTCATGGCAAACCAGTGTAGAGCAAAATAGAGGGAGTTCTTAGTTTTGATGCCCAAGCTGGAGATAAGCACCACATAGCAGTTGAGGGGAAACCAACAGACTGCAAACACCACCACAACCAACACAAGCATCTTGATGCTCTTCTTCTTGTTCTTGTGATGGGTGATGTACTGCTGGGTGGTGATGTCCCCAATGGCATTGCGCAGCCACAGCTTCTTGGCCAGCCGCGTGTAGGTGATGCTGATGATGAGGAGGGGCAGGAGATAGAGAAGGAGGAAGGTGGAAAGGTCGAGGAATTTCCAAACCAGTTCTTCAGGCTCAGGAAAATCAGGGACACACAAGCTCCGGACTGTAGATTCCCTTTAAAAACAAAGAAATGCATTGTATGTTGCCTGGAAAACTTTCCTGCAAAATTCCAAAAGCTTGTTCCAATTATCTCCCTGTTAAAAATGAATTTGAATTTGTTCAGCTTTGATCTAACAGAAAATTTAATAAGAAATTCTAATCTGATAATTTAATAAGAAATTCTAATTTTAATTTGTTCAGTTTTAATCTAAGAGATTCAAGTACAAGAAGAACCATTAGCTGGAAGTTACACTTTTTTTAATAGTACCCAATTCTTTGTCCTTGTGAAGTTAATTAGACTCTGTAAGCAACTTACCTCTATACCTCTTTTTGTTAATCTAAGAAGATTGAATCCCTTGGATTCCTCACTGTAAGGCAGTGACTCCAAAGCTTTTTATCTGTGTGACCCCATTTCAACAGTTAATAAATATTATAGCTAAAATAAATATCTGAAAGACCGGAGGACATGCACTTGAGGATAGGGGACAGATCCACAACATAGATCCATGATCTGGACTTTCCTTTTCCTGATGAGTGCACCCCTTAAGCACCTCTCATCTCCAATTTCTACATGGCCCTCAGAGCTTGTACTAATTTTCAAAGCAGCCCCTGAGAAGGAAAAGGTTCCACACCCCTGTGCTAGCTGAACTGAAAATGGTGATTCAGGTAATAACAGATCTCCCTATACACTCTGTCAAGTATCCATTTAAGTTTTCTTGGGTTGGTTTTTCATTTATTTATTTTCTGTTCAGTTATTTCAACATTTCAGTGATTTCAAAGGTGCATGTACAATTACCGACAATGACATAACTGAAAAATTGAATAACTGACCCAAAAAAGTAGGCCCTTTTCGCATGTGGGTGACTGGGTGGGGATGGTGGGGCCCCCCATGTGTGGGTGGGTGGGGGCCCCCCATGTGTGGGTGGGTGGGGGTGCATGCACTCTACCCATCTCCACCGATCCCCAACGCACAGAGGCATTGGACAAAACAAAGATGCCTCAGTGCTTGGAGATCAGTGAAGATGGGTGCGCATCCGTATGACAGACTGCCCACGCGCTGCAACGCACCCCCACCCACCCACCCCCCTGCATCGTGGCTCCTCCCGGCCCATGGGAAAAGGGCCTTAGAAACCAAAATAACCAAAATGGAATGCCCAGGAAAAAATGTGTGAGTACTCATCTTGTTCATGGATATTAGTTCAATACTCAAAGCTAAAAATGTTAATAATAATTGGAAATAATAAACCCACTACCTGTTTAAGCTCTATTAAATATAATTCTGCAAGCCCAGAGAGGAAGAAAGGCCCTTTTTGCATGAACACCTTCCCCGCCCCCCTCGCCCACGTGTGTGTCTGGGTGGGTGGGTGCATCTGTGCAACCACCGCGGTGGGTGGGTGGGGATGCTTGCACGCTCCCATGCTCCAACCACTTCACCCACTTCCACCCATTGCCCATGCACGGAGGCATTGGAGACAACGGAGGTGCCTCCATGCATGGAGGTGGGTGGGCATTCATGCAACAGCTTCCATCAGTCTCCCCTGCACCACCAGCCCATTTGAAAAGGACCAAAAACATGCAAGATATATTAAATATCAATAAAAATTGTGACAACATCCACAGATAACATGGCCCTACCCAGGGTATTGGACCCATAGTTTGGGTACTTCTGCTGTACAACTTGATTTCCAGCATTCAAATTAAGATATGAGGAGGAGGAGATGGTGGAGGAGGAGCTGTATAGTTCCAGTACCATGCCCAGGGCCCCGATTCTTCCGCGGAATTTTTAAAAAAATTCCGCGGGAGTCAGGGGCCAATTCTGCGCCTCGGCGCAATTTACCATGCGGGGGGGGGCTTGGTTTGCCTCCTCCTCCCCCCGCACTGGTAAACCCTCAGGGCCTCCCCTCCCCAGCTGCCGGGGCTTGCCCTCCCCAGCTGCTGGGGCGTGCTTGACTCCCACCCCC
>QEPC01005558.1:377587-396453 GCA_003113815.1 Sphenodon punctatus | reverse complement strand
GGGGGGAGGGGACAGGTCAGCCCATGTGGCTGGCCTCTGCGTTCCCCCCTGTCCCCCAAAGCTCACAGTTAGTTGTTTTCTTTCTTCCCTCCTGCAGGTAACGGTGAACAGTGGTGGTGGTAACAGCAGCAGCAGCGGAGCACCAGGACCCCTCTCCCCGCCAGCGGCAGAGCTCCAAGAGCCCCCCACAGCAGCGAGGCAGGTAAGTGACAGATCCCAGCAGGCTCCTAGACTCAGCCGCTGGACACGGGGCTTTAAGCCCCCAGCTACTTCCGGGTGGGGGGGAGGGGACAGGTCAGCCCACGTGGCTGGCCTCTGCGTTCCCCCCTGTCCCCCAAAGCATTATTATTTAATGTATATATGCAGGCCTTCGGGGAGGTCGTGAGAGGGTTTGGGGAGCAATGTCACCAATATGCTGATGATACTCAGCTGTACCTCTCTTTTTCAACTGACCCAGACCCTGCCGTCTTGTTGCTATCCCAGTGTTTGGAGGCTGTGGCGGAATGGATGTGGCAGAGCATACTGAAGCTCAACCCCGATAAGACGGAGGTGATTTTGGTGGGGAGAGCGAGGGAGGTAGTGGTCCCCCTGATTGGGGGGGTTTGCCCTCCTATAGCTCAGCAGGTCCAGCGTCTGGGGGTGATACTGGACGCGGATCTCCGCCTGGAGCGGCAGGTGGAGGCGGTCACGAAGGCTGCCTTCCGCCAGTTACACCTGATGCGGAGACTGGGTCTGTTCGTCTCCAGCCCGGACCTGGCCTCCCTCACCCATGCCTTCGTCACCTCGAGGCTGGACTACTGCAGTGCTTGCTACGTGGGGCTTCCCTTGTTCCTGGTTCGGAGGCTGCAGCTAGTGCAGAATGCGGCGGCCTGTCTCCTTTCGGGGACGGGTCGTCGGGAGCACATAACACCTGTGCTCCGGACTTTGCACTGGTTGCTGATAGCGTGCCGAGCCAGGTTCAAGGTTTGGGTGTTGATCTATAAGGCCCTTTGCGGTCTGGGTCCCTCATACTTCAGGGACTGCCTCACCCTCCGTGCCCCAGAGTGGATCCTTTGGTCTGCCAGGGGTGCCTTCCTGGAGATCCCCTGCGTTAAGCGGGGGGCCACAATGGAGAGGGCATTCTCGGTGGCCGCACTGCACCTTTGGAACTCCTTCCTGGAGGAAGCTCGCCTGGCCCCAAGTCTTCTGACATTTCGGTGTAGTAAAACCTGGCTGTTCGTCCAGGCCTTTGGGGAGGGGGGGGGTGTTTAGGTTTTATCTCCCCTACCCTATTTATTGTTTTTATTGAGTTCCTGGGCCCTGTTTTAATACTTGGATTGTGTTGGAGATGTTTTAAGTTGTTTTTAGACATATTATATATGTATTGTTTTTATTGCTCTAAGCCGCCCTGGGCTGTTTTTAGGAGGGGCGGGGTAAAAATCTAATAAATGAAATGAAATGAAATGAAATCAACAAGATCACTCCTACAGAACAGTTGTGCACATCTGCCAGGTAGTCCTGCTCATTGGGCATACACCACATTGCAAAGACCTAATACCTAAACCTAATAAGTATCAGACTATAACACCCCCAAACCTAATAAATATCAGACAACGTCAGTAAGAGTGAAATTGTGCTGTTGCTTGAGGAATTTGGGGGCTTACATTTGCAATATTTTTGAAATGGAAAAGAAAAGGGGTAGATTAGATTGATTCTAGAACTCTGAGATGTCTTTATCTCCAAGTTCTCTCTTTTGATCTCTAAGCCTTTATCAAAAGAGTCAAGAGCAGGGAAATACAAGGTAATGTGTTGGAGCAGAACAGTGGTATGACTGTGTTATAATAACAGGTGACTTGAAAGCTGTGGATTTAAGGTCCTTTTTACACAGGCAGCACCCATGCATGAACACCCAGAAATCTGGGTGGTCATGCATGGGTGAGTCTTGTGTACACATTCACACCACGGCGGGTGGGTGGGGGTGCAAACATGCATACACACCCACCTCCACCCATCGCACACACACGGAGCAACCGACAAAAAAGGCAATTGCTCCGTACGTGTGCAATGGGTGGAGGTGGCTGGAGATCAGCGTGCTCCAGTGTGTGCCCATCTACACATCCTCCACCCACCCACCGCATCCACACTGGCATGAACACACACACACCCTGTGTCCTCGCACGCCCATTTTAAAAGGGTTGACACTTTGGAGCTGCTTTCAGTGCAGACTCTGAAACAACACTGGCTGTGCTGTTCTGTTTCCTCCCTCCCAGTAAGGGGTACTGCCATGAGCACACACTACAGCAAAGGTTACCAAACTGTGGGTCGTGTCACAAGTTCAGGTGGGATTACATTTGCAGGTGAGGGCATGGTCCTGATTCCTCCTGGATATACTTTGTGTGTCTTTATTGCTCTTTTGGTGTCACAGGCTTATATTTATCTCAACCTGGGTCACGGAGGCATACATAGCGGGTGCAGCCACATGGTCTGTGGTGGGCCCGATCCCCACGTGCCCGGTGGCAGGCAATCACTTCCGCCACACTTTAGGGCCAGCATGGGGAGTAGGGCAGACGGTCAGGTCTTCCATGGGGAAATTGGGCGGGCTACTGTTGGATTTCCCACCATGCCCATGGTGGACTGAGGCACCAGCCACACAAACAGGTGCCAAGCTCTGCCTCACCCACCCTCCCCTGGCTGTGATGTGACCGTGTGGAACTGGAGATAGCACCCACTGCTCAAAGCCCCATGGCAGAGCTTGCCCCACAGCAGAACAGACAGGGACTGGTCCCACAAGTGACAGTGCGCTACCGTGCATTGGGCAGCCTTACCCCACTTTAGGTAAGGCTACTCCACCCTGCATCCTCAGTCTTTTTCTGAGGATGCAGGGCATAGCAGCCAGCTGCCCACCCCTTGGTGGGGGGGAATTTCTGGCAGCTGCAAGGCACATGATGCGCTGCATAATGTGGCAACTGTGGCCAAAGTGGGGTAAGGCTGCCAAGACTGCAGTAGGTGTATCATGTGCCTGTAGCCAGTGAGAGCCGTTTGCACACCAAAGCTCCCCACACTTTTAAAAGCCCTATTCTCAACCCACAGCAGTGTCTTCCCTGACTGAGCCACTAGAGAGCGGAATATATTAACATTCAGAACATCATTCATTTCACTTAGTTTTCCCATTCTGCATTAAGTGTAGCTGCAAAGAAACACAAGCACTTTGGTAATTTATCATTGTGCTTATAATAGTGAGGACATGATATGCATTGGCAAGAGATCACCTCGGCAGTTAAAACACACGATCGCCAAGGAAGAATTGTAATACAAATACAAATGTTTATTTTGAGTGGCATATTCGGGGTGTGCATGTCGTTTTCGTTATCACAATAACGATAACAAAAATGTCATTTTCATTACTATTATTGCACTAATGAAAATGAAAAATAATAATAATGAAAATAGAAATGAAAAGACATTTTGTTTTTTAAATAAAGGGGAAACATTGAAAAACCTATTTCTGGCTATAACCTTTTTTATTTTTCAAGTCTGATGAAATTTGGGGCGATTGTATCCCCAATGGAGGGCACTATGTGTACCAATTTGCAAAGCGATTAGATAAAGGCAACTGATTTTACAAGCAATTGAATGTTGTGATTTTAAGAAAAGCTCCATACACATTCATGGCAACATCTTTATCGTCCATCCAATTTTCATGAAAACTGTAAACATGATGTCCATCTACAAGTGTAACACTCCTGCCAATTTTCAGAAAGATTGAATAAAAGGTCCTGATGGTATAAGACATTAACTTGAAAATATATTTCCAGCTGTAACATTTTTATATTCCATCCTGTTTACAAGACATTTGGCAGGAATGTATCACATACCTTCCCTGTCATCCCTGCCAAACTACAGGACAATTTAATAAAGGGACCCAATTTTATAAGCAATTGAAGTTGTCCCCTTAAAGACCATTATTCAGATAAATAGCAGCACACATGCAGTGCCAGTCAGAGGCAGGCACCTGGCATGACAAGGGGAGGGAGGCTGTAGGAGGTAGGATGGGGATCAACCCAACAGACTGACAGACACATTCACTGACCAATTACTGCATGCTTCCAGCTTTACAGGACCAATCGGTAGTGGCTTTGAGGCAGGCATAGGGGGTGGCCCTCAGGCAGGCATAGAAGCGACATAACTGGGAATTTGGGGATAGTATTCCAGCAGTCAGGAGACATAGTTTACAACTCCAGGCTGGCCAATTATCATCACAATCACATCCTGCAGCACTGTGACAGAGGATATAACTCTATTGGCTCTTTCCTAAATAGATGCTTCCAATTCCCAGTAACAAGTGAGGGAGAGATGTTGGGATGGTCACAGCACAGAATGAGGATATTTGGTTTACATTTCTTCTGGCCAATTGGCATCACAAACCGATCTTATACCACAGTGACACAAAGAGAATCCCTGGCATAGGCTCATTCTCTGCATATGCTGTGCAGGAATATAAAATTGGGACCCTTTATCACATCTTTCTGATATTTGGCAGAGATGATTGTGAATGTGTGATATACAGCCCTACAAAATTTCATATACACTGGACGGACTACAAAGATGTTACCATCAGACGTACATTTGTAAGTTAATTGCTTATACCACTAGGATCCTTTATCCAATACTTCTGAAAGTTGGAAGATATAGTAAATATAGGAAGGGGTTGTATAAACATACCAAGTTTCATCTACATTAAATGTGAGGCAAAGAAATTACAGCTAAGAATGTATATGAAGATTTTTACAAAATAATATAATTCAACTGCTTATAAAATTGGATTCCTTTATCCAGTCTTTCTGGAATTTGGTACACTTACTGCCTTCAATGGGAGGTATAATCACTCCGAGGGTCAGCCAAATATAATGAAAAACAAAAAGGTTACAGCCAAAAATGTGATTTTCCATTGAAACTAATGGAAAATGAAAACAAAAGCAAAAACGAAAATGAAAAATTGATATTTATGAAAACAAAAACAACAGATTTAAATAACAAAAATGAAAAATGAAAAACGAAAATGACATGGGCCCCTGGTGCACACCTCTATGGCATATTTGGTACCTAATGTACCCGTTTGGTGGGGGAGATGGGTGATGGGATGGGGGGGTGAGGGCATCGGGGGGGAGGATGGGGGGGGGGGAAGATATGTTTTTATAATATTATGGTTTTATATTGTTGAATTGTGTTGTGAGCCGCCCTTAGCTGCCTGTGGCAGGAGCGGCGGGATATTAAATTCTTTAACAAATAAATAAAAATAATGGAACCCCAAATGCTTTCCACGGATAAATAAGCCTGAGAGATTAAGTAAAGTGGAGGGGGAAAATTAACAGGTAAAGCAAGGGAGAAGCAACAGGCATTTGCATATGATCGTCTAGCTAACATTCTGGATATTTTTAAGGTATAATCACATTGTGCTCTCCCTTGATCCCTGTTTGAAAAACAGAGTAGCTGTCAGCAAAGAAGGAAGAGAAAAACTGAAGCAATCTTGATTTGTGCCTTTTATGCAGATAAATCAGAGGCTTCTGTAAACAAGATTAAAAACTCTCTGTTTTGATTATTATTAATGTCTTTGCATGCAGTCCCTGAAGCTCTGATCTCAAACTGAGAACACTCCTTGGTGTGGCATTTTTATTTGTCTTGTTCTGGCAAGATTTCCCTAGTTCTTAGCACATTCAAAATGGGTAAGTGGAAGCAGGTAAGAAAACGTGATGCTTGATTGTTTAGATGTCTTATAGCTGACTGCATTAATGTTGAAGGCAATGTCTTCTTCCTGGCCATGACAACACCCCTATTAGCTGGGGCACTGCTGGTGTCACAAGCTTCTCATCAATAGTGGAGTAAGGCCTTAAACTGTGTGTAAAATCAAATGAGGCGATAGCCCGCTGCAGTCCATGTTCAGTCCGTACAGCCCCCACTTGTAGTTTTTAATGCAATGAACCTCATAGATGGGCAGGCATTCTTCCCCCCGTGCCCCGCTCTCCCCCTTTCCACCACCGAGAAGCAGTTGCTCCTCGGACACTCTAGGCTTTCGCCCGTGACTCTATGGTGCTGTATGTGTGCAAGGTTGCGCGCAACCTAACTGATGGGATGTTAACACATGGACAAACATTAGCCTGGATTCGCCAGCATCCACCTGGATGGTGGGCTCCACATTCTCTGAGGTCCCGTGAGTGGAGCCAGTGGGGGCAAACATCTGGCAAACACTCAATAAACGAGCAGGCAGACACCCACCTGGTGCAGGCTAGCATGGACTATCATCTCATTTGTTTTCACCTTGTGATCCAGCCTGTGTCCCAGAGCGCAGGGATTCACTGAGGCACAACATTGTCATGATGATCTCCATGATGTTAATGCTACACTATTGCTCGCTCGGTGCCTCTCAGAGGTTTTGCCCACCTCTGCTTTCTATCAGCTTGAGTCTGTGTGACATTCTCACATGTTTTCCCTCTCACTGGCATTAGGGCATGATGATTTGTGACTACTGGAGTTAGGAGAGGTCTGACAGGAGAACAAGAAACAACACAGAACATTTCCTAGGATGAGACCATCTTGAGAAGAGAACTTCTCCAACAAGAGAAGTCTAAAACTGAGGACAAGGCAGCCTCTTTTTCAGCCTCTAAAGCTGACCCTGGGAGGCAGGGCCAGCTTTGGAATTTGTGAGGCCCAGGGCGAAGATAAAATGTTGGTCCTCGCCCCTTCACAGGCACCCTCCGTGGGGCCCTAGAAGTGGTTGTGTTTGGAACTCCACTAGGAGGCAGTGTGGGGAGGGGGCACTGTAAAGCCCCTGGAAGTAGAGAAAATAGCAGGGCCTGGGGCGGTTCCCCTGGGTCACCCTGTTGTAAGACCAGCCCTGCTGGAAGGGAAACCTTTGGGTGTTGTGCTATGCCAAACGTCAGCCCCAAATCTTTGCCATTTGTGGAATTTTGTGAAAGGGCTTCTGAGTGCAGAGTTTCACTTTGTCCCCTTCCCATTTTTTGCCAAGTAAAAAGCCCTCTTCACCTCCTTGTGGACAACCCATGGAAGCAAAGTAGAATAGGCATAACAGTGTTTATTTTTCCAGAAGATATGATCAAAATTCAGGCCAAAAGAAATATGCCATTTCATATTTGTGATGATTATTCAGATATTTGCTTGAACAAATGAATGTCCAAATACATTTTCTCTAGCGACCAGGGGCGTCTGTAGAATAAATGTAGGCAGGTGCAGAGGGCAGAAGAGTCCTTTCACCCCTCCCCTTTCTGAATTGACCACGCCCATTTCCAAGCATTGTGACATCACGCTACCCAGAAAAGGGGTGTGGTCATGTCAGAAAGAGGTGGGGACACTCTTTGCACTCTCTCTTTCTGACCAAGCCCCCTCTCCATACATTAGGAGACAGCAATGGAGTCCTTCCCTCCTCCCATTTCCAATGTGGCCCTGTCCAAAGGGCTCAGAAGATGTGGGACAGGTAGGAGATCCCTTTGCGCCCCTTTCCCATCCCCTATGCTAGTGATGTGGTATTCACACATTTGTTCATTTGGTTATTTTTGTTTTGGTAACTCCAGTAACTTCATTTATTGGAGTGACTGCCTTTCAGTATTTGGGGTACCTAGACAGCCCTATTGAGCGCTATTGCACACCATGCTGTTGTCAAAATGAATATTCTCTTAAGATCTATAAAACATCCTAATTTAGAAGACTGCTTTCAAGAGCATTGCTGCTTGTGAGGAGGGTGCAGTAGCTTTGTGCGGTGGTGTCTGTACTTGTAAGTATCTGCCAGACTGAGAAGCCTAGATTCTTCAGACACCTCTTATCGTATAAATAGCAAAGTCGAAACGAGTTGGTTTCATTCAGTCACTGAATCAGTTTCTGTAGCTCAAATGGCTGGAATCTCCAGTTGACCAGTCCATGAACCTGTTATTATGCAGTTCAGTGATCCTATCTGCCTCTGTACATAACCTCGCTCATATACATGCTGGGCTTCTGCACCCTTCAGCTTCTCTCACATAAATCTAAGTGGTGGAAGGAGCAAACAACTGTGGGGCGGGAGGAGTGGGAGAGTGGCACTTAGGCTAACCTGGTTCCTTGATTGCGTAACACTTGCTGCAAGAGACCACACAGTGTCTCTAAGATGAATTTTTTTGGGAAGAGGCAAAACCAAGGTTCTTATTTAAGATTCCCTTATAGAGCTGAAATGAATATCTGAAGTGACTACCAAACTGGATTAATTCAGACTATTCAGATCTGGTTTAGCAAAGTGAATATGAAGAGGGATTTGCTTCCAGCCTCGTCTGCAGTTTCAAATCTTCATTTTTGGTATTTAGTGTTTGGTACTTTAGTGTTTGGTACTTTGGCTACTTCCTTGTTTTGGTGTTTTGGTGTTCTGGTATTTGGTACTTTGTTCACTTTGGTGGGGCTATTTGGTGGGATTTTTTAATATGATTGTGATTGCTGTATTTGGGACTGAGATTTTATGTAAAATAGATTGGATACAGGAAGATGAACTCTACAAACTGACAACAGTTTCAGCCATGTACCTTATGGTGTAATTAATGATCCCCATTACTCCTCTTTGGAGGAGTCAGATAAGGGTTAACCCCCAATGTGGCTAGTCAGATTGGGCACTTTGGAATTATGCACATGCACACTATTCAGCAACAGATATTGCTTGTTTCATCCATGTACCTTATGGTGTGATTACTGGACTCTGGAACTGGGTGTACAGGAGTCACCACCCCCTAAACGCCCCAGCAGACATTGATAAGATTGGCAATTTTGGAGTTACCATGACTTTTGTAAGATGTCTAAATAGTCAAACCTTTTGTACCTTATGTCGTAATTATCTTGGCATAGGCTCTTGGACTATTTCCTCCTGTATTTTTAGTAATCCTACCGCAATACTTTTTCACTTCTTTGTCTTCAGTAGAAATCATTGGAACCATATGCTAACATGCAGCAACTAGCAGAAACCCTCATTTTCATTTCAGCCCTAGTTCACATGCAAAAATTCAAAAACCCCACTAAGTAGCATTGCCATCGAACAAAGTATTGCACAGTGAAATAGTGAAGTGAAGAAAATGAAGATTCAAGTTTTGCAAAGGTGACGCAGTCAAATTTGGACACTTGTTTGTGCGAACAAACATGCAAATGATCTTCATGCATATAAAATGTCATATTCATTTCAGCTGTATTCCTCAGGCACTTTTCCCAGTGTAGAAGGTGTCTTGACCAAACTCCAGTTTGGGTAATTACGTACATACTGTCTATATAATATTCCCCCATGCACTTTTCAGCTGGATAAGGCATTCTTTTGCTGCTTGCTTTAAACTATAGTGATTTTTGTCACCTGCAGCACCCCAGTCAACAGGTAACTGCATTTCAGTGTCAGAGAAAGTGATTATTCTGTGGGAACTGCTTGGGGTGGCAGGGAAGAGCATGTCACGGGGGCCACATTGAAAATTAGTATGAGGTCCGAAGGCCACATACAAGTTGGGGATGGGGGTACTTAACAGGTGTACTCAAGAAAAGAAGGGACCAGATCTGTCCTTTACCCTTGTGTGCATGCCCTCATCTCTGCTGCATTATCCTGAGCTTAGTTTTTCAGTGCTTGGGGGTAGAGATTGGATTCAAGGGCCAGATCCAGGCACTGGAAAGAGGCCACTTGCGAAGGGCCGCATTTGGCCCCCGGGCCTGAGGTTCCCCACCCCTGGCATAGAAGTAAGTAACTCACCTGTAATTATACTGGAAAAGCTTCTGATAGATGGCGTGCGGCAGAGAAAAGCAGGTTGCCATCACCCAGATAACAGAAATGCTCAGCGTTCCTTTTGTTAGTGACATCCTTGGCTTGAGAGGATTCAGAATGACCTGAAATAAATAATTCTCCAGAGTGAGTCTCATCTCTGTGTGAAAGCAAAGCCCGGCCGTTGTTAACCAGAAGTGGATTCTCCCCACCAGATGTGTACAAATCCTTTCAAAAGCTGCCGTTGAATACCTAGATGAATGCTTGAATGACTAGAGAGGCCCGGAGAAATCAGAGACATGAAAGCAGTTTGCCGCATAAAGGTGAATCTTTTTCCCGTAGCTTGAGAGAATCATTCAGACCTTAAACTGCAGATTTTTGTAACCGAGCACAGACAATTGTCCGAGATTGTCTTTGATTCAAAGGAGCAAATTCTAGGGCTGAAGGTGGAATTTTGCCATTTCCAATGTCCAATTAGGCATTGGAAAGAATGACAGCTCTGAGGCTCCACCACTGCCATTTTAAGTAAGAGCAGCATCATTTTGCATATGCACAGAATGGCCTTTTTTAAAATAGGAATTTTGATTGTAATTTTTTACAATTAAAATTCCAATTCTTAAAAAAATTAGCTGTTCCATTACCTTCTGAAGGCTCATATTCCTGCCCTTTTATGCCCTTGTCAGGGTGGTGGACCCATTAGGATGGTTGGCTCTTGGAGACTAACGGATCCAATTGGTTTCCAGAACCTTCTGGGGAAGGGGGTGGTCTACCTTCCAACCTTGCTGGCTACTCTGTCAGTGATCTGGTCGCTTTATGGAATGACATCTTGCCCATGGTCATTGACACAGTTGCACCCAGGCATTTGCTTCCACTGCTGCGGCAGTACAGGTTCTCCTGGTATATGGAGGACCTGAGGCAGTTGAAGTAGGAAGGTAGGCAGTTAGAGCACAGTAGGCGCTCGACTCATGCTGAAGCCGACCGATTGCGGCATAGATCACTTTTAAAGGCTGTGATGATGGCAAAGAAAGTTTTCTCTTCTCCACTATCATAGCACCTGCAAAGTATCATCCAACAGAGCTGTTCTGGGTGGTGGGGGACCTGGTTTATCTGGATTGCCTCTGTCCAGAAATGGAGTCATTGAATGCCCGCAATGACATTTCTATTAACTACTTTGCAAACAAAATTGCCCACATTCAACATGACTTGGCCCCAATCCTAGGCTGATGCTGCACCGAATAACCGGCTGGCACCATCTGGGACAAAATTGACCCAGACAGGTCATCCAGCTAGGTCTCTGTAATGCTGCCGGCCTCATCCTGAATAAGATCGTGGATGGTTAATGTTTTATTAGCTGCATTCCTGGGGGGAGCTTGTCCCCACCCTCCACAAAACTATATAGCTCTCCACTGAGTGAGGGGAGAGGAAGTTGCATTCCTGGGGGGAACCTGCTGCCTGTAACAGATGGGACTGGATCCCTGCCCACACTCTGTGCAGGAGTATATCTCTCTCCACTGCCTGGGGAGAGGATGCTGCGTTTCTGGGGGGAACTTGCTGCCTGTAAAACCCGGGGCTGGATCCTGACCCCCTCCCTCTGAAGGACTATGTAGCTCTCCACTCCTGGCAGGTGGATGCCAAAGGCTGGAGCCAGAGGTGTCGGTCATTTGTGAGCTGTTTGTGGGCTTGTTTGGAGGGTGGAGGGTTTTGTTTGTTTCAAGTTTGTTTTATATTTTTTTTAATGTTGGTTGGGATGGGGGGGCATCTGGGCAGAGTTGGGTGAGGGAATGGTTTTGTTATAAACCCCCCTCTGACAGGGGGTTGTGGGCAGGGGAAGTCAGTGGGAAGGGGGTGTCCTGGCCCCCCTGTGAGAGGGGGTATGGGCATGGAGGAAGAGGGTGTTCTGTCCCCCTGGTGAGAGGAAGGTACAGGCACGGGGGGAGGAGGGGAGGGAAGAGGGAGTATGGACATGGAGGAAGAGGGTGAGTGACAGTGTCCTGGCCCCCTGGTGAGAGGATTTTTTTCTGGGTTGGGGGTTGAAGGATTGTGCCATGACCCCCTTGTGAGGGAGAGGTATAAGCACAGGGTGGCAAGGACATTTGGTGGGTTTGCAGCTGCCACACACCCACCCCCGGGTGAGAGGGGGATACGAGAAGGGATGGGGGTGTAGGGTTGTGCCATGACCCCCTTGCGAGAGAGGTGGGTGTGAGCACAAGGGATTTGGGGTATGGTTTGGGTAGGGAAGGGGGAGGGGAAAAGAAGAGGGGAGGGAGTGCTCTGGCCCCCTGGGGGGAGGGGTATAGGTATAGGAGAGAAAGGGGTGGGGGGAATTTTCCTCGCCTGTTGCCTTTGCTGCTCTGCCTCTGGGGATGCTAGGTTCAGGAGACGCTCTCCAGCTGCCCACCTCCCTGTGTCTTTGTGGGCCCTTTTGGGCAGTCAGGAGTGGGAATCAGGTGCTGGAGGGGGAACCTGTTCAGAGGGGGTTTGGACGGGGGCAGCTATTGGGGTCATGTTGGGCATGGGGAGGTATGGCAGAGGGGAAGATGGCCTATTAGGACAGTTGGGAGAGACACTGGGTGTCTGTCCCTGTGTCCCACTCCTCCCCATCTTGGGATATTTGGGGGTTAAGGCTGGTAGGGACCCTGATCTGTTGCTGATGCTGCTTCACGTGAGGTCGGTGGCAAATAAAACATTAAACATCCATGATCTCACAAGAATCTAATTTGGTTCTCATTTCAGCCATAATCTTGGCCCTGTGCTCCATCCCTGATGTTTGCCCATGTCCCAGATGCCCTGACACCCCATGTCCCTTACATAGGTTTGGGGAGTTTGAAGTGACATAGCCCTTTTCCCAAACATAATTCATGAATTTCAGAGCCCAGAAATCCCTAACCACCTTATCTGATATCCATTGAAACTTGAAAAATACTTACATGCATGTTTCTACATTTTCTCCCTCTAGAATTTGGAGTGCCCTCAACTGCAGTAAATGTGAGCTAGTAAAATGGAGTAGTGTAAACAGGTTCCAGTTCTTACAGTGCTGTTCAGATTGAAACACCACACCAGCTGCTTGCCCACGTTACCACACTGGGAAAACTAACGAGAAGCAAACCTCCAGCTGGGAAAGTAACATGAGGCTTGGAACATGGGTGCATGGGAGGGGGCTGGGCGGGGATCCTGAGAGAGCTGACTGCACAAGCCACCTGGATCCCCTGCAGCTGTGTAACTCTACTCTCCTCCCTCCCAGGTAACTCCATAAAGGGGGGCTGCCTTGAGGGCAGTTTTGACTCACCTCTCCACTTGGAGATAATGAAGAACCGCCTGGCCCAGGAGATGCCGCTGCTCCATCTCCCCACAGCTTACCTGGGTGCCACTGCTGCTCCGGATGCTGCCGCCACTGGATTGACCCGCCGCCTCCTGAGCGGTGCTGCCCGGCCCCACAGGTACCAACTCCCCCTCCCCCTCCTGGAGGAGGGTGCGGGGCCAGGGTGCACAGCCAGGACTTCCAGACCCAACATGGCCAAAAGCGGCTTGCTGCCCGGCGGCGCCACAGGCGTGCACCTAAGGACCGCATCAAAGGACCCTTAGGCGTGGACCTTAGCGGAACTGGGGGGAGTCTTTTTTTTTGTTTTAAGGGGGAATTGGGGTGGGGATGGGGTGTTTTCTTTATGGGGGAGGGGGACAAGGGAACTGGGTTAGGAATGGAAGGGCTGACCCCCTCGGTGTGAGGGAGGGGTGCAGTCCCTTGAGAGGGAGGGATCCTCCGGTGGCAGAGGAGGAGGGGGGTGTTTTGAGGGAGTGGGGATCTCCCTCGGGGGGCTGGTGGGGCAGCCTTTGGGGGGTTCAGTGGAGCAGATTGGGGGGGTCTGCAGCCATAGGGGTCGTTCTGGGCCAAGGAACTATGGTCCTTCTGGGAGGGGGGTTCGACCTGTGAGACGGGACAGATGGTGTATTTCTGTCCACTCACCGGCCCCCAGGTGGTAAGGTGACCGGGGTTCAGACGTCCCCTGGCCTTGACTTGATGCTGATAAATGTGAGGTCAGCAGCTAACAAGTCAACTGTGGTCTGGGAGTTGATCCTGGACCAGGCAGCCGACCTCACATGTCACGGAGACCTGGCTGGACACTGAATCAAGGCCTATATTGGCTGATCGTGTTCCGGCTGGGTACTCTGTGCAGCATCAGCCGCACCTGGAGGGACAGGGGCGGGCAGTGTAGCCATTATTTTTAAGGATGCCTTGTCTGTGAGGAGATTTCCTGTGTAACCTACCATGGGTATAGAGGGTCTCCATTTGGGGTTGAATTTGGCTGGAGACAGAGTGGGGATACTGCTGATATACCGTGCACCCACCTGTACAGCAGCCTCCCTGCATGCACTGACTGAGCTGGTGTCAGAGGTGGTCTTGTGGTCCCCCAGGATGATAGTTCTAGGGGACTTCAATATCCACATTGATGCCAGTCTTGGAGCGGTGGAGCATGAGTTCATGGCCATCATGGCAACCATGGGCCTGTCTCAGAGAGTAGTGGGCCCCACACATGTTGGAGGACATACCCTGGATATGATATTTTGCACAGGCCTTGAGGTGGGGGATCCATTGGTGGGGGAGGTGTTAATAGTGCCTTTGTCATGAACGGATAATTATCTCCTCCAGGTGGATATTCTGGCACATGTTGGCCCCCGGGAGGGTGTGGAACCAGTTAGGTTGGTTCACCACCGATAGCTTATGGAAACTAGAAGGTTCCAGATAGATTTATTTATTTATTTATTTATTTATTACAAGCATTTATATCCTGCACCCTCCTGCACACTGGCAGCTTTAGGGGATGTTTCCTCTGATCTCAATGGCCACTCACTCGATGACCTCGTGTCCAGGTGGAATATCATGTTAACTGAGGCCATCAACTGTGTGGCTCCCAGGCGTCCGCTCCCGAATTGCCGACAACCCAGCTCCCCATGGTATACTGGGGAGCTGCGGCAGATGAAGCAGGAAGAGTGGCGGTTAGAGTAACAGTGGCATCATTCGCTAGGGACGTGTGAACAGGACGGAGTTCCGATGTTCAGCCGTTCAGCCTAAAAACTTAGTTCAGGTTCGTGCATTTGGTCTGACAGAGTTTGGATCCCCCCAAACATTTGGCAGAGTTTGGCGCAACTGGAAGGCTTGGGGCACTCCAGGGACCCCCAGGGGTGCCTGTGGTAGCATGGCAGACCGCTGGAGACCCAGCAGCAGTAGCAGCAGCAGCAGCAGAGACCAGAAGGCTTGGCGCTTGGCAACCTGGGTTGCCCAAGCAGTCAGGCTTGGCACTTGGCCCCTGGGCATGCCCATGGTGCCAGGGCTGAGACCCAGCAGCAGCAGCAGCAGAGACCAGGAAGGCTTGGCGCTTGGCACCCCAGTTGCCCGGATAGGCAGGCTCGGTGCTTGGCCCCTAGGGGTGCCTGTGGAGCCAGGGCTAGCCGTCTGAGGCCAAGCGGCAGCAGCAGCAGAGGCCGGGAAGGCTTGGGGCTTTGTGGCTGGCTTGGGGCTTTGTGGAGGGCATTGCAGGCTGGCATCAGTGGAGAGGCGGTAGAGGCCTGGCCAGTGCTTGGTGGCCGGCACCCCTACTTGGCCGGGCATTGCAGACTGGCATCGGTGGAGCAGCGGCAGAGGCCTGGCCAGGGTTTGGTGGCTGGCACCCCTGCTTTACCAGGCACTGCAGGCTGGCATGGGCAGAGCAGCAGCAGAAGCCTGGCCAGGGCTTGGTGGCTGGCACCTCTGCTTGTCCAGGCATTGCAGGCTGCCAGGCATCGGTGGGGCAGTTGCAGACAATGAAGTGGTACGACAGTCCTCCCTGCCTGGAATGTAGGCCCCAGAACCCTGATGGTGGATCCTGGGGCTGGAGTGGCTGGCTGTTTCTTGATGCTGTGGAATGACAGCTCCCCGTGAGCAGAATGATGGCCTGAGAACCCTGATGGTGGGTCCTGGGACTAGAGTGGCAGCTTTTAGATGAAGTGGAATGACAGCTCTCCCTGCCTGTAACATAGGCCCCAGAACCCTGACGGTGGGTCTTGGGGCTGGAGTGGTTGGCTGCTTCTTGATGAGGTGGAATGACAGCTCCCCATGAGTGGAATGATGGCCTCAGAACCCTGACGGTGGGTTCTGGGACTAGAGTGGCAGCTCTAGTCAGAAATCCACCCCGGCATCTCCAGGTACCCATTACCCTTTCTATGGGACCGCAGCGTTCGCATGTCATCTGTGCCCTTGTTGACTCTGGGACTTCGGGGAACTTCACTGATGGGGACTTGGTTCGCACTTATGCGATTCCAACAACAAGAAAAGACCAACCGGAGGTGGTGCAATCGATTGACGGTTCCCCACTGGTGTCCGGCCCTGTTACCCTCCAGATGTGTCCCCTCCAGTGTACAATTGGGACACATCAAGAGCGCGTAGTCCTCAACGTGGTGAGAAACCCCTTTTTTTGTTGTGGTCCCTGGGCTCCCATGGCTAGAGACTCACGATCCACAGATTCGATGGGCCCAAAAAACAATTGTCTTTTGCCCGTCCTACTGACGTCAGCACTGCCAGCAGGCCACCCCCATGCTTGGTGGGACAATGTGGACTAACCTTATGGTTGAACCTTCCCCCCCATGGCTACCGCGAGAATACCACAAATTTCTCGAGGTGTTTAGCAAAGCCCAAGCAGCAACCCTACCACCACACCGATCTTACGATTGCCCCATAAACCTGATTCCCAGCACAGAACCCCTGTTTGGCCACATTTATGCTTTGGCAGCCCCATAACTTGTGGCCCTGTGCCAATACCTAGATGAGAACCTCCAAAGTGGGGCTATTCGTCACTCCTGCTCCCCTGCCGGCGCACCCATCTTTTTTGTGTCGAAAAAGGATGGGGGCCTGAGACCCTGTATTGACTATCATGGACTGAATAAAATCACAGTCAAAAACAGATTACCCCCCCCCCCAAAAAAAAACAACCCAAAAAACCTAGATACCCCCTTCCCTTAATACCAGAGTTGTTAAAGCGGCTGCAAGGTGCCTGTATCTACACCAAACTGGACCTCCAGGGGGCTTATAACTTAGTGTGCGTGCGGCAGGGGGATGAGTGGAAAACTGCTTTTCAAACCCATTACTGACACTATGAGTATTGCCTCATGCCGTTTGATATCGCTAATGCTCCTGCTATGTTTCAGCATTTTATTAATGACATCTTTCGAGACCTTTTAGACATCTTTGCCATAACCTATTTGGATGACATTTTGATCTATTTTTCGACAGCACAACAGCATGTGGAGCACGTTCAGCAAGTACTGCAAAAACTGCAAGATCACCGGCTGTTTTGTAAGGGTGAAAAATGTGCATTCCACCTCTCAACAGTTGAATTTCTTGGCTTTGTAATCAACCCTACCAGAATAAAAATGGACCCCAGAAATGTTGATGCCCTTTTACAATGGCCCTCCCCAAGTACGGTGAAATCCCTACAGCACTTCCTTGGTAGTACCAACTACTACAGGCAGTACATCCCGAACTATGTGGAAGTAACGACTCTGCTGACACGCCTTCTTAAAAAGAACCAGGCCTTTGTTTGGAGCCCAGAGCAACAACGCAGTTTCACCTATCTCAAACAGGCATTCACCTCGGCCCCTCTTCTCCAACATCCCACCATCGAGAAACCCTTTCATGTTGAGTCTGATGCCTCTAGTACAGCACTGGGAGCAGTCCTCCTACAAGAGGACTCCACTACCAAGCAATTACTTCCCTGCGCATATTACTCTCGACAATTGATTCCAGCAGAATGCAACTATACTATATTTGATTGAAAATGTCTAGCTATCGAGGATGCCTTCACAACGTGGTGTCACCACCTGGAAGAAGTCAAGTACCCGGTCACGGTGGTCACAGACTACGAGAATCTGACCTTCCTGCAGACGGCACAAATAACCAATGCTCGCCATGCACCATGGGTGGTGTTCTTTGCACGCTTTTCTTTTTTGATACACTTGTTGGATTTATTAGTGGTCAAAAAACAAAAACAAAGTTTCACTGCCTACTGTGCCAGGACCTGTTGGAGCTCTGGCTAGGCATCAGCAGAGTTCACCCACAGCAAAAAAGGAAAATAGCTTGAATTCTCAGTAGCAACAGCTTAGAAGTAATCAACACCTTGGAGAATGTTTCTAGATTGAAATAATTTACTTTATTGAGAAATACATTGTGATAGGAAAGGCCTATCCCTAGATCTGTCTATCTAGCTGCCACCAGCATGGTGGCCGGTCATGTTGAAGGTTAGAGGAAGAAGCGAGGAATGGAGAAAGGTCAGGAAGAAGAAGGAAGTCCAGTAGGAGCTTCCTGGGCACATCCCATTTGAGAGGGGGAAGGGTGGCTTAGAAGCAGAGATCAGAAAGGTTAAAGTGACACACACACTAACTCACTATCTCTACTCCCAATGCCCCTAGTGGTCATTAGGGTTTGTTGGTGCAAAAGGCTGATGTCATCTGGAGCTGTTTCTCCAACAACACTATCATCCGGGCCACTTGAATCTTCTATCACTGAAAAGAAATAAAAGGGGTTCAGCTGCTTTTCTGCACCCTGGTGAAGCAGGTCCCTTTCTAAAAAGGTTTCAACTGCTTTTATGCACCCTGGTGAAGCAGGTCCCTTTCAATTTCTGGGATCAAGTGGAAATACTACTGTTTTGAGAGGGTGGGGAATTACTCCTCTTTCTATTTCTAATAATGACTCTTTTGTTCAATCAAATAGACCTTTTATTCAATGACAGCAACACAGTTTAACATACCAATTACAAATGAAGCATTTGCACCTTTAACATATGATCCCTCACCTACTCTGGCCACTTCAAATACATACAAAGCATATATTCTAGAGGTGGGACCCCGGGCCCATTACCGGCTACCGGATTTACCGGTTACCGGTTCTCTGAAAACCAGATTCCCAGATTAAATCCAGTATACCGGTACCGGATTTATTTCATTGATTTTAATGGGGCGCTGTGTCCCCATTGAAATCAATGAAATAACTTCATTCCCTCCCCCTCCCCCTCCCAGGCTGCGCGGGTGGAAGGGGGGACACCCCCCACCCACCCTGCCCAGCCTGGATTTTTGTTTAAAAAAAGATTCAGAGGCGAGCCCA
>QEPC01005558.1:339181-376907 GCA_003113815.1 Sphenodon punctatus | reverse complement strand
CCTGTGGAGCACTCTCATTGGTTGCTCAGATCTGGGGTACCTTCTGCTTAGTCATTGGCTTGGGGGTTTGCCCTGACCGATAGGGTCCTACCCCTCCTCCTTTCGGAGGGAGGGCCTGACTCTCTGGCCCTGAGCACCCACAACCCCCCTTTTGGAGGCGCCTTATTGTCTGACCAAGTCATCTTGTTTGTCTCTGGTACCGTTTGGTTCTGTTATCAATTGCTGACCTTTCCTTGTTCTCAGTGTCCCTGTGAGTTATAAACTATTCAGATTTGCTTGGGAACACAAGGTCTCTGCTTTCTCTCAGGCACCTAATAGACAGGAATATTGCCTCCTTCACACCAGTTCACATACTATCCTCTTTGGGATTTAGGACTCTTTGACCATTTGACCGTTTACTCCTAACACATTTTGTTCCTTATCTAAATCAATGAATCAATGCATCTGCTAACTAATGTCTTAATTAACTTATAGCATTCTACATAATCTTAAAAGTAAAAACCAACTAATGCCTTACCTAACTTAACATTCTATGTAATCTTAAATGAACACAATGGCTTACACAAAAGTTTCATTCAGTTACAATATCATGATTATACATCCAGTATACTTTGGTTACATTTCATCAAAGAATAAGTTACAATAGCATTCAGTGTCTGTTCTGGCATATTTGTATCAAAAGAAACACTTTTGCTTTGGTTACATTGTAGCAGGGAAATTGTTAGGCCTATGCCAATTCATAACATCATGAGGAACAATCCAGCGAGGAATGCAGACGTGGCCCTATCTTGGACCTGAAGGTCTTTGCCACTACTTACGCCTGACTTGTGCAGCTTCAAGAAGCCAGCGCCACCGACCCTGATTGCCTCCATAAGGCCGCCAACCCCAGTGGAGGGGGCCTATGCGAGAAAGATGACTGCATCATTGTACCAGCCGCATACCATCCTCAAATCCTGTGGGCTCACCATTATGCACCTCTAGCAGGGAACCCGGGAGCGCAGCAGATGTGCCAACTCATCCAGCGGTCCTTCTGGTGACCCTCCCTGACCACAGATGTCCACCAGTATGTGAAGACCTGCATTACCTGTGCACAGACCAAGATCCCTCAACAAGCTCCCCTAGGACTACTACAGCTATCTACCCCTCCTTGTGGACCATGGCAACGGGTAGGGATTGACTTTATTGTTGAATTTCCCCCTTCTAGAGCATATAATACCATCCTCGTTGTGGTCGACCACTTCTCAAAGATGGCAGACTTTGTGGCCTGTAAAGGCTTACCCTCAGCACATCGTACTGCCCTGTTGTTCCTCCGACACATTGTACGGCGCCACGGGTGACCCCTCAAAATAATCTCAGACCATGGCACCCGGTTTGTCTCCCAGTTCTGGAAGGCCTTCTTCACTGTCCTCCATGTCACTCTCAAGCTATCTACGACGTATCACCCACAGGCCAACGGGCAAGTGGAGAGAGTCAACCAAAATCTCGAACAGTATCTTCGCTGCTACCTTAATCACTTACAAGACGATTGGCATGCGTGGTTGCCCCTTGCCGCATTTGCATACAACAATGCACCTAATGCATCCTTAGGAAACTCTGTTTTTTGTCTCATATGGGTTTCACCAACAGATTGGAATTCCTGACCTCCCCTCAATCCATGTCCCGGCCGCTGGCGCAATGGTACACCAAATCCATTCCACACAAACTCTGGCCCGACAAACCCTGGAGCGTGCACGCCAACAATACAAGAGGGCGGCAGAGAAACACCGGCAAGAAGCGCCAGCCTTACAACCAGGAGATTTCTTATGGATTAGCCACCACCATTACCCCTTTGGCGAAACTAGACCATATATATATAGGTCCCTACCCTATTATCTGACAAGTCAATAACGTCACATACACTGTACGCTTGCCTCCCCCCTAATTTTGCATCCACCCAAAATTCTACGTGTCTCTTCTAAAAAAAACCATGCCCCCGAGGGATCCGATAACTGCTATACCTCCAGGTCCGCTCATGGTGACACTGCTTGGCCTAGAATATGAGGTCCGGGCCATTCTTGACTCCTAATGCCAGTATGGATGCCTCCAGTACCTTGTGGACTGGAAGGGGTACAGCCCCTCTGACCGGTCCTGGGAACCCACTGCAAGCGTGTCAGCGGCACCCCAGTTGGTGTGCCGCTTTCATCTCCACCATCCCTCCAATCCTGGACCCTTGGACCGGGGGCTGCGTGGGGGAGTACTGTCAGTAGCCGTCACCACCAGGTTAGGGGACTGGCAGCTCCCCAGAGGCACAGGCGACCTCCAGCCCGGCGCCCACCAGCAGCGGGATGAGCCCCCACCGAGCCATGACATGTCATGGCTCCTCTCCCTGCCCTTCCTACCACGACAGCCCCGCCAGCTCAGCCCCAATCGGGCAGGGCAGTCCTCCAGATTCCGGAAGTGACCTCGCATGCAGTGTGCCACTCCGCACGACTCGCAGCATGCCAGGGGGGAAAGGCCAATACTATAAGAGACCAGGTCTGAGAGAACTCAGTGCTGGTGTTTGAGTGCAGACTGACTGACCGGGAGCTAAGTGCTTGTGTTTATTTGAGACATATTTTCCTGTGACTTATATTGTGTATTGGTAATCCCCCCCCCCTTCCTGATAGAGTGTGTGCTACTGGGTGTGTGTGCAAGGGTGTCAAGAGAGTGCTTTTGTACCATGTGTGATTTCCCCCTCCGTGGGTCCTTCCTCTCCCCCCTCCCTCCGTGAGCAATCCCCGTTCTCTTCCCCTCTGGCCTGGCCCCGGTCCCCAGTTTCCCTGCACCATCAGTCACTGTTTCCCTTCCCCAACCTCAGTCGTGAGAGTGACTGTGGGCAAGGTGAAAGGTGGGGGCCTTATTCTGTCCTTGACTTCGGCACCCAATGATGATAGGGGCCTTCTTGCAGTAATATACTGTGACCCGCACACTATCCCGCCGCCGGTATGGACGCCTCCAGTACCTTGTGGACTGGACAGTGTAAGGCCCCTCTGACCAGTCCTGGGAACCCGCTGCAAGTGTGTCAGCGTCCCAGTTGGTGCACCTCTTTCATCTCCGCCATCCCTCCAAGCCTGGCCCCTTCTGGGTTTGGGAGGGAGGGTGACTTTTTATGATTTGTTTTAAAATGTGTTGATTTATTTTAAAATGTTTTATTGTTAATTTTTGTGTGTGTGTTGTTCGCCACCCCGAGCTGCCTTTGGCTAGGAAGGGCAGGATATAAGTTTTTAATTAATTAATTAATTAATTAATTAATTAATTAATTAATCGATTAATCAATCAATCAATCGATGGAACGATTTATTGATTGATTAATTAATTGATTAATTGATTAATTAATTTCCTGACAGGCAATTATCCCAGTGTGTACCCGCCGAGGACAGGACTAGGACATAAGACGTGCAACTGGAGCGTGTGTGTGCTCTTTCCTTCCCCCTTGTCAAAGACCCTCTAGCCCCCCTGACACCATGACACAGACAGCAGAGGTGGCATTGGCAGCAGCATACATTGGATTGCTGGGGCACAGAACCCGTGGTACAGACATCAGAGGCAGCATTGGCAGCAGCAGAAGACACTGAATTGCCTGGTGGCAGAACCCATGGCACAGACAGCAGAGGTGGCATTGGCAGCAGCAGCAGACATTGGATTTCCACCCGTGGAACAGCAGAGATGGCAGCAGCAGAATTTGCCTATGTGCAGCACCCATGGAGCCACAATGGTAGGTTTTTCCAGGGAAGAGCTCCCATACAGCAGCAGACAGCAGCAGCAGGTTTGCGTGGGCACATTTGGATTTACCAGGGCAGAGCACCCATGGACCAGCAGACAACAGCAGCAGGATTACCAGGCCAGTGGGGCACATCACCCAGGGTTGCCAGGGCAGGCAGACAGCACCTTGGCATGAGAGGCAGACAGGATGGGGCAGGACTTCAGTTTTGCCCACAGAGCAGGCAGACAGGCACTTTGGCATGAGCATGGGAAGGCAGACTGAGGCAGGCTTTGATCTTGGCCACCAGGGCGGGCGGGCAGAAAGGCAGCATGGCATGAGAATGAGAAGACAGACTGAGGCAGGCTTTGATCTTGGCCACCTAGGTGAGTGGACAGACAGGCAGCGTGGCATGAGCATCGGAAGGTTGGCTGAGGCAGGGTTTGATCTTGGCAATCTGGGCAGGCAGGCAGGCAGGCAGCGTGGCATGAGGAGAAGGCAGACTGAGCCAGGGTTTGATATTGGCAACCTTGGTTGGTGGGCAGACAGGCAGCGTGGCATGAGCAGAAGGCATACTGAGGCAGGCTTTGATCTTGGCCACCTGGGTCAGTGGGCAGACAGGCAGTGTGTCATGAGAGGGAGTAGGAAAGACAGGCTAGGACCTTGGTAGGGCACTCAAATAGGCTGGCGAAGACTGTGCAGAGCGAGAGTGAGTGAGTGAGAGAGCCAGTCAGATAGGTGGACTGAGATCGTCTAGCCAGAGGCTAGCTTCCCAATGCCACCCTGCATCATGAGGTCTGTCAGATAGGCCGGCTGAGGCCATCTAGTCACAGAGAGAGAGAGAGGCAGGGCGGGTGCCAGGCATTGGGAGGAAGGGATAGCACTTCAGTAGCAGCAGCCAAGATTGAGGAGGAGCCCCGTCCCAAGACTGCCGCTGGCATGGGATGGCGTGTGCCACTGCACATCAATCCATGTCCAGGGGAAGCTCAGGGAATCCCAGCAGTGGAAAGTTGACCTTTATAAAAAGCAACTGCTCCACCAACTTGGCCCCCAGTCTCAGGCGGTGCGGCAAGCAAATGTCCCCCGCCATGGAGAACACCCGCTTGCTGGGGACACTGGTTGGTGGGCAGGACAAGAGACCCTTGGCTACTTTGGACAGGGCCAGCCACACGTTGGTCTTGCCAGCCCAGTAGGCCAAGGGATCACTGCTGGGTTCAATGCACAACTCCTCCTTCAGGTAGCTCTCCACTGTTGCTGAGGCACTGTTGTACTCCCTCACGTAACTATCCTTTGGCACCACCTCCACCACTTCCCTCAGCCACGCTGCCTGCCCTGCTGTGCACAAGCCCATGCTCGCCAGAGTGCCCTGCACATACGAGCTGTTGCTGCTGGCAATAGGGGTGCTGCTGCTACTCAGCATACTGCTGGTGCTGCTACTGCTAAGTCTGGGGACAGGGATAGACCCCTCCAGCTGAAAGGGGTGACTGCTCCCACTCTCACCATCCCCAGGGGCATCTTGCTGCTGCTGCTGCCGTGCACTCTCAGGAGCCCGCTCTGCCTGCTGGACCCTCTCCACCAGCTCACCCTTCCAGTGCCCATAGAGTGCTGTCTGGCATGCCATGCTGCCCTTGACCCTGGGGTCCAGCATGGTTGCCAAAACATATTCCACCCACTGCAGGAGCTCATCGAATTGCACCTTCAGCCCTGCCTTCAGCTGCTACACCACATCAACCGCCTCATCCGCCAGTTTCCTGCCCTGAGGACCACAATCCCGCCCCTGTAGAATCTCCTCCAGCCTCCTGAGGAGACTTTGGACCAGAGGGGACACTTGGCTGATGGTGGCCATGGAGGAGCTGATGGTCTGCATCACGGCCAGGAACAGTCTCAGCACGAAGACCATGTGAGGCAGCATCTCCCATTCTGCCCCATCATACCCTGGAGGTGCCCTGCTATCTGTCACCAGCTGTACCTGATTCAAAGCGGTTTTCTGCTCGAGAAACCGCTCGAGCATCAGGAACATTAAATTCCACCGTGTGGACACATTCTGCACCAGCTGGTGCACTGGGGAGCCTTGCTTGGCCTGCTTCGCCCGGAGGAGGTCACTGCCCTTCACGCTCTGATTAAAGAAATCGGCCAGCTTCCTCCCCCGCTCAATCAGGGAGCTAAGGGTGCCTTCCCCAATCCCCTTCTCCCCCAAGCCCAGAGTGTCCCTGACCACCATGTGAAGGGTTTGTGTGGTGCAAGGGATGCTGGTGAAGCCCCCCTTGTGGACTGCCCTCAGTATGTTTGTTTGCCGTGTTGTCCATCACCACACACCCCTTGGTGGACCTGACGTGACCCATTTCCTCACCATGGCGGTCAGGGCTGCCTCGATGTTCCAAGCTGAGTGGGGGCCATCCATGACTGCTGCTTGAAGCAGGGTCCACCTATACCCTGCTTTGGGACCCCTCCTGCCACTGCCAAATGCTGCTTTCCTGACAACCAGTGCGCTGTCACTGCCAGGTAGGTGTGCTGCGCATTCCTGCTCGACCACAGATCTGTGGTGAAGTGAACAATGGCACCCCCAGTCTTTGCTATCTGCTCCCTCACCCGCTCCTTTAAAACCTGGTACAGGGCTGGCACCACCTGCCAAATCAGGATGGTGTGTGAGGGCAGCTTAAACTGGGGGGGCCAGGAAGTCAATCAGGCGCCTAAACCCCATGTCCCTGACCACCGAGAAGGACCGCCCATTCAGCGCTATCATTTCCCCCAACATGTGCGTGGCTTTCAGTTGAAAGCCACGCTGCCCTTCACATCCTGCAGCTGCCGATGGACTTGGCAGCTGCCCCCACGCCAGTTCCTCCATGGTGCACTGACACTGCTGCTGCTGCTGCTGCTCCCCCCTAGGAGCAATACCACTCCTGCTACTAGAGGCAGCTGCTAGAGTAGGTCGCTTGCCCACTGATGGAGGTGGATGACTTGCCGCTGCAGTCGGGAACCCACTGGCGTCCACTGCCCCTGCCTGTCTGCTTAGCAGCACAGCGCTGTGGCATGCCTTCAAGTGTCTTGCCATGGCAGTTATGCCAAGGTTGGTGAGTACCTGCCCATGCTTCACCACCTTCTGGCACAAAGTGCACTGCACCTCCCTGGGATCATCCATCCGCACCAACCTAAAATGCATCCAGACGGAGGAGTTTTTGCTGCCTCCTGCGTTCTGGCCCACACCGGGTGACACACTGCTGACAGCGCTGCTGGGAGGGGCAGAACATGGTGGTGACACAGCTCTCAAAGGGACAGTCATCACCTGAGCACCAGACATCTCTTCCGCAGAACTAATGTCTGACTCGCTGTCCCCAATCTGAGTGATGTCCCGCAAAGGGGAGTACTTGGATCCTGATGCTGATCGACTGCCCACCATGCTGCTGCCACTCTCCCTGTGCCCCCTATAGCTTCTGCTGCTGCTACTGCTGCTGCTCCTCTCCCTTCTGCCATTGCCTGGGGATTGGCCCCTGCCTCTAGCAGCCGGAGAGGGATCCACCAGCCCTGGACTGCTGAGGATCACCTCAGCAATGGGGATTGGGAACATTGGTGGTCCTGGAGGAACATCTGACCCCGAAGCACCTGTACCTGCTCCTGCAGCCACAGCAGAGACAGCCGCAGCCTCCTGGAGTGCCAGCCTTCCAGTGCTCTGCGTGGCAGTGGAAGATGCTGGCAGGAGGCGCCGCCAAACCACATCCCTAGTGCCACTGCTGGGAACCTCTGAAGCCTGACTGCTAAAATCAGGCCTGTGCAGTTTGGGGCATGGTGATGGGCTCGGGCTGCTGCTGATGCCTGCTGCCACTCTGCTGGTATGGCCCCTGCCACCTCTGCCACGTGCCCCATTGCCCGCCTTACGGGCAGCAGACTGGCCTCTCCTGCTGCCCTTCTCCATTTCTCCTACCCAAAGAATGCACAGGAAGATTATTTTTTTAATTATTTATTTATTTATTTATTCAAATTTGTAATCTAATATATATATCTACACTAACTCTGCTATTAACTATTCTAAAACCTATGGAACTAAATGTAATATTATCTAATATCTACAAAGACCTAGTCCTAGTACAAACACACTATAAAATATTAAAACTGAATCACTACACCCTATCTCTATCTATCTCTATAACTAAGCTAACTCCTACAACTATCTATCTATAGTAACTATCTAATATCTATATAGAGAGATAGATATACACAGGGATGTGGCAGGGGGGAGGGGTGGACACAGACAACTCACAACAAACAACACAAGGAGGGGTATAAAACTGAAATGAAACCTAAATCAATTTAATGCTACTCTAAATAAATCCAAAAACAGAGGAAGGGAATCAGTAGGGGTGGGACTTCACCCAAAAAACTGGATACCGGTTCCCAAAAACCCGGTTTACCGGATTAGAAATGGTATACCGCTACCGGTATTTTTCCGTTGATTTCAATGGGGAACTGAAGCCCGCACCAGCAGGTACTAGGGTGATCCCTGGGGTGGGGACTGGTTTAACACCCCCCCATCCCAGGGATCACCCTACCCCCCCCCACCCAGAGATTGCCTACCTTTTGCGCTCTGGGCGGTGGTGGCTGCCCGGTGGTCTGACGGCTTCAGCGCTGGCTGGCTTCAGCGCTTTACTAGGCCTTCCGGGGAACTTCCGGGTGTTAAACCACCCCCCACCCCAGGGATCACGCTTGTGCCTGCTGGTGCGGGCTTTGGGTCGCTGCCGCTGGCATGGTGGCGGCCCGGAGCCCGCACTAGCAAGGACTATGGCTAAAAAAAAATGTCTTTAAAAATCCAGGCTGGGCAGGGTGGGTGGGGGGTGTCCCCCCTTCCACCAGCGCAGCCTGGATGAGGGAGGGAAAGTTTTTTTTCCCTTTCTTTCTTTTACATTGTGGCCATTCATTTCAATGGCCGCAATGTAAACAAATCCGGCATGGGGAACCAGTACCGGTACCCCCAATAACTGGATTAATCCGATACTGCCGGTACACCAAAATACCAGCAGTATCGGATACCGGGGGAACCGAACATCCCACCCCTAGGAATCAGGGATGGAATATATACAGGGAGGAGGCGGGAAGGATTCAATTGATGGTAGGGAGAAAGAACACAGGGAGGAGTAAACAATAAAAATAACACCTAAATCTATCTAATCTAATCTAAATAAATGAAACTATGGAGGTAAATGTGTGGAAATGGGTGAAATAGGAGGAGGATGGCAATGGATTGGGAGGAACACAAACTGCTGGGAGAGGGAGACTTCTCAAAATGCCTGCTGACAGCAGGATCAGTGGCTAGCTCAGAAGGAGTTAGAAGTGGGGAGGGCAATGACTTTTGTTACTTGCTGCGCCCGCCTTAGCACAAGCCCCATTGGCTTCATGCAGCCTAGCCCGTAGCCAATCACAGACTGCAAAGCCAGTGGTCTGAGGAAAAGAGGGTTGGTGATTGGACAGGCTGGCTGCTAGTCCAAGCCTCTCCACCCCTGGTGCCAGGAAGTCTGCTCATCAGCTGCCACACTCCCTCCCTGGGCCTTCCAGCCCTGTTTTTCCTGCCTGAACATGCCCGAACTCATCTCAACGCAGCTGAACTGTTCTGGGGTTCAGTTCGGCCATCCGATGGGCCAAGTTCGAGCCGAACACCGAACGTCCAAACCGCATTCTCACATCACTATCATTGGCATACTGAAGTTGACCGGTTGCGGCATAGAGTCTGGTTATGTACTTATGCCATTGCGGTGCGGACAGCAAAGAAGGTTTTCTAACTAAGTCCCTCCTGGCTGACCTGTTCCGGGTGGTGAGGCGACTGGTCAGTCCGGCCTCCCTCTGCCTGGATGTAGAACCATCAAATACTCGCTGTGATTTATTTCTGGAATTTTTTGCGGATAAAATTGCTCAAATTCACCAGTTTCAATGCAATGGGTTTTTTTAGCAGAGAATGGGTCAGAGGCAGTAAACGTCCCTTCTTGTCCTGTTTTATGGGATGAGTTTCAGGCAGTGTCACCCTTGGATGCGGGGGATGCTCTTGGGACTGTTCGAGTCACCTATTGTGAACTAAACCCATGCTTGTCCTGGCTGGTTAAGACTAGCCAGGAGACATTGGGACCGTTGCTGGTGGGGATAGTCACCGCCTCCCTTGGGGAGGACAGGGTGCCAGGCAGTGGTGTGGCCCCTGCTCAAGAAATCATCTTTGGACATTGATGCCCTTCCCAATTTATCGGCCTGTCTCTAACCTTCCCTTTTTAGGGAAGGTTATTGAATGAGTGGTGGCTCGGCAGCTTCAGGGGCATTTGGACTGGATTAACCTTCTCGATCCCTCACAGTTGGGCTTTTGCCCGGGTTATGGCACGGAGACTACACTTGTGGCCTTGGCCGATGACCTCTCCCGGGAGTTGGACCAGGGTTGTTCGACCCTGTTGATCCTAAACTAAATTAAACTGCGTCAAACCAATGGTCCGTCTTAGCCCAGTATTATCACAACCTGACACGGCAGCAGGGGTTTCAAATTTGGGTCCAAATTTGGCTCTTCCAGGGTCTCCAGCAGAGGCCATCCTGGTGTGCTACCTGAGACCCCTCCAAGCCCCCAGCAGAGGCCTCTCCCAGGCGTGCTACCAGGAATCTTGAAGTTGAGATGCTGGGGATTGAACCTGGGACCTTATACATACAAACCACACACTCTTACCACTTGAGCTATGTCCCCCCGCTCCTGTTAGATCTCTCGGCTGCATTTGATACCGTTGATCATGAGTTGTTGGTGACTCGGCTGTGGGACTGGGCAGGGATTGGAGGGACTGTACTTGAATGGTTCCGCTCTTTTCTGGCCGGGAGAACCCAGCGTGTGGTGCTGGGGGAGTTTTTATCTTTCCCCAGGGCCTCACGTGTGGAGTACCGCAGGATTCCATCTTATCCCCTCTCTTGTTCAATGTTTACATGAAGCCTTTGGGGGAGGTTGTTAGGGAGTATGGAGTGAGATGTCATCAATATGCTGATGACACCCAGCTATATCTCTCCTTTTCCTCTGACTCAGGCCCGGCAGTCTTGGTGCTTACCCGATGTTTGTCCACTGTGGGGGATTGGATGAGGGCAAGCTGCCTGAGACTAAATCCTGACAAGATGGAGGTGATGGTTGTGGGGAAGGCCGAGAGAGTGGTGGCCCCCATCATTGATGGGGTCTGTCCTCCCCTGGTTTCTCAGGTTCATAGTCTGGGGGTGCGCCTCGACTCGCAGCTCCACTTGGATGCCTAGGTGGTGGCTGTGGTGAGGAGTGCTTTTTGCCAGTTACATCTGGTACAGCGGCTTCGGACGTATATCTCTGAGTCCGACCTTGCCACTGTCATCCATGCCTTCATCACCTTGACACTGGATTACTGTAAAACGCTCTGCGTGGGGCTACCCTTGGTGCTGGTTCGGAAGCTGCAGCTGGTGTAGAATTCGGCAGCCCATCTCTTGACTGGGACAGGCCGACGTGAGCATATTGCTCTCTGCACTGACTGCTGATAGGTTTCCGGGCCCAATTCAAGGCATTGTTGTTGACCTTTAAAGGCCTAAATGGCTTGGGTCCTGCCTATCTTCAGGACCACCTCAACCTCCAGGTCCTGGATCAACCCCTGCGGTCAGTTGGGAGCGCCCTCCTTGGGGTTCCCCAGGTTTCCTGGGTGTCTACTATGAGGAGGGCATTCTCCGTGGTTGTGGAACTCCCTCCCATCGGAGATCCACTTGGCTGCCAACCTCCCCTCTTTTCGCAGACAATGTAAGACCTGGCTGTTCCACCAGGCCATTCCCAAGGGAGATGGGGTGGGTAGGTTGGGTTGGGTTAGGGTAAGGGGAGGATGGGGTTTTATATTGTTTTTAAATATAATAATTATTGTTTGTTTTAATGTTTGAAATGTTTTTAAAATGTGAGCCGCAGGAGGGGGCAGCATATACATTTTATCATAAATAAATACATAAATAAATAAATAAATAGTTAAAAGTGCCTTTTAATGCGTCTCCTGTTGTTTTTAATCACGAAAGGCAAGGTAGGATTTTGCACCCTGCCTTTTGTGATTGAAAACAACAGGAGATGTGTTAAATGATGCTTTAATCCACGCGCCCACGTTGCAAGCCCCACATTACTTTCTCCACCGGGAGTTTGCTTCTCGTTAGCTTCCCCCAGCATGGTAACATGGACAAACAGCCACACTTGTGTTTCAATGATGGATTCCCCAATGTTCATTAAAGTCAGTGTGAAATTCCCATTGACTTGAATGGCTTATGCATTTGTTTGTTTTTTGCCACATACTGCATTTTGCAGTCAATGAGATAAGAGATTGAGGTTGAAATGAAAAAGACTTCCCATATTTGCATAATAGATAATTCAAATTGAATTGAATTGAATTCATGTATTTGTTCCCCAAAACAAATATCTAATCTTTTTCTTCATCACAGTTGCAACTTTCTTTATTCAGTTGCTTTGTGTTTGGTATTTCAGTTGATATTTTGGTGTTTTGTATTTGGTTCACTATGGCACTGTGGTATTTAGCACTACTAGTACTGCCAAAGTGAACTAAGTACCAACATAATGAATACCAAACACAAAGTAACCAAATAAATGAAATAACTGACATAGTGAACATTAAATAATTAAAACGAATATCCAAAATTGGAAACAAAGCAATATGCTTCATATTCATTTTATTTAAAATTAATTTGTTGAATTTGGTGTTTGCACTGAATATTTGTTTCAGGCCTAGCAGAGTGAACCTCCATCTTTTCAAGGGAATTTAATCCCTGATATTTTAGGTGAATTATTGTTTTGCGGGACCATGAGACCATTTAGAATGGAGGCAGTTGGGAAGTGTTTACATGTCTGTGTTTTAAAGTTATTCCTCCCTCCCCCCTCTTTACAGGCAGATTAGGAACATGGTTTATGTAACCCCTTGGGATAGAATGGGAATTCTGTACCTGGTGCCTGTCCAGAGCTATGGCTGTCAGGGTCAGTGTGGAGACATGAAGGGAGCAGTACTGCACGAAGCGGCTGATGTGACACATGGCCTTTCCAAAGACCCATGTGCTGTTGACAAATCGAACCTGCAAGGGGAAATTACAAACCAGCAAGAATGTCAGCAGAGCAGAGCAAGTAAAACATAAGAGCATAAGTAGTGCTATACTGGGTCAGACCAATGGTCCATCCAGCCCAGCATCCTGTTGCCAACAGTGGTCACTGTTGGTTGCTTCAAAGGAGTGCACAATAGGTCGTAATGGAGTGTTCCATTCCCTGCTATTTACTCCAGGCCCCAACAGTTGGAGGATACATTCCCCAACCAACTTGACTAAATAAGAACATAAACATGAAATAAGAACCAAATGGAGGCATGTTGCTGAGCCATGGAAATCTGGGAGCTTATGAGAGCACATCTGGCAAGTGTCAGGGCATACCTGCCTTTATGATGCTATTTATTTATTTATTTATTACCAATAGAAACATTTAGGAGAGTGATGGGCAGCCAGAGGCTTATGGGTTGTACATGGCCCATCAGGGGCCAACCCACCCAACTCTTCATTATCAAGGTCTGCAGCCCAAACCAAACCCATCATGATAGGACCCAGCTGCAAGTGTTGATTCCAGTTCAGATGTAACTCACCCAACACATTTGGGCTTGGGCTATGTCAGGTTGTAGATAGGCCAGAAGAGGCCCCACCCCCCTGTATAGTGCTGTGATTTCCTGGTGTTCTGTAAAGAAAAGGGGTGGATCAGACTTGGGTTTGGGTCATCATGTTTGCTTAGAGCATTGGAGAGCTGGACTTGTGGCATTCTGGTTAGGACAGATTTCCCACTACTGATTTAGAGGGCTCCCACATTAGAGTCAAATTCAAGTTTGAGCCTGTAAATCACACCCTAACTGTGAAAGTCATTCCAATGTAAGAATTTATATAAGCACTTATTCAGTAGTACATGGAAACTAGAGCTGAATTAAACACTTGTGCAAATGAAGTGCTATCCAAATTGAAATGGACAAAGCCGAGAATAACTGCAATTCATTTGTGTTTTCTCAGATATCAGTTTAGAATATTTGAGTTGGTTAGTTCAGTATTTTGGGTACATCATTTTGACACTTTTAGCACCGTTGTGAATGCACAGCAGTCAAAATGAAGTAACCAAAAGAACCAACAACCAATCAACAACCAAAATGAATGACATAACAATATAGATGAAGTAACTAAAAGAGAATACCTGAATAAATCGATACATGAATACCCATTTTGGTTGGAGATTTGGATATTCAGATAGCTATCCAAAATGCAAATAGTGTCTGTCAATAAAATATCCACTTCTCATGTCGGCTCTGATAGAAACTCTAATGTGACTCTCTAGTTAAATGGCTGACAGGTGTGGTGAGGTTAGGGAATTTTTACATGAGCAAAGCTTGTAGGGTGGTCCATGGCCACTGAGTGGAGTGTGCGGGGAGGGACTTTAACAGGCGACTCCCAGTGTAGCTACCACAGCAGCTGCCTTGTACTCCCCCTGCCATAGACCATGGGGGAGCAGGAAGCGCGCCAGGCTGGCCTTTGCAATTGACATATTCCTGGCATGAGTGCTCCCGGCCAGTACTTTCTGAAACTTGTAAAGGCCATGTCCCCCACCCACAGTGCCTATGAGTGGCAGATCAGTCGGCTGGTGTGGCTGGCTGCCCCAGTTCATACGGGCAGGGGATACGTAGGCTCACATTGCCCCAGTCCTTTTTGACTTGCACCACACGGCACACTCTGGATTTCTTGGCAGTGGGCCATGAGTGGCCATGAGTGGGTGTGGCATGTCTCATGGGAGCACACCTTCCCCCGTTCTACCTTCAGAAGGGTGTTCAGATGAGTGGCTCCTGGTTGGCCATGCATGTCAACATCTTGTTTAAAAACACCCTGAAGGTCATTTTAGGTGTAGAAAGACTAAGTGGAGGGACAGGAGGAACTTTAAAGAGCTTAATAGTTGATTAGAAAGAGTTAATACATTCTGCAGGTCAGAGATGAGGTCTAGAGCTAAAACAATTATCCGCTGCAATTTGATAACTGTGCAAATCGACAGCATCCAATCCAGCAAAGGCTAGTTACTGAGTAGTAGGGGTGCGCAAATCCAATTTTTAAAATTACTAATATGAACGAAGCCCCATTCATTTTAGTAATTAAAACACGACAACGAATGACAAAGGTAATGAAAATGGATGAAAATGAAGGGGAAAAAGCATCCATTTTTGTTATAAAAATAAAAAAACCACTGTGCATGTGCAAAATGGTTGCTGGGGACATCCTGAGCATGCGCACCTTCTACCAAAATGGAGCCAGCAGTGTCAGCACCATTTTGAAAAGGGTTGCACATGTGCAGAATGGTCTAGCGGCCATTTGATCATGCACAGAGATTTTTTTTAATATTATTTTTAATAAAATTAAACAACAACAACAAAAAAACCCCATACATGAATGGTTTTGTTTATAAAACCTCTGAAAGTGAAGGGGTTTTGAATGATGTTCCTGCTGTAC
The DNA here is from genome assembly GCA_003113815.1 of Sphenodon punctatus. NCBI lineage: Eukaryota > Metazoa > Chordata > Lepidosauria > Sphenodontia > Sphenodontidae > Sphenodon > Sphenodon punctatus. The sequence continues at coordinate 361,675 of QEPC01005558.1, read as the reverse complement.
ACTCCTACTAAGTGGTATCCATTTATTGTTCAGTAGATTAATTCTTGTTATTCTGAAGATAACTTCCAAATTATCTGGAATGGCAGATATCAACAGAGGATGATAAATTTACTATTTGGTTCAGCTCTAATGATCAAACAGTCCCAAACTTGCAACAATAATTCGGTCCCTTGCCCTTGTTTAATGAGAGTCTAATGATCCTCTGATGAGGGTCTTTGCTCTCATTTTACCTCAGTACTCCATTTGCCATATGATATTACTGTTTACCTTATTGCTGTTTCCCTGCCAATTACCATTTCCCCATAATTCCTTTCCTGTTTAATCCCTCCCCCTTTCTGGACCTGGTTTCTGGTTAAGTGGTAATGTCGTAATATGGTAATGGTACCATTGCAGTGTTATCCAGTTATTCAGTTTGTTAGTTAAGCATACTAGAAGCTGGTTAACATCAGTTAACTGCCAAATTATCTGGAATGGCAGATATCAATGGTGGATAATAAATTTACTATTTGGTTCAGCTCTAATCTTTGCTCTGTTTTTGGTTTTACATCAACCTCTAGCTGTTTCAAGGTGGCCAAAGAGGTTGATTACTGTTGTGCTCACCTGGCAGAGCCAGCGGCCCCTAGGTCATGATAGTTTCTAGTTCAAATCTCGACCACACAGAATGTTCAGCCACTATTTGCTAAGTGAACATAGTTATGTCCAAACACTTCCCACCAACTCCAGTTTATGGGCATAGCACTTACCAGGGTGAAAGGAGTGTTGAGCAGGGTGATCATGATATCAGACACTGCCAGGTTGACAATGAAGAGGCTGGTGGCTGAGTGCATCCTTTTGTTCTTAATCACCACATGGCAGACCAGCAAATTGCCAAAGAGGGACATGACAATGATAACCGAGTAGGCCACGATTAACAGAGCCTTCACTGTGGGCTTCTGGGACTCTGGCTCATACTTGGCCAGCTCAGCAAACTTCTCCCACTCGATTATCCGGCTGTCTGTCCAATTGAATGTTGTCCTGTTTGTCACCCGGTAGAGTGAAATGAGCTTGGTCAAAGAAGAGTTATAGTCAAACTCCTCCAGAGCTCCTAAGAAGTGTGGAAAGAAGGGCAGTGACTGCAGGAGAGGCATGGTGACTTCAAATTAAGTGAAACTAAGCATGTACACAGGCTGAACTGGCTGTAGAGGTGGTCCTTGCAAGCATGGTTTATGGCTTGCTTGGCCTAGAGGCCTCAGCACTCTGGAAGGCTGGACGTAGTCATCATTAGCTCAGCCAAACAGTGAAATGTTAAGGCAGTAAGTAGTAGTCTCCAGTTGCAGAGTATCCTTGAAATACAGAGCTATAAAGACAATGGTGGGGGGGAGGGGGCAGGGATCATTTAACACGAGTGAGCAGGGTGTAAGTGGGACTGGAAAGAACTGGGTTTCTTATAAATCCTCTATGTGATAAAAATCAACAGCAGCTGCCAAAGCAGCAGGGAGGTGGGGAATGGAAAGTTAACAAGATCATGAGGCAAACCTCCAGAGTTTTAAAGCAGGCAGAGAAAAATCTCAGATCACATCTGGTGAGGTCTTACTCCACTGAAGCTTTATTCTCTCATTATTCTGGGTGCAGCATTCACGTATGCTTCTCCCTCCTGAGCTACGATAGTAGTGCTCCCAGGTTCAGTCTCATCTTTCTTTAACGCCAATTTACCCACAACTTCTGAAATTAAATTCCATGTCATTTGTGGGACAGCCCTTTGAATACACAGACAGCGGTTTCCGCTTCATCTAACTGTGATAACTGTCCAATGGGTCTGTCATTTGGAACCTGTAAGAGAAGAATATTACAGGCTGTTGTGATCATTTGCCTTCCGCACAATAGCTATGCAAATTCTGCATTGACCCCTTTCATTTTCCATGGAGCAGTGACTGCTTCAACTTAGAGGCAACTAATGATTTTCAAGCAACTTGAAGGTCAAGTCACAAAAGAGACATTAAGACCAGTACACAGAATTTCTCTGGACTCCATAATGTGGGGATAACTTGGGGAATCTGGAGCCTGGTGATGGTGTGTCAAAATCCAGAGACTCTAGGTCAAACCCAGATTGGTGCTAACTCTCTACTACCTCTTCCTACTAGGCCCCCTGCTGAGGCCACTACATGTTCTAGGAGTCCTCTGCTGCCACTTGGTCTGGGAAACCCCTTGCTGCCACCACTGTAAGCGCCATTTAAATCCCATGATAGGCCTGGTATTTCCATTCCAGGACCCTTGACAAAATCAGTGAATCTCTCTTGACAATACAGACACCTCTTTAGAAAAGCCCTAGGTTAGGAAAAGCTGAGACGAGTTTCAGCAGCATTAGTGGCCTCAAATTCGAAGAAAGGAGACTCCACTTCCCTTCTGGTAAGTCAGTGATCCTTTGACAGGTGTCTCCTTTGGTTATCTCTATTGGCAAGTGAACATAGCTAGAAGGCAGCAATATGGTTTTTGCATGCTACTGACCAATGAGAGAGAGAGACAAGATTTGATTGGCAGGAGTTACTTTGTCACATGACCCAATACAAAATGTTGTGCATACTGCACGTATTGTGGGACGGGGGAGGGAACTATTTAGAAACATTAAGGATTTCTTTGGCATCTTTGCACTAGTACAATTACCCATACCTCTTGGACTGGAAAAGTAAATTACTTGAGTTGCCATGAGCACAAATGAACCAGCCTCTGACTGAGAAGAAAACATGCTGAGAAACATTTTGGAAACCCCTTTAAAGTACCTAAAATAGCTCCTGGCTCATTTTATTGACAGGATTTTAAAGACTAATATCTACCTTCCCCAGGGGGAAGGAACCTTCATCTTCTCCTTCTCATGAAGCTTAGCCAGGGATATTCAGGCTTTATAATGGTTCAAAGACCTTGACTCTTTGTAAAAGACACTGTACTTTAAAATAGGGATGTGTGAACGCGGTTCAGAAGTTGAATTTCAGACCGAACTCAAATAGTTCGGTCTACCGAACCGAACTTTTGAACCAAATTCGAATTCGACCGAACTGTTCAGTTGTATCTGAACCAGTTTGGAAGGCAAAAAAACCCTGGTTTTGAATGTACGAACTTGTTTCGGAAGTTTGGAATTCGACCGAACTCGAACTTTCAAACCGAACTCGATTTTCGAACCAACCCAAACCGAATTTCCAAACTCGGTTCTGTTCGCACATCCCTACTTTAAATCTGTAACGTGAATAGACTGCCAGCACTGTCCTTTGGGACAGGATTACTTGTTGAGGATGTGTTATATTTGGAAAATCAGGAACCATTTCTCTGGGATGTTATTTATTCTTGAGAAAAAAAGGGTTATTCTTCATTTGGTACTTTTGTGACTTTCTAGTGTATTACATCACACAGATGGACCAATTACAGTAACATTCATACAAAAATGCACGCACAGAAAAAAACAACAACCCCCCCACAAAAAACAACAAAACCTGCCAGATAGCACTGTTAAAAGTCAAAGTACCAAATACCAAAGTAATGAAGTACCAAAGCGACAGTAGTACCAATGTGAAGAACTGAAAGATTTGAAACCAATGGAAAGGTGGAAGCAAAAAGCATTTACATTGCACTTACATTTTCGCTATATCAGGAACCAGGAATGATTTCCCAGCAATTTCCCAATAAAACGTCTCCACAGTTTACCAACTATCCATCTACTGCATACTGCGTACCATTCATTTACCACTTACCACATTGCACAAGGTACCATTTTACTTCTGGGTTTGTTGTACTTCTGAATTTATGAACCTATCACTGTGTGAATAATAGCCCACCCCTTAGTCCTGCCTACCTGCCAAAACACAGTTTTAAAAACAGTGCCTCCATTCCAGTGCCTCCAGTCAGAATTGTTGATGCATGTTGTTCTCTTTGCTTTGACCAATCTGTAACTAGATTCAGCCAATGAGTGACAAAAAAGTACAAAGGAAAATGGAGTGCAGACAAGATAGAAGAAATGTGATATTGCATCGATATTACCCCTTGGGATTTTAAATTAATCGCAAAGCAGTAAACAATAAACGACGAAAAAGTAAACGGCAAAGAGGTAACCAAAGTCAGTAAATTGAGAAACAAATGTTGATCGAGACATTGTCAAGTACCGAGAGGGTCTCCATTCAACTGAGACAGTATCAAGAAACGGGATTTTGTCAGGAATTTCCAGAATTGCCAAATCTCATTTAGCCCTAATTTTCACTTCACTAAAATGGATGCATATATACCAAACAGCTGTTTAACCACTAGGAAATATGGAACATCCTTCTGCAGTGGCTGAACTGGCTACATGTTTCTGTAGCTCATATATTAAATCTTCCAAGAGGGTTCTAATCTGAATGAAATGAAGAGGAGTTATATATGGTTTGTTTGGTTTTTTAAAAAAAGTTTACTTTTGTAAAAAAAATAAAAAATCAAGGGGACAAGAGGGGAGAAGGTTATCAGAAACCAAAATGGGAAGTGTTCTGGAGTGTCAAGGGGACAAAGTCCCACCCCTCTACTCCTAGAAGTTAGCAGTTTAGAATGCTGTTACTCCATCACTTATTACAATAGAAGAACAAGGAGACAATCTAGTGAAATAGAAATAAAGCAAATTTAAAACCAAGAAAGGATTAAAAAAAGCACAGCAACCCACAATTCACAGTTACTTGTGGAACTCACTGCAACCAGATATCTTCTGTACCCAAAGGTTCAAACAAAGATTGGTATTAAGACAGAAGACATCAAATTCAGAATTACATTATAAAAAGAAAGTCTGGAAAGGATGTAAACTTTTGTACTTCAGGGCAAAAGTCAATCTCAAAACATCTTCTACGTGGGCAGATTATGGAATTCTTTCCAGCTTCCAATGAAACATCTGGTACTGGTCACTGTTGGGAATCAGACTAGATGGGACCATTAATCCAGTGATGGAGAACACCTGGAATCCCAAATCTGGACTGTGAATGCTTTTTATTAGGTCACTTTTCAATTCCTGGATCTGGCTCATGGGTCCAGTCTCTACCTTCAAGCTCTGGAAGAGTGAGCTTAGGGAAAGAGAGCAGAGATGAGGGCTTGCACGCAAGGACAGGATAGATCCATGGCATTGATCTGCGTTCTGGACCCTCCTCTTCATTCCTCCATCCTGAGCATTCTCCTTAAGCACCCCCAACTCCTGTGTGGCCGAGGGAGTATAGCTGGGTTTAAGAAAGGGTTGGACATGTTTCTGGAGGATAGGTCCATTAGCAGCTATTAGCCAGGTAGATTTGGGTAATGTAACCTCTTACTGTGTCGGGAGCTGGGAGTGAACAGCAGGGAATGGATCATCCCATTATGACCTGTTGGGTGTTACTTCCAGGTGACTGAGACTGGCCAATAGCTGGCTAGGGAGTCAACATCCAAAGATGGCTTCTTGAGCAGAGTCCACACCTCCACCTCTTTGAGATGGCTCGGCACCCTGCCCTCCCTAAGGGAGGCCTTAACCACCCCCGCAAGTAATGGCCCTTGTTTCTCCCGGCTGGTCTTCACCAGCCACGATGGGCACGGATCTAATTCACAACAGGTGGCCCGAACGGTCCCAAGGACATCTTCCGCATCAGCAGGCGACACCCACTGAAACTGATCCCATAACAACAGACATGGCAGCAGGGCTTCCCGTACCTCCGATTCACCCACTGTCATAAGTGCAGCATTGAGGTTGTGGTGAATCTGGGTGATTTTATCCACAAAAAAGTCAGCAAACATGTTACAACGGGCACTGGAAAATTCCAGTTCCAGGAGGAGAGAGGCCAGACTGACCAGCCTCTGCAACACCCGAAAAGCTCCGCTGAACGTGACTTTGCAGATGCAATGAGGGCAGCAAAGAACTCTTTCTTTGCTGCCCGCACTGCAACAGCATAAGCTCTTAAACTAGCTTTATGCTGCAATCGGTCAGCTTCAGCACGAGTTTGGCACCACTGTCACTCCAACCGCCGTCTATAGGTTAAAAAATACCTATTTTTTTAGTGGGCGTATTTGTGTTGGGTTGAATGGGTTTGATCACAAGAGAAAGCCTTTCACACGGCATCAGCACCCAGGGAGGAAGGCAGCTGAGACTACACTCCTTGAAGTTCCCTTGGTGGTATGGTGTGGTATGAATGAGGTCTTAGATTATCTGCCTCTCACATGGAGGATTTCTGATTTTGGAAAGCAAGCCTGTATGCTTAGCTCCCAGTACTACACATTAATATCTTCTATGGAGGAACACACACCATACTCAATTTCATATTGGCTGCATCACATTTCCTTCATAATGCCTCATCTCTCAAATGAGTGATTTGCTTTATAGTGTTAATATTTTCCTCATGATTTAGCAGGAAACGTAATCCAAACCTAATGGCTAAATCCCTTTCTTTATATAAAATCCATACTACTGTAGTTGTTCCCTCAATGCTCTGCCAGTCAAGGATAAAGACAAATAAACTTTTCAATACAGGCAAAATATAATTTACCAGGAAAATAAAGAACAACTACTTCAACCTACTCTCCATGTGAAAATCTATGTTTAAGGAGAGAGAGAGGAGATGCCAAGAACTGATCAATGATATGTTGCTTGTATAAAATTACTGTCCATTCAAATGCCCTGTTAAAAGAGGAGATAAACAAATACACACACACACACACACACACACACACCTATTGCAATCTAGTGATATACATTCATGCACAACCTTTGAAATATTGGGTGTTTTTAAATGAGATGTTCCCATGCATGGCCACCCAGGAGCCACTCATCCGAACGCCCATCTGAAAGTGGAGCAGGGGAACATGCACTCCCGTGAGCCACTCGGCACCCAGTAATGGGCAATCCTGGTGTACTGCTGAGAAATCGAGTGTGCGCCATTTGGGGAAAATCAAAATGGCGGGTGGCAACTGGCAGCCACACATCCCCTGCCTGTATGAACTGTGGCAGCCAGCCATGCCAGCAGACCAGCCCTCTACTCATAGGCACTGTGGGCAGAGGACACGGCCTTTGCAAGTCACGGAAACTGGCCTTGACCACTGGGGAGCTAACTAACAAAAAAGCTTCTACATTTACAACTGAAAACTGTGAATGGTTCCCAAGTGCTCATGCCGGGACATGAACATTTTAAAGGACAGCCTGAAGTGCTTCCCCCTCCCGCATGGTCCGTGGCATGGGAAATGTTAGTAAGCTGCTGCAGTGGCCACACTGGGAGCCACCTGTTAGAATCCCTCCCACACGTACTCCACCTGAGTGGCTGCTCCACAGCCGTGCTATTCAGTGGCCACGGACCCCCCTACCAACCGAGCCTTGCTCATTTAAAAACACCCATTGTAGTGTAGCCTAATGATACATACACACAGATGCACATTTGGAGATACTGAAATCAAATCTCTCTCACACACAGAGATACTGCAGGCTAGAGATATTAAAAAACCCAGTAAACATTGCCATGTAGTGAAGTGATGGTCCTATCCACACAGACACACACACACACAAACTTACAGGTTAAGGTTTTGTGATACATCATAAATGCATCCCGCATCCAAGAAAAACTACTAGTATACACACCTCCAGCGATACGTCCGCTCCATAGTATTTAGAAATAAGAAACATTTGTGTGGCAAAGGCAAGAATGTTGATCTATTGAAAGACAAGTGAAACTGCAAAAATAGAATACAATCTTCATGGTCCATCTTTTTTTGTTGTTGTTGCTATATATTGCATTGAATTTCATTTTACTCACCTGCTGCTGAGAGGAGTCTCCAAGTCACCCACTCTCCTACTGATCACACTTATTCCTTCAGAAGCCAGAAGCCTGCATCAAGGAAGCGAGCAGCCTGCATCAAGGAAGTGAGCAGCCTGCATCAAGAAAGGATGGTTGGTGATCATTTTTGTTCTCATCCAACCTGCAAGAGGATATCTGCACCCCAACCACTATCTTCTGTCTCCCAAGTCTTCTCTGTCACTGAAACTGACCATCCTGTTGCACTGACAATCTGCACCCACCAACCCCTCAGTTGCCCACATGTGCCATACCGGCTGCTGTTAACTAACCAATCAGAGGTAGAAAGGGGGGAAAAGTGGGGGCTTTTACTACTCTCATTCACAAAAGGATGCATTTAGCCTTGCACGTTTCCTGGGCTTGGTTTAAAGGAAAGCAGAAGGGCATTGGCAATGAATTGGCTCCCCCTTCTGTGCTGCTCACCCAAACACTCCAGGGAGAGAGTTTAATAATCAGCCTGTGGAACGCAATGCAGGGAGCGAAGCGCGAAGAGGAAATAATTCATTCACTCTGATTCACTGCAGATGGATATGGGAATAGCTGATGTGTGAAACACAGGCGGAGCTGGCTGTGGGGACAATACTACAAGAGTAATGGATTAGAATGAAGTGACAGGGTGATGGGCTTGAGCTGTAACTAAGGCAGGCTATGGAGTTCTGAAGTAATTTCTCTTTTTGGATGATTAATTAATATTGTCTTTTGGCAACTCTTCCCCTCCTTTTTCCATCTGTTAGAAGCAAAATAAAGAATAAACCAGAGTAACAGAGCTGATGATAGGCTGAATAAACCCATCCTAGCCAACAGAAAATCCAGACAGAAATCACAGTGTTACGTTGGTATTATGTCGGGATTAGAATTTGACGGGAAAGTGGCAAAAGTAGACTGTAAACTGGGAAACATTATTGGTAAATCAGGAATTGGGAAATCAATCCCCGATTTGATGTGTACCAACCATTTCTTAATTTGGCTGAGATGGTATCAGGTACCATGATTTTGATGGGAATTCCTGTGAAAACAGACAATTGTTTCAGCATTTCTAATAATGGAAAGAGGGAAAGAACAGGGCATATATGGAATTTGACATTCATTTTCAGCTTCTGGCAGCCAAATGGTTTAGGGACACCCTGGACATGGGATTGCATTCTCTGGCAATCTGGGCAAATAGCCATTGACTGACCCATTTTACGTAAATTTGCCTAATCTGTTGTTGCTGTTTTTAAAACCCAGTTATACTATTGGCCTTTGTAACATTTATTTGTATATTTATTCAAAGATTTCCTCTGCCGTGCCCCAAAGGTTCAGCGTGGCTTAGAAGAGAAGAATGATATAAAAACGACATTAAAATAATCTCACAGCAATGAGTTCCATGGGTCATTTTAATTCTGGTTTGCTTTGCAGTGGTGCACGTAGAGAGGATCTTCCTAGTCAGATAGAAAGATCCTCTCTCTGGTATAATGCTTCCAGACCAGCTTGAACTCTAGTCCGAGCGAGCCTGCTTCATACTACCCCTCTCCCCGCTCTCTATCTTTGGGAAATTATTATTATTATTATTATTATTAACAAACATTTATATAGCGCCAGCAGTGTACCTGGCACTTTACAAAGTAATAAAATTGACATGGTCCCTGCCCCTAGGGCTTACAATCTGAGAGACAGGAGCTGGGGGAGAGATATAGGAAGGGGAACAGATGGAGAGACAAGGGGTCTAACATTCATGAAGATGCGAGGTCTCAAGTGCACGTACTTGGCTTGGTTACGATGAGAATGACAGCAGGCAGGTCCATGTTGCAAGGATAAGGGTAAACCGATCGTAGGTATAGGAATAGTGGCTCAGCAGGATAAAGAGTCAGACAGAGCAGAGCGAAAGAGGTGAGTTTTAAGGAGAGATTTGAAGGTATGAAGGGAGGGGGCAAGGCGGATGTGGACAGGGAGGGAGTTCCAGGCATGGGGGGCAGCAAGTGAGAAGGGACGAAGGCGCTTAGGGGAGCAGGGAAGGCGTGGAAGGGTGAGAGAAGGGACAGAGGAGGAGCGAAGTGCACGGGCTGGAGTATGGAGGGCGATAAGTGCAGAGAGGTAGGGGGGAGCAAGGTTGTGAAGCTTTATAGGGAAATGCCTCCCTGATTTCCAGCTCAGCTCAAGCTCTTGTCCGAGCAAGACCGCTGTTGCTCCTCACACATCTCCTAGTCTTGGCCTCACTCCTCTCACTGATGCTCTAGGTCCTTGACTAGCTCCCCAGCCTCTGGAGCATGTAGACCAGACACCTCCTGTCACCAGCAGCAGGTCAGGTGCCACTTCCACCTAACCAACTCTACAGGCACAAACCCCACATCTGTATCTGATGACCTAGTGCCTCTAGTGCTCCTATGATCTTTTAAAGAGCTTCCTTCCCTGCCACTTCATCTCCCTCTTAAAGAGGAACAGGGCTGGCACTCAAACACCCTGTTATAGTAGCTAGATGGTTAAGGCAGCTTGAACTCTCTGTTAAAATCACATAATTTCTACTCGTTATAAAATCGAGATGATGCATCCTATCACTATGACATTATGTAGGGGGGATTGCTTGTGTATGGGGTAGATCCTGTCCAAAATCCAAACAGATCTGCTGAGAAACGACAGAGTTATATGAGTTTGGAGATTGGAGGAAGAAGTGTTTTTTTTTCTTCTGTTTTTTGTGTCCATCTCCTCCTAACTGGGAAAAATGTTTTTAAAGTTATACGTCTGGTGGTATAGAGGTGTCAGAAAATACATCTATGCATTCTAGTCATTTATCCGTCATGTAATTTTAATATAGGGCATTGACGGAAAATGACAGCACATAGCTCCGTTCATTTTGCATTAGAGCAGTGACAGATTTAGTGGGGTGTTCAGGAATTGGGGTGAGGGGAATTAGGGATAGGATGTTAGATCTTGTGGGTGGAGTTCATGGCCGTGGCCATGGTGGGCAGGGAGGGCAGAGGGAGTACTCATCCCAAGTCTAGAATTACTTCATTCAACCCACTGAAATGGGTCCAAAAGAGGCACGGTGCACCCACTGCACTGTAGTGGTGCACAGAGAGACTGATCATGGCACCTCCACCCTGCACCACCAACTAATGCACGTTTGTGGTGTGGAGCTGGGCAGCACAATGTAGGCTGCTCAGAGGCCACCACACAACCTGGAATGGGCTAGGGATGGGCGAACAGATCGCGGTTCGGGTTCGTCCGTTCGATTCGGCCGCATTCAGTTCGTTCGTTCGTTCGGTTCGTCCGTTCGGTTCGGCTGCATTCTGTTCATCCGTTCAGTTCGGCAGTTGGTTAGTTCGGCGGGTTCGGGTTTGGCTGTTCGGTTTGTCCGTTCGGTTCGGCTGTTCGGCCGTTCGGGAAATGTTATGGGTGTTTTTTGTGTTTTTTATAATTTTTTTTGGATTTTTATTGGGTTTTATATGGTTTTCTTTTGTTTTTTAGTTGGTTTTTTTGTTTTTATATGGGTGGGTTTTTTTATCTAATATTATATATATCTATCTACACTAAATCTAACTGCTATTAACTATTCTAAATGCTATGAACTAAATGGATTATCTAATAAGTACACAGACCTACTCCTACAAACACTAAAACTAAATCACTAACGCTATCTCTATCACTAAACTAGCTCCTACAACTACTATCCGTAACCTATCTCTCTATCTCTATATATTTCTATCTCTCTATCTCTCTATATATGGTATGGGGGGAGGGGGAATCACAAACACAAGGTTTCAGTTTAAGGTTTCAGTTTCATTTCAGTACAAAACTGAAATGAAACTTAAAGCAATCTAATAATCCTACTCAACGCTGGCTGTTCAGGAACAGTGACTAGCTCAGAAGGTGTTGGGAAGGAGGGAGGCAGATAGTTTAATTTCTTGCAAGCCTCTCCACCCCTGGAGAGTAAGGCTGTGTACATGTACATGGGACTGGTACTTGACTATCAGGCTCAGAAACCAGTGTGCCTGTACAGGGGAGAGTTAAGTCTGAGCCTGTGAGCCCTAAAGGGGCTGGGAAAGTCAGCCCATGGTATGAGTAAGAAACAGGCTGGGCAGTAAAGTGTCAGAGTGGGCAGGACGCTGATCCTTTAAGGCTCAGGAGGGGAAGCCTGACCACACCCACTTTACCTGTATAAGAGGAGAGGCAAGACTGGGAGAAGAGGCAGTCTCTCCTGGATGCTGAAGGAGCAACATCTCCCAAGGGAAAGCCTAAAGTGGATCCCATCCTTCCCACTCTATGCTCTCCAGGGTGCTGAAGGTTGGAAGAACCAGAGTGGACCCAGGTATTGGGAGAGGCTGTGCCCAAGAGGCAGCCTCCTTCCTGGGGAAGGCTTGGCCAGAGCCTGGGGTCTGAAGCCTGCCTACTATGGACTTTGGGGGGGTTGTTATAGCAGCTGTTATTCCAGTGCTTGGGTAGAAACTGTACTGGGCCTGCAGGGTGGAGGCGGATGAGCCGGCAACCCAGGAACTAAGGAACTGTGTAGGTGTCTAATAAAGAGACTGTTGATTTGAACCCCTGTGGACAGCTGCAGTGTTGTTCCAAGGGTGAACCCCGTTCCCAAAGGGGGGGGGATACAGCTAACTGAGGGCTGAATAGGCATGGCAGCGGGGTGAGCTAATTCCCCAAGAAAGACCCCAGCACCCCATGTGGCCCTGAGAAGACCCCCTGCTACAGGGCATGGGGGGGATTTATGTTTTTAACAGAATGTTAAGGGCTCACTCCTCCACCCACTGAGGTCCAGTGCCCATCTTCTATTGATTTCAGTGGATGGAGGAATACTCAATTGAGGCTTAAAGTGGAAGGAAAGTTTTAAGATATTCTTTACTCTTATTTTAAATGCAGGGATCTGAGAATGGGAGGTTTGATTAATCTAGTGAGATAGGCTGTAGTTCTGTTTGAGAAATTGTGAGCTTTTATTTGAGACATCTAGATTCTTCTTTGATAAGATTATTATTCCATTATTTCAGGCCTGGGTGTACTATGGTCATTTCCCAGTCTCTACTTGTGACAGATTTTTATCTGGTTCTTGATGGTAGATTTTCTATGGAGAGAGGTCTGGGTATTATGAATCCTGCACTGGTGCAGGGGGCTAGATTAGATTACCTTTGAGGTCCCTTCCAGCTCTGTGACTCTAGGAACAGACAGTGCTTGCTGCTAACAGGATTTGGTCAACATCTAGACCAATATGCCCTGCCCATTGGGCAAGCAAGACATTTGTCCAAGATGGCAGCCTTCTGGGCTTGGCATTGCTCATGTAAGCCATAGGCAGCAGCCCTGGCATTCCCAGTTCCTTATTGGCTACCAACCACTGCTGTTGTACTAGCTCCAGGCTTCAGTGCTCTACCAGGCTCAATAGGGGGCACTGTGGAGAGCAATTTGGTGTCACCTTGCAGCATACCCTCAGGAGGTGGGTGGCTGTCACCCCTGGGGCCTCGGGTCATATGGTGATTCAATGCAGGTGTAACCTGACTGCCTGAGCCATAGCTGCAGCACTGAGATGGCACTGACCGACCCCAGCCCCATAGTGCAAGTCAGCAATCTCTCTCCAGGCAGTGGTGTCACTTGGCACCCCCATTGTCAGGCCACACTCTGGTGGCCCAAAGAAACTACAACTTGTCCAGCCTCTGCTGACCAGAAAGCAAAGCTTCCTGGTTGATGGACTGGGCCTTCATCCTGTTTGGTCCAAGTCTTCTCAGGCCCCTTATAAACTCCCTCAATCAGCCACAGGCCTTTGTCCAAAGTAACTGGACAGTTAACTGGCTGCTGCTATTGTGGAGCCTTGCCTTACCTCGAACCCTCACCCTGCCTACCCCACTCCCACACTGCCTGACTTTCTGGCTTACATTCGGGCTGTGGCCCCTGACTCCTGCCTCTGCCTCTCTGATTCAGCTCAGTCCTTCAACTTCTCGAGTGTTTTTAGACGAACAGGCCAATCTAGCGGACTGAAAAATCCACTTTTTAAAAAGTCACTCGGGGAGGCATTTACACGCACCGGACATCGCCGACTGCCATTGAAAACAGCAGTGCCCAGTGGCTTATGCATTCAAGGTTTGACAAATCCGGTTTTAAAAATAATATGCGGCGACCCTCCAGGCACCACTCTTTTCAATGGCAGCCGGCGACTTCCAGTGCGTATAAATGGCCCCTGCGTGACTTTTAAAAAAGCGGATGTTTTAATCCACTCGATTGGCCTGCTTGTCTAAAAACACCCTAGTCTCCTGGATCTACCTTGCATTAGGGCTGTAACCAGGATTAAAACAATTCTCACGAGAAGTCTCATGAGAATGAGAACCAGGCTTGAGATCTCACTGGGATTGTTTTTCTTTTCTTTTTTAGTTTTATGCATTTTATTGTCACAGACTTAAGGAAACAATTACAGTTAGAAGTTGCAATACTGTACAATCCAACCAATACAAATGGAATCTGATATTTTTCTCTGGGAAAGTTATTACAACATTTTCCAACCACACCTCAGGTTGCCACCCTCCCCTTCCCCTCCAGACAAGGTGACGGTATATCCAGTATGTCTTCTACTCTGCATGAAGCAGGTTTGGGCATGCTCATAACATTAAAACTAGTACATGAAGAGGTATGTCTTTGGATCCATCCTGTTGGGGAGTATGGCTGAATTGCAGTCAGGCAAATTTGCCATCACTATTAAATCCTGGAAACTATTGTTAAATTCCGCCTGTATTTTTTCCATTGCAAACATGAACCAGAATGTTCATCCGTGCTGTCTCTGTTTAGACCCAGAGCTGTTTTCTAGTTCTTTGCAATAAGGTTGATTGCAGACAAAATCGTCAGTTTATAGGTGGATTTATGCTGATTTATGATTGGTAAGTCTGGCAGGTAGATATACCCAAAAGTGCAGTCTCTGGTCTAAGGGGTATCTTACTGCTACTGACTACTTTCATGTCGCTCCACACCATAAGCCAGAAACCTTGAACCTTCTCACAGTACCACCAAGGGTGGAGATTGGTGCCTCTGCTACCACATCCTTGCCAACACCAACCTCCCTCTGTCTTTATCCACTCATGTAGAAGTCCAATAGAACCGTAGCACTAACATTATTTGGGGTTCCTGAATCTCCAACACAGATGCACATGAATTCATATGTGCCCAGAGCCACCTCGCTGGGATTTCAACACCTGATTTAAGTTCTCTCAGCAAGATTTTGAGCCCGGCTAGCTACCCCAGCGAAATCTGTTTGGCAAAGGGTGAGGAGAGTGCACTGACCTGGCTTTCCAAGGGGCTGCCCTGACCTGCAGAACCCCAGGTGCCCCAGTTTCCCTGGTCAATGCAGCCCCTTGCAATCAAGGGTCAGTTTCAGACTGAAATCAGCCAGACAGCCATTTGTGGGTTGTGAAGGGCCATTCTGACTAGAGCTGAGAAGTCTTTTGCAAAGCCAGCTTCCTGACAGGCTGTCCTGGCAGGGGGGTTCCCCGCTCCCCCTGCCAGGCAGCCCCTCAGGAAAAGCACCCCAAGTCCCTTTGCAAAATTATGTACGGGTGGAGAAAGCAAGAATCTGTGCTCTCCCCCCTCCCCCGACACAGGGTGAGGGCTTTGCAAAAGGACTTGGGGAGCTTTTGTCCTGGCAGAAGGCTCATCACCCCCACCAAAGCAGCCCCTCGGGAAAAGCTCCCAAACCCCTTTACAAAGCGCTGAGCTGGGGGAGAGAGCGGATCCCTGCTTTCTCCCCAGCGCAGGGCTTTGTGAAGCAGAGCATGCAACCTTTGCAAACAAACCACCTTTGTTTGTACAAGCCCCAGGACAGGTGTGCTGAGGGCCAGTTCTTATTGGTTACAAAGGACTCAGCAAGAAGGCTGTGAGAAACTGCCATTTTCCAGCTCATTCTTGTTTCCCAGAACAAGCAAAGAAACTTGAAAACACTGAGATTGAGTTTCCCCACCTACCTTGTATGTTCCTGACCTTATGCTCGGATTGACCTCATGACCTGATGACTCTCTTGGACTAAGCCACGCCACCCAGTTTCCAGCCCAGCCTGCCTCAGACCATACCTCCTGCCATGCCTGACCAGACTGCTCTCTGGGCCAGAACCTGATACCCAATGAACCCCAGTTATAGCCCTTCATGTTTTTAAACATGGATTATAAATATTTCATCAACAATGGTGCTGACAACGAAAGACTGATCACTCCCACATGGGAGTTCAGAGTTGCATTTCCCCAAACCCAGCTAGAACAATGCACAAACAGCTGTGCTGCTTCTTCAAAAGTAAGTTCTCTCAGGACATCATTCAACATCATTGGGTATATTCCTGGGGTGACTTCATTGACAGATTAGGCTTACATCTCAGGGCAGAAAGATTCTTGGATATATAACCTCTACTTGTGCAACTGACACGTAACACCTGTAGAAGAAAGGCTTGAGGTAGTCACCATTGAAAGCTGCCTGGAGCAAAGATTTAGGAAACCTGCTTGAACAGTGAAGTGTGTGGGTTGGGAGCACGATGTGTTTTGTGATGTCCTTTGCTCTTTTTTTCACCTTTACCTGGAGTGAAGCGTTTGAAGATCTTAGAAACGCAACAGGATAAACAAGCTGATGCTGGATTGAAAGCCAGTTAGTATGTTACTGTTGAATGCTACTAGACACTGCTTTTCCTGCACTTGACACTCCTGTTGACAGTTGCTGACATCCAGATGATAAAATGCCATCTAGGCAAAGATTTCAGGAGACACAAGTTTAAAGATGCTGCTTTTCAACTCATGCTTCCCTCTTTTCTTATGTTCTCCCTTCTCTCTGGTATAATACTACCAGCACTCTCCCTGATCTTGGAATTCATTTTTATTTTTTTTACAAAGGTATTATCATAGTGGAGATTTATGACACACACACACATTGTCTTCCCCTTTTTTATTTAGTGTATCGCATTTTATTTATTGATCTGATTTCAGTTTCTACCCCGCCCTTCCTAAATGACTCAGGGCAACGTACAATACATATAAAACAGCATTAAACCCCCTAACTTTCCCCCTCATCCCTCCTTCAACCCCACCACAAACCCTCAAAACCCTCCCCAACCGCCCCCTCCATCCCAATCCCAAACCCCCCAGTCCCTATCCCTACCCACCAAATGCCCTAACAAATAGGAAAGCCCTTACACTGCCTCCAGAAGATGCCCAGGCCTGGGCTCAAACACACCTCTGGGGCAAGGGGTTCCAAAGCACTGGGGCAGCCACTAAGAATGCCCCCCTGTGGGCCCTCATTGTATTGATGGCACCCACAGACTCTCCTGGCCAATTGCAGTGGCCTCAATGGGGCATAGAAGGACAGGCTGTGTCTCAGATATCTGAGGCCCAGACCATTTAAGTCTTCAAAAGTCAAAACCAGCGCCTTGACTTGTGCCTGGAAAGCTATAGGGAGCCAGTGCAGACTTCAGAGCACCGGTGTAATGTGCTCTTGGTGCCTTGCCCCCCAAAGGAGGCGAGCTGCCGCATTCTGCACCAGCTGCAGCTTCCAAACAGTCATCAAGAGCAGCCCCATTTAGAGTGCATTGCAATAGTCTAGCCTCGAGGTGCTGAAAGCATGAATGACAGTGGCCAGATCCAAATCAGAAAGGAAAGACCGCAGCCTCCTCATCAGATGGAGTTGGTAAAAAACACTCCTGGCCACCGTCACAACCTGACAATCCAGCTGCAACAAGGGGTCCAGAAGCACTCCGAGGCTACGAACCTAAGTGACCAGAGGGGGCTGGACTCTGTCTGGCCACTGGACCATTCTGCACATGCATGCCCTCTTCCAAAATGGCAACGGTAGTATCTCCACCATTTGGGGAAAGGGTGTGTATGCACAGAACAGTCTAACAGCCATTTTGCTCATGCATAGTGGGGGGCGGGGAGGGTTGTTTTTTTTTTTATTATTAATTAAAATGGCCACTGGACCATTGTGCACATGTATACCCTTTTCCAAAATGGCAGTGGAGCATTGCTTCCATTATGGGAAAACACAGCCATGCACACACACAGTGACCATTTTCTGCATGTGCAGACTGGTTACCCCTTTCCAGGTTCAGTCAGGTAGGGTTTGTAGGCCTTGGATGGAAAACTTGGCAAAGGAAGTTACGGAACTTTTGTCCACGCAGTATGCACTGGACTTAAGGTTCCAGCTCGAGACAATGTCGGACTTGGAAACAGCTATGGGTGCCGTTAACGGGCTCCTGTCTGTATTGAAGCCTCATTTGTCCAAGGCTCCCATTGGAAGAGCTATAGGGAAGTAGCCCAGTTATTGGTGGGATACTGAATGTAGGGTTTTTCAAGCTGACCTGTGGAAAAGTGCACGAACTCTTAAATTAAATTACAATTGGCATTCCCTACAGCAATATAGGTTTAAGTATCGACAGTACAGATCTCTATTAAAACAGAAAAAACAGGAGTTTCACTTAACAAGATGGAACCAATTACTGGCAGCACTTAGGGCTCATGACGGGAAATTATTCTGGAGTTTGGTAAATGGTGCAACTGCGGGCCCTCAATATCTGGTTGATCCAAAAATTGGTAGCGACAAATGGCAATCCCATTTTAGTGAAATATTCAACTCAAGTCTCCCGCAGGATACAATTATGAATGGGGGTTCCCCAGTTATCCCTGAGTGGGATCCAGTCAGAGAGGAGGAGGTTTATGAAGCTATAGAGTCGCTAAAAAATGGCAAAGCCCCTGGGGATGATTTCGTGCCCCCTGATTTATACAAGGCAATGCCTGAGTGGTGGCTTAAAGCCATAGCTAACCTCTTTACTCTGATTAATAACGCGGGTGTGATTCCAGAATTTTGGAAAACTTCAGTGGTGATCCCCATTTATAAAAAAGGGGACAGATCGGATACAAGGAACTATCACCCCATTAGTCTCCTACCAATTATTTCAAAAATCTATTCCAGATTATTGCTAACAAAATTACAACTATGGGTTCAGCAAAATTTTATTATTGCTGAGGAACAAATTGGTTTTCTCCCTAATAAAAGCACTATTGACCATTGTTTCCTTTTGATACACCTGGTTGAAAAGTACAAAGCCAAGGGACTAAACATATATACCACCTTCGTAGATTTTTCATCAGCGTTTGACCTAGTTAATAGGGAGAAACTATGGGAGAAATTGCAAAGATTAAATATGGACCCTAGGCTTCTGTTGTTAATAAGATCTTTGTATTCTGATACTGGCTTGAAAGTGAGATTGGACAAAGTAGGTCATTTATCCGATAGAATCGAGACATCAAGAGGGGTTAGGCCTGTTGGCCCCACTATTATTTAATATATATGTAAATGATCTCATCTTGAAATTACGGGATAAGGGAGACTACATGGCACCTAAGGTTGGCACAAGGCGAATCTCGCTCATCATGTATGCTGACGATACGGTGCTATTGTCCACCTCAGGCCTGGGTCTGAGGCGATTGATGGTTGATTTTTCTAAAGAGTGTAGTTTACAAGATCTGAAAATTAATTATAAAAAAACAAAGGTGATGGTCTTCAGACCTTCCTTTAAGCAGGAACATTGGTGTATGGATTCAATCCCAATCGAGCAGGTTAAGTCCTTTACCTATTTGGGCTTGGTGTTTTCCTTCAATGGTTCCTGGATTCCCCATATTCAGTCTGTGAGACTAAGTGTCTTGGGCACTATGGGAGCAATCTGCAAATTTTTCTCCACAAAGGGTGGTCAGAGATTTGTCCCGGCCCTCAAGGTATTTCACACTAAAGTCGTAGCAAAGTTGAGATATGGGGCTCTCCTGTGGGGCTTTTCTCCGTATGTGGTTAAAGTACTAGAGCCTATCCTCCATAAATTTCTGAGGAGGCTATTACAGGTGCCAAATTCAACCCCATCAGCTATTTTGAAGTTGGAATTGGGGGTATATTCTTTGAGAACTCATATAGTAGAGACAATGTTGTTAAATTTGTTTAAAATCAGTTTTAGACAAGAAACGGAGCTGGTAAAAGGTTGCCTCGTGGAGAAGTTGAGTAGAGATCCCCCCGGGTCCCTCTGGTGGTCTAAAATAAATGAGTCCCTAAACGAGATGGGTTTGTCCTACTCATTTTTGTTGGGATTCCCTCTTAAAGAAATAAAGAAAATGTTGAGGACCAGGCTTACAGATTTGGATATTCAAAACTCTAGAACCATTGCTATGGGATTGGGGTCTTCCCCGTGGTATCAATTTCTGATCCCCGACTGTATTGGGGCTGAATACACTAAATGGGATCTTCCCTTCCAGCACAAGCGAGCGTTGTTTGCATTGAGGTTACAGATTATGCCCTCTGCGGTGCTGGAGGGAAGATATTTGGGTATTCCATATGGAGATAGATTGTGCTCCTATTGTTTATTAGAAATAGAGGATATTGTGCACTATCTTCTTGTCTGCCCAAGGTATGCTTGCTTGCGTAGAAAATGATGGGAGAGGATAACGATCCCCCCCAATCTAACTGTAATGCAAAAGATAGTGTTTCTTTTGGCAGGGAAAAAACAGCAACTTACCGCGACAGTGGCGCTTTATGCATATCTTTTCCAAAAAGTCAGGGTACAGAATACGATAACGTTGGAGTAAAACATAGAGATCAGTAGGATCTTATGTCATGCTTGGGGTTTAGGATAGATGAGATAGGTACGCGCCCGAACTTCTGGGGGCTCCTCAAGGGCCAGGTTATGTGTAGCCTATGGATTGTTTGTATTATTTTATTTTTTATCTTACATGTGTCTATGCTGTGCATATAATCGTTTTTGTTTTTGTCATGGCTGTGGCCAGAACAATAAAGATTATTATTATTATTACCCCTTTCCAAAGTGGCAGTGATGCTGCCACCACCATTTTGGAAAAGGGTGTGTATGCACAGAATGACCCAGTGGCCATTTGCGCATGCACTGTGATTTCTTGATCTTAATTTTTTTTTTAAAAAAGAAAATGAATTAAAGCAATTGACTGTCGCTTCCATATTCATTCATTTTGTGTCCTTTGTTACATTTGTTTTAGTAACTATACAAAACAAATTGCACACCGCTCCTGAAAATGATAATCCCTTTCCACTCCCACACACGCTGTTCAAAATTTGAAGAGGTGCCATGAAAGTGCTGAAAATACAAATAAGAAATTTAACTTCTAGAAAGATGGCTAAGACATGCTCTCTGCTACCTTGGCAAATAAGCTTCAAGGAATTGCTGGGGGGGAGGGGGCATGGGGAACAACTGAGGGTAAAGATCAATATTAATCCTTTTTAGCCTATCTGAGGATGCTGGTATTTTTGGCAATGGTGTTTACCTCCAATCTGATATGGAACACAGAGTCCAAAGAGGAGGTTGAATAAAGAACAATGTGAGTTCCCGTGTGGGGAACATTGTGTGTGTTCCAATGTGCTCTTTGACTTCATCTTATTTTGACAAACTCCATATTTCTCAGAGAAAGCTACTGGCTAGGCTCACTAGCATAAATTAAATTAAACATTGGCTAGGAATGGGCAAAATCATTGAATCAGTTGATCATCGCTAAATAATAGTTTTTAAAGATAGTCATCACATGGACAGTGTTAATTTATACTGTTGGTTAAGAATGGGAATTTCGGTTTCAGATAAAATTGAAAGTACCCGAAAATGGCCATTTCGGATTAATCAAAATTTTGATTCTTTTTCGGTTTCTGTACTATCCTATCTTTTGTATTGATTTTTGTACCTGATTTTTAACATTGCAGTTTGTCCCCCATTGGAAAAACGTAATGTTAAAAATCCGGTACAAAAATCAAGGCAAAAGATCCGATAGTACCGGAACCGAAATTCATGAGAACCAAAACCAAAATTGACCAAACCCAAAATTTTGCCCAGAGTCCCATCCCTACTGTTGGTTAAGGTTGTGCCAATTTTTCCCTTAAAACAAAGGAAGAGTGGTTAAAACAAGTACCCCAAAACATGGGTACACCCATCAAATCTACACTATTCTAGCTAAAAATGATGGTCAGGGGGCCTGGGTAATAACAGATATTTATCAGATCACACTCCACTGTTTCATTATGTTGATTTGTTGTTGTTGTTTTCATTCCTGGTTTTTCAATTTGGTTATTTTGGTATTTCAATTACAGCATTTCAGAAACGTTCATACAATTGTGCATGCACAATTGGCAATAATGACAAAACTGAAGTGGCTGAAACACAGAAATAACCAAAATGGAAACATGAAATAAACCAATCAGAATACCCAAAAATCAGATATGTGAGTATCCGTTTGTGGTTGCAGATATTGTTTGAGTATCCAAAAATAGGGATGGGCGAACGCGGTTCGGAAGTTCGGAGTTCGGCCCGAACTCGGATTGTTCAGACGACCAAACATGAACACAAACCCAAACGCAAACATACCAAACGAACCGAACACCGAACGGCGAAGTGGCCGAACAGTTCGGTCGGTTCGGATCACGTTTGGGTGAGTTCGGGTGGCAAAAAAAGGTTCACTGGAAAGTCAAACAGGACAGGGAGGTGTCAGTCACTGAGGAGCAGACTTCCAGGCACCAGGGCTGGAGAGGCTTGCAAGAAACAAAACTAATTATGCCTCCCCCCTTCCCAACATCTTCTGAGCTAGTCACTGTTCCTGAACAGCAGGCGTTGAGTAGGATTTTTAGATTGCTTTAAGTTTCATTTCAGTTTTGTACTGAAATGAAACTTAAACACTGAAACCTTGTGTTATGCATTTCACTGTACAGACTCATTGAGTATGTATGTATT
>QEPC01005558.1:305138-333123 GCA_003113815.1 Sphenodon punctatus | reverse complement strand
CTGCCTCCCCCTTCCAGTCATGTTTTTCCCACCTTAACACTGCCAAACTCACTTGAACGCCACTGAACTGTTCACCCCTTCCGCGTTCAGTTCGGCCATCTGAATGGGCTGAGTTTGGGCCAAACGCTCGAACTGCGTTCGCACATCCCTAGTCATCACCCTTTCTGATATGACCTTGCTCCTGATGGAGCATTGTGACATCATGATGCTCCACGGGGGTGGCCATGTTAGAAATGAGGCAGGCCATAGAGACTTTTCTGACCCCTTTCCAACATGACCTTGTTCCTATGGAATACTCTACAAGAACAGAGTTACATCAGAAAGGGAACTTGAGAGCCCTTTCGCCCCAGCTTCTTTACAGTGTGATCCCACCCTGCATGGGCTTTCTCTTGGAAGAGGATGGCAACCCTATCCACCTCTGCTGCTGGAATCGGAGCAGGCATGGACTGCTTGGGCCAGCCTCACTTGTGGTGCTCCAGAACATCCCGGAGCACTGCGTGTGGAGTGGGCTGAGTGCCAAACCCGGGGCACTGGCCTGAAGCTGAACTGCGGTCTGTCTGCTTTGCAGATGGACACTGCAGCTCTCCTTCCGGCCAGCCCTTGCCTCAGGCAATGCCATAGAGTTGCAGGTGGCATCCTAGAGCATCAGGTGATTCGCCCACAGCTCTGTGGTGCGGGGTGTGTGGGGTGTGACACGCGAGCGGACTGCAGGCCAGGGAAACCTGCCAGGTCCATTTAAACCTGACCCAGACCGGGCTGGATGCAGGGGTGCACCCCCAGAGTAGCTCCAGGAGTGGTGAGCCCTATGTCCGTCTAAAGGTACCCATTGTGCAAGGGCTAACTGTCTTCCCTACTCCAGTTTCCTCATTTCATGGAACTGCTGCCCTGATGGCTAAATTAAGCATAAAGAATCTGTTAAGTGGCCGTTAATATGTTTGATTTTCATCTTGCCTTCAAATCCAGCTTTCTACCCTAAATGAAAATTGTGCTGGGCCTGGGGAGGGGAAGAATCCTGCTAGATCCTAGACCCAGTAAATTTTTCATTTTGGATTGATTGCAATTAAGACTGAAATGAGCTGCTAAATTGCTGCTCCTGAGAAATTTTGCCATATTAGGAAGTGGGATTGATTTCCCAACCATTTCCATACAGATGTAACTTCTCGGTTCTCGCAGTACCACAAGATTCCATCCTGATTTACCAACTTTCCACATACCACCATTCATTTTCCACTTCCCGCATTGCCAAGGGTACTGTTTTTACTTCTGGGTTTGTTGTTTCCTCATTTCCTTCGAGTGCTGAATCCTATTGCACTTCTTTCAGGGGGCAAACGTACCTCTTCTAGAGAACAGAGATAAACAGACCAGTGTTCAAACCTCAGCCACCTCTTCCTTGTTGCCTCCCAGAAAAAGAACTTGAGAGACCAATGAGATCTTTCCCTCTGCCTTTATGCACTTGGAATGCCGGGAGATGTGTGTGTGTGTGTGTGTGTGTTTAAGTGTGTGACGTAGAGTTGCAAGTCAGACATCCCATTGATCTGGGGTGCCTGACTCTCTCACCCCAGTTGCATTCAGGCAACAATTGGTACCTGAACGTGACCTGACAGACTACTTGATTCCTCAGGCTGATGCAACTCACCGCCGGGCTGTTGCACTTCCTTGCTGCTCACTGCTACCTCCTCCTCCCCAGCCTACGTGCTGCTCAGCTGAGCTGTGGCATTTTCTGAGTGGGAGGAGGCCTCGTCCCACCCATGTGTACCCCCTAATGTGTCCCCCATTCCCAGGGGGACCCAATATGGGGGTGCACACAGAACCCATGTGCACCCCTGATATAGGGACTCATTAGGGGGATGCATGCAGCTGGGAAGAGGCCTTCTCACTCCCTCACCCCTCAGAAAAAGCCAAGCAGGGAAGTCTCCAGCTCAGCTGAGTGGTGCATAGGCCGGGGAGGAACAGGGAGCAGAACCAGAGGAGCAGCAGCTGGCAGTGAGGTGAGTTAGCCTGGGGAGCTATGGGTGCTAGAATCAGCATCCTGGGGCATCCCAGGATGTCCTGCGATGCCCCAGGAATACCTGCATTTTGGGGTACTGGGCACCTGGCAAGGGGCTGTATACCCCATCATGTGCCTGCTGGGGCCTGGAAATGTGGGCATTGCCCATGGGTAGCAAATGTGCTGCTTGCAGCTCTAGTATGAAAGGGTGGAGCTTATTCACTGATGGGCAGAGCTGATTGGCTGAGGTGTCGGGGTTTGTCTTTCTTTGGCCACTGGAAAGACATGTTAACGTTATTGGGAAAACTCTCACTGATAACAGAAGCAAAATCAGGTGCCGTGTTTACCTCATACTAGGGCTGTAGTGGAATGTTGCAGCGGTAGCTATTTCCGCCGGAAACAGCGTTTCCGCAATTAGTGGTATGGCATGGCAGAGGCTTTCATTCCACTAGTTTCATTCTGCTACTTCCTCAGTTCCACTAATTTCATTCCGCTACTTCCACAGGCGTCACAAAATAGTGGAAACATGACATTTTTGCTACTTCCGTCATTCCGCCAGCGCCACAAAATAGCAGAACAGCAGTTTTCCGACAGTTTCCGACAATTCCACAATTTTTCCGATAGTTTCCAAATTTGTAGAATGCTGGCAGAATTAGCAGAATGTCAGCAGAAAAGCCACGGTGTGGTGCGGGCAATTCCGAAATGGCAGAATGGAATCACGGAGCGGTAACAGCTGCTGCCGCATCAGCCCTACCTCATACATAAAAGAATTAAATGTATCCTGATGAATATAAAGGGTACATTTTGGTGGGGTTTGCCAAGGAAACGTTGCTGTCTTTCCCGATGGTAGGTGCCCTGGCTCTTGTAAAACAGTATGTTAAGGACCAGGAGGGACAGCATCGTCTGTCTGCAGAAGTTAGCACTCAAAACAATTCTCCAATGTATAAATAATTTCAGGTGGCTCCCCATGGGGCAGAATATTTAAGGTCATCCTTATGTTGGCCCCAAAGGAGGGGTTTTACCTTAGCCCAGTTCAACCTTCTTCCTCTGAGGTTTGAGGGTAGAGTTAAAGGGATACCTTATGATTTAAGGACGTGCAAGGCTTGTCGTTTGAATGAGATTGAATCTCTTTTTCATATAATATATTTAGCTGTCATTTGCATGTGGGCCTCCGTAATCTGTATCTAACCCCTGATATGCAAAATACTAATGCATCTAGCCAGATGGAACTTCTGTCTTCTTTGCTTTTGGATCAAAATTGGGATGTTACTATTCTCATGGCAAAGTTTTTGGCAGCTGCAATTAAGGCCAGACTTGCTATTGCAAATAGCTGTAACTATTAAAATGTATGCTTTGTACTAGGGTTCTCTTGGGTTTATTTAATAGTGTGTTCTTAACAGTACTGTGTTGTGATGTGCAATAATGTACTCTTATTTGTACTGTGTTGTGACGGCCTCCGGTTTTGCAACTTGACTAAAAGTACACCTTGCTGATTTATCATCGCCTCGTTAGACTTTCTTCTCTTTTGAAATCTTGTTAGCAAGTATAATCAAAAGCATCTCATCATTATTTATATTTATTTTTAAAATTTTGACCCTACCCTTTCCACCAACTGCAGCTCATTGCACTAACAAGTGTCCACTGACTTTTCCTCAGACACCTCAGTTTTCTTCTTAACACTCCAGGGGGATTTAGAACCATACATTTATCAGGACTAAAATCTGAAGAGACCATTTTAGCAAAATGGCAGTTTAATCTTAGCTCTGCTATATTTATCCAGGAACAAAGACTTTAGCTAGGAGTGTGTGAGGAATCTGATATAACTCTAAAACTCAACTAATTATAAGCTTAAAATTAGTACAGCTTGCTTTCTGTAGCAGAGTAAACCCCATTAATCTTGGTTTAAGACAGCCAAACCATGCGCTCCCTTACAAATTTTGTCTTGCTGTTACCTATATATTTTGCAAGCTTGCTTAGTAATTTAAGTTTCAGCTCAATAGGCACTAATGTAATGTGGACAAGTGCAAAGAGATGCACGTAGGGAAAAACAACCCAAACTTTGTGTGTACTAAATTATTTATTTATTTTCACCATTTTTCTACCCCACCCCCTCCTGCTCACAGAGCAGCTAGGGGCAGCTCCCACAACTAATTTGGTATCCTTGTGGATGATACATTGAAATCCTCAGCTCGGTGTGCAGCAGCCATCGAAAAAGCAAGCAGAATGTTAGGAATTATTTATAAGGGGATAGAGAATAAAACTGAAAATATCATAATGCCTCTATATAAATCTCTAGTATGACTGTACCTTGAATATTCTGTGCAGTTCCGGTCACCCCATCTCAAAAAAGATACAGTAGAAAATAGAAAAGGTACAGAGAAGGGTAACAAAAATGACAATGGGTGTGGAACAACTCCCCTGTGAAGAAAGGCTGGATAGGTTAGGGCTCTTCAGCTTGGAGAAGAGATAACTGAGAGGGGATATTGTAGAAGTTTATAAAATCATGAGTGGGGTGGAAGAAGTTACTAGGGATCGATTATTTACCCTCTCAAATACTAATAGAACTAGGGTACACTACGTGAAACTAACTGGCAGCAGATTTCAAACAAATGTAAAAGTATTTGTTCACTCAAAGCACAATTAAGGACCTTTTTACACGAGACGGTACCACTCATGCCCACACATGGGATTTACCATCTCGTGTAAATCCCATGGCCAGTGAGTGGGGGCACGTTTGCACTCACGTGAAACATGCATCCCCATTCACACACACCTGCCCCCGCATCTCCACGCATGGAGCAACTGGGGAAAACGGTGGTTGCTCCATGCATAGGGATGGGTGGGAGGTGTCCGTGTGCACCAGCTCCCATGCTGTGGCATTTACATCCACCTCCATGCAGCCACGACATGAGTAAAAAGGGCCTAAGTTGTGGAATTTGTTGGCACGAGAGGTGGTCCAGGCCAGTAGTATAGCTGGGTTTAAGTCCACTTGCCCACGTTACCGGGACTGGCGATTCTCCTGGTGGGGAATCTCTCCAGCTGGGAAACTTACACCAAGCTCTGCACATGGGTGCGGGGCTAAGAGTCATCATCCGCATCCAGTGGCTTTTCCCCCTACGAATGTCAGGACTCGAAATCTAGCCCTAACATTTAGGAGAAAAAAAGTTCATGGCGGCTGACCCCCCGCCTACGTGCAGAACTCGGCGTACGTTTCCCAGCTGGTAGATTCCCCACCGGGAGAATCTTCTGCCCTGGTAATGTGGGCAAGTGACCTCACCTAAGGAAGGATTGGATAAGTTTCTGGAGGAAAGGTCCATTATTAGCCAGGTAGGTTTGAGAAATGTAACCTGTTACTTTTGGGAGCTGGGAGTGAACCACAGGAAACGGATTGTCCCATTGTGACCTGTTGAGTACTTCTTCCATGCAACCAAGATTCGTCACTGTCGGAGACAGGTGCGGGGCGCTATGGACCGTTGACCTGACTGACCCAGCATGAAAGGTCTTGTGTTCTTATGCATGCATGGGTAGCTTCAGGGGGAGGCAGAGTAGACAGAAACCTAGGACAGGAAATTTAAGAGGATGTCAAAATGAACCAGAAGTACATTCTCCCCCTATGCAAGTCCTCAACTCAGGAGAGGGGACCGGTTCATTTTGCTGCCCTCTTAAATTTACTGCTGGAGGGCTTGTTCAGTTTGTGAGAGAGTACTGCTGCTTCCAACTTGGCATGTGCCCAGCTGGAGGGGTGCAGCATTTCAACATTTTGTCTAGGATGGCAAAATGTATAAGACAGCCCTACAGTAAAACGTGATGTCAATGGGATTTTGATGATTCAGTACAGGGGCTGGGAACTCCCAGCACGTGTGCCAAATCTGGCCTGTGGCTAGTCTTCATTTGGCACCTGTCCATTTTTTGGAATCTGGCCTATAGATCCAGCCCCTGCCTTCAAGCATTTAAAGAACAAACTTGGGGGGAAGGGAGCAGAGATGAGGGAATGTACTCCAACACAGGGGATGAATCTGTGGCATAGATCCATGATCTGAACCCTTCTTCTCTTCCCCATCCTGAACATGTCCCTTAGGCTATCCCACCCCAAATTCCTATCTGGCCCATCGAGCTAGCACTAATTCTCAAAGTGGCCCATGAGAGGGAAAGGATCCCCCAATTCCATTTTAGTTCCTTGAACTGGGCTGCAGTCTGGGACTATTTTAGAAGGAGCCGTTTCTGGATTGCCAGCTCAGAATCTAAAAAAAGCTTTTTTGGCCTCGATTGTAGTAGGAGAATAAAATGCATTCCTATTAAAATAACCAAAGAGGCATCGGTTTTTCTTGGAGTGTATCCTTTAAAATAACTTCAGTTGAGTACTTCAGACTGTACTAATGGTTTTAAAAGATGGCCAACCAAAATTAATGGAACGTTTTCTGACACCTCCCCACCTCAGCTCCCTCCTGACTCTTAAACCGCTTCTGAATGTAGCTAGGAGGCAGTGGCACAGCAATTTCTGCCTTGGTGCACAGCAAACAAGCCCATTAATCTTCTGTATGGCTCGCTGTTGTTCTCACACTCCCTGCAATTTGCCATTGATCATTCTCATCAGAATGTGCCTTTATTCAGATTGATTTGTTTTATTGGCCTGTTTTACTGGCACTTTTGGCTTTTTTCTTCCCCGTGAAGGAAAGACTTGCTTGGTTGTCTGTTCTGTTTTCTGGTAAAGCTCTCAAAATCCATTTGCCCGTCCTCATGGAGTCTTTGCAGATCTGTAAAGAATCCAGCATTTTCCTCCACCGATCTGACATTTGTCATGCTCATTTGTCCCACTGGATGCACTAGATATTATGAGATAGTTGAATTAGGAATACCACAGGTACATAGAGGTAAAAGGCATACTGAATGCTGGTGTCCCAACAGCTCCTTCTTTTGCACTGTAAGGTCTGTTGAAAAGTCTACAGAACTGGGTTGAATGAACACATTCACACTGGTAGGTGTTTTGTATTATTAACTCCCCAAATGAAGTGAACAGGAGTCAGATGGTTTATCTTTCTGTGGCTTCAGAATGGAGCTCACTATAGAAACTGTTTGTTCAGACACTCCTTAAAATGGCTGCAATATGAGATGCATACACGAGCCCTGAATCTTTTACTGAACATTCATACAGTTACTTGAACCCATCTACATTCATGTGATCTTTCCATATTGTTTTCTGATGGGTAGGGAGCAGGGAGCAAACATACAACAGAGACAAAAGGTTAATTATGTTAAAAATGGGGGAAATCAACCCAGTAATACTCATTGCAATGTTATCCTCTGATGGAGTAGCATAAACAAATGTGCTACTCTATGGACTCTGACCAACAGGGGGAGCCTGTCAAGTAGCTGCACCATTAGATGAAGCTAAAAAGCTCCACTGGTAAAACTGACATGGCTACAAAACAAAGTGCCCTGCTGGTGAAACTAACAATGCAAAACTCCTGGCTCCAAGGCAAAACTCCCCACTGGTGAAACTGACACGGCAAAGTGGTCAGCTGAAAAGTGAAATACCCCACTTGTGAAATTGACCAGCACAAAGCCCGCTGCTGAAACTGCTTCCTCTGCTAAAACTAACACACCTGAATGTTTGGCAGTGAACAGCCACTGATTCCATGGTGTGTGTGTTAGCTGTTCCATGTGTCTGCTGAGGAATTCCCTAAATATGTCCCAAAGAACAAACCTCCACAAACCAGTATTCCCCCTGTGGCTTGGTCCCGGTTTGTGTGAACAAATGTAATGCTTGTTTGCTCCCATGCTAGGTAACTGGAATGGTGGCAAGCATTATGTGAAGAGATACCCACTAGGAAAGGCCAATCCTCTTCTGACTTCCCCAGGAAAAAGGTTAGATTCAATTTTATCCTCCAGTACAAGGACCTGAATTGTGAATAAATTAAATGCCAACTAGCAAATGAAATATTTAAGAAATGGAGCTCAAAGAAGTTTAAAGAATGCATTGGTGTCATCGGGGACCCTCTGAACGCCGGGGGTGGAGGTGCTCCAGTCACCTGGGGAATTGGCCTGCCCCGGTACACACACGTGTTTAAATTCCTAAATGTGCCAGGTCCTGGTCCTGCACAAGGTGTTGCATTGGAACAACTCTCAGTCCAAGCAGATTGAGAGTTTCTTGGGAACCACTCATCTGACCGCCTGTCTGAAAGTGGTGCAGGAGAATGCATGCTCCCGTGAGCCATGCGACACTCACTCATGGCCATGCACAGAGCACTGCCAAGAAATCTGGAGTGTGCCATGTGGTGTGAGGCAACTAGCAGCCAGCTATGCCAGCAGACACATCTGCCGCTCATAGGCACTGTAAGCTGGGGACACGGACTCTGCAAGTTACAGGAACTGGCTGCAAGCTGTGGGGAGCCCGGGTCCCTTGGCACTCATGGCTGGAACATATCCATTTCAAAGGTCAGTTGGGCATGCTTCCTCCTCCCCCACAGTCCATGGCAGGGGGAGTGCAAGACGGCTGCCACAGTAGCCATGCTGGGAGCTGGTTGGTAGAATCGTTCCCCATGCACTCCACCTGAGCGGTCAAATCCCAGGCTGATTCCCTACACACTGGAGCATTGCTCCCTCTCTTCCTTATTGATTATTTTAAATATTTATTTTTAAAATATCAATACACACAAACAAATTCAATGCAGGTAGGTGTCAGGCCCCTGCTTCAGGGCCGGGGGGGGTGAGGGGTCCTGGGGGCCACCCGTACTTAGGCCATTGGGGGGGGTGGGCATCCATGGTCCCCAGGCAGCCTCCAGACCCGATGCTGCAGCTGGCCAGGGATACAGTGCTCGGCCTCGTTCTGACGGGGAGCTCCGATGAGGGTCTCCCTGGGAACAGGGGGGAACCTACGGAGCCGCCCCAGCAGGGGACAGAAGACCATAGCCACGCGGGGCATCGCCGGCTGGTGTGGCCACATCCCTCGCATTGCCGCCATGGCACTCGGAGTGCCTGCACCAGCATGCTCAGTCTGCAGCAGGGGATAAAAGAAGCAGGGGATAAAAGCAAGCTAGCCGCTGCAGTCAGTTGCCAGTTATCAGTGTCTTACCCTGGGAGACTGGCCCCCTGAGAGCGTGAGTAGTTGATTCTTACAGTGAGTTCTTGTGTGTGGGGGGTGAAGTTCAAGGTGAGTGTTGTGTGGGGATTGTGTGTTGTGCTTATTCATTATATCATGTGTGTACTTATACCACCCTAGCCCCTGCCTCACTCATCCTGGTTCCCTCCCGGTGTGCCTCTCCTATCCCGTGTCTGTCCTGTGGGGGGTTGCATCCCCTGTTCCCTACTCCTGGTACCCTGGGGGTGGGCTTCCTGGGTCCCGTGTGGCTACATGGTGTTATTCCCTCGGCGCTCCGCTCACTGCACCCTGTGATGATCTATGGCTGAGGACTTATGCCCAAACAGCCCTTAACCTTTTATGCAGCGCGGTTGCCTGTAGGAATGTGTGTGGGGTGTTGGTGTACTTGCCGTCTGACCCGACCTCCTCTCCTAACTCCCTCGTCCCTCACAGTATCTCCGGCACATCTTACCCTTATCATGGAGCAGATGTTGACCGGCTTAAAGGATTTGGCCAGAGCCATCCAGTCACTTGCTATGGAGGTCAAGGATCTTAAAGAGAAACAGGGTAGGGGGGAAAATCCCCCACCTATACCACCCCCTATCGCACTTGTTGTAGTTTGAGCTCCGAGAACCGAAGGATCTGATAATTAATAAATTCTCAGGGGATAGATGTATGTTCCAGAGTTTTGTATCCCTTTGTGAATTAACCTTTACATTGCAAGCAAAGACTTATCCTACCACTGAGTCAAAGATGGCATTCATCATAGGCCTCTTAGACGGGTTGGCCCTCTCATGGGTCACTCCCTTGCTCACCAGTAATAGTCCCTTCCTGACAGACTATCCAGGGTTTCTGCGGGAATTCAAGTTTTTGTTTGATTACCTCCACCAGGTGAAAGATGCTGAAAACAACATCACCATGCTAAAGCAAGGAAAGGGCCCCTTGCTGGAGTATGTCACCAAATTTCAGCAGTTGGCAGTAGATCTGGAGTGGCCAGGCAACGTCCTGAGGGTGATGTTTTGAAGGGGGCTCAACAAAGAATTAAAAGATCAACTCTCATTCACTGCTTTACCCGCCACCTGGGGGGAATTGGTCACCTTCACCTTACAGATCGACGAATGGCTGAGCGAACGCAGACAAGAGCGACGTCAAGAAGTTTTGCGCCCCGCCTTCATGAGAACACCCCCTTCCTTGCCCAGCAAGACAGAAGCCAGCAAGGCTGAGGATGTAGAGTCTATGCAGCTTGGAGTGTCTAGAGGACCCTTAACCGCAGCTGAACAGGAACAACGATGGACATCTAGACTATGTTTCTACTGTGGGGAACCTTCCCACTTTGCATGTAACTGTCCTTCACTTCCCAGATCCAAACGTGGGGCGGGGAACGTTGAACCCTGGGAGCTATAAGGGCCCTCCCAGGTCCGAAGAAGGGTTCCCTACAGCCGCCTGTGATGGTCCTGTCTGTCACCCCACAGATAGACAAACACATTAGGGTACACCTCACACTGGGAGTGGACCCAGCTCGAAGCATCGTAGAGAGGCTATTAATTGACACTGGGGCATCAAGCAAGTTCATGGATCTGGGGTTCCTCCGACACCATGCCATCCCACATTCACCTAAGAAAACCCAAGAACCAGTCCATTCCATCAACGGATTGCCATTAGTATCAGGACCTATCATCTTTCAGACCCAACCAATGCAAGTTACGATAGGGGGGCATACCGAGCTGCTACAGTTTCATGTAGTCTGTAGTTCCATGTTTCCTCTCATTTTAAGACTCCCGTAGTTACAGCAACACAACCCTGCAATAAACTGGCTGACAAGAGTGGTGTCGTTTCCTTCCGCGTATTGCTCAAACTACTGCAACCTTTGCCAACAGAGACGGCTCATGTCTACTACTGGAGCAAGAATAGCCACCAAGGTACCCCTGATGTATCTACAATTTGCAGATGGTTTTGACGAGAAAAGTCACAATCCTACCATCCCACAGGCCGTATGACTGGCCTATAGACCTAATCCCAGGGACCGAACCCCCCTATGGGTATATCTACGCCTTGTCAGGCCCGGAATTAGCTATGCTGAAGGAATATCTTGATGACAACTTGAAAAAAGGGTTCATCTACCACTCTTCTTTCCCTGCAGGGGCCCCACTTTTATTTGGCCCAAAAAAGGATGGAGGTTTGCGCCCATGCATTGATTATCATGGACTGAATTCCATCGCCATTAAAAATTGGTATCCTCTTCCCCTTATTCTTGAGCTACTTGACCGGCTGCACAGAGCCAAGATTTTTACAAATTAGATCTTCGAGGTACATATGTGTACGTACAGGGGATGAATGGAAGACGGCCTTCCGAACTAGGTACGTGCATTTCGAGTACTTGGTAATGCCCTTTGGGTTGGTCAATGCCTCTGCGCCCTTCCAACACCTCGACATATTCAGAGACATCCTTGACATCTATGTCATCGCCTACCTCAACATGAAATACAAAATAACTTGCTTCAACATTCCGGTCCAAAGTTTTACATGAAACAGTAATAGTAAATATATAGATCAGGATTGCTGAATAGCAGGCAATCCTTATGGCAGAAAAAGCATTTTGGCATATGCAATAAGCACCATCAAATGTATTCACGGTAGCCCCAAATGACTTATGAGTAGACAAAAGGATTAATACAATAAAGACCCCCGGCAAAGGCAACAGTTTATATATAGTATTCATGAAAAGTCCCTTCGTAGAAAGTCCCAACGGCTGTTTCGCTGGAACATCCAGCTTCTTCAGGGGAAAATTTTGTGATTTACTTGTCCTTTGGGGGAGCTACATGAGCAGCTTATCCTTTCCAGGGTAGAGCTCTGAAAAGTTACAGCAGGGCGGCAATATATCATAAGTATAAATACTACTCATCTCTCCATTATTTTAAGCATAGAAACATTTCATACCCAGATAAAGTACGGATAAGGAGGCGCTGTGTGAAACCGGGGCTATCTACTTTCCTTAAAGTGCCCTCGTACTACAAGAGCCACACCGCAGGAGAGAGGGGGGAGGGAGGAAGGGAAAAAAGGAGGGGGAAAGGTGGAGGCCTTTGCTTGCCCCTCATTAAAGTCCCGAGCCCCTCTCTTCCTTCTTACCCTACGTAATTCAGCAGCGTGAAGACAGAAGTTCAATCACACCGGCTGAGAGATGATTCAGGACAATCCCAACTGGGGCGGACCATATCTAAAGTTCTGCAGGATCTAGGTTTAAAGAGAGGGAGCACACTTGGCGCCCATAGTTCTACTCTTTAACTTAATCTATACCAGCTGGTTTCCATATATCCGAATTCTAAGGAAGCAGGGTGAATTTTAGAAAGTACAATCAAGAATGTTGTTGAGACCCCGAGGTTGTATTGTATCGAGTCTAATTATCCAAAAAACTTCCCGTTTTGGATCAGGGTGGAAGGGGGGTAACCTGTTCTATACCCCAGAAACAGAAATCATTCTGTCCTGGGTGTGTTGAATTATAATGTTCAATCATTGGAGCCATAACGAAGCAGTTCTTCACTCTGCTTCTGTGCGCTATCATCCTCACCCTCAGGCTTCTGCTGGTTTTCCCTATATATAACTTATTACAGGGGCAAGAGATCGCATAAATCACCCCTGTCAAGTCAGTCAATGTGTTGCTTAATAGGGTAGTGTCTGCCTTGATAGTCATTAAAAGACTGTGTCTTAAGACTCTGGGCACAGTTTATACATCTCCCACAGAGAAAACTCCCTGTGGGAGGAAGGTTAGGCAGGCTCCCTTTGGGTAGAGGTCAATAGCTTGGCCCTAACCAGGTGGTTCCCGAGGTTGCTGCCCCTCTTATATGAAAATAATGGAGGGACAAAGCAGCTCTCTATGTGGTTAATGATATTCCAATGTTTTAGTATGGTCTTTCTAATTTTAAATGAGCAGATATTATAAGTTGTAACGCAGATCACCCTAGAGAAATCCTGAATTTTGTTTTCCGGTTGATCCGCTAGGAGAATCTCACATGGGATTTGCGCTAGTTTATTATAGCTCTCTAGCAGGATCTTTACAGAGTATTTCCGTGACAAGAATCTTTCTGTCAAGGCCAGGGCTTCCTGATCGAACTCCCTTTGGTGAGTACAGTTTCTCTTAATTCTGCGGAGTTGGCTAAATGGTATACTTTTCACTAGGTGCCTGGGGTGGTGATTAGAGTACAGCAGGTAGGGATTTTCATCAGTAGGCTTTGTGTATGTTGTAGTAATCAAAGTCTGTCTCATCCATTCAATCCAAAGATCAAGGAAATTAATCTTGTGGGATCATAGTTCAACACGAATTTTACTGAACTATGCAGGCCGTTTAAGCATAGCACAAAGATGTCATCGATGTACCTTTTCCAGATAAGGATATCATCATAAAATGGGTTGCTATCCTTATCATACACAAATTTAGACTCCCATTCTCCCATGAAAAGAATAGCCAGCTCTGCTGAAAGACTGCTGCCCATAGCTATACCTTTAATCTGAAGAAAAAAATCTCCTCTAGTACAAGCTGACTCAATTTCAATAAAAAGTCAGTAGGAGGGATTTTTTTCTCTCTTATATCAAGATACTTACGTAAAGTTTCCAGTGCTTCCTGGTGTGGGATATTGGTATAGAGGGCTTTTACATCCAGGGTGACCAGTAACATATCCTTAGGGAACTGATCTAGTTGCCCCAAAATCTTTAGGAAGTGCGTGGTGTCCTTAATAAAGGAAGGCACTTTACTAATGAAAGGTTTGATAAAGTATACTAGGTATTTTGCTAACGGCTCTCGGCAAGAATCCATCCCAGAGACTATTGGTCTATACTCAAGGGGGATTCACCCTTTATGGATTTTCGGGAGTCCATAAAATAATGGAGTACGCAGAGAGTCATTAAAAAATTTTTTTAATTCTTTATGAGTAATAAATCTGGTTCTATCCCTTTATTCAAAATTAGCTGTATTTTGTGTAGGAGAGAGCAAGTAGGATCCTCCCGTAGGGGACGGTAATCCGACCCCACTAGAAGGAGGTCCAGGCATCCTTCCTTGTACCCTGAATAATCCAAAATAACAATTCCGCCTCCCTTGTCCGCTCTTTTAATTACTATAGTGGTATCCTTGGCTAAGCTTTTTACAAAGAGCCATTCCTGTTTGGTTAGGTTGTATCTCGGACATCTTAGAGGTTCTCCCTCTAGATGTCTCAGTGCTTCCAAAATTTTATGCTCAAATAACGGGATTGATTTATCAATGTTATATTTGGGGGGGAAAGTTGATTTGATAGGGCAAGGACCTTCTTCCATAGCATACTGACTTCCCTCAAAGAAGCTCTTCAGACGTATTTTTCTAAACAATTGAAAGATTTCATTTTTCGCAGTATAGCGATTACAAGGATTAGTAGGGATGAATGTAACGCCTGTCTGAAGTACCTTTATTTCGTTATCAGACCGCTTTCTTTTAGAAAGGTTATACACCTTTATTTCTTGGTCCTTTGCCATCGCAGTTGTTTGGGTTGGGTCACCTACCTCAACGACATTTTGGTCTAACCTGCACACGAGACATAACACAGGAAACATGTCAGTACCATCTTGGAGCGACTATGGCAAAATCAGCTCTTTTGCAAATTGGAGAAATGCGCTTTCCATGTCGATACTATCGAATTTCTCAGATTTGTTATTTCCCCAGACGGGGTGAAAATGGACAAAAATAAAATAAATGCTATATTAACATGGATGCCCCCCTCCTCGGTGAAAGCACTACAGCGGTTCCTTGGTACCACCAATTACTACCATCAGTACATACCCAATTATGCACAGCTAACCAAGCCCCTTATCAAATTGCTCAGGAAAGGGATGCCCTATGTGTGGTCAGAACAAAAACACTCCTCCTTTGAGGCATTGAAAGGGAGTTTCACCCGTGCCCCCATTCTACAATACCCTGACTTTGACCGACTGTTTACCATAGAAACAGATGCATCCAGCATCGCCATAGGAGCGGTGCTACTACAAGCAGGATCTCAGGGGGACCGTTTATTGCCCTGTGCATATTACGCCTGACAATTATCCAGCGTGGGGAAAAAACTATACGATACTGGATCGTGAACTCTTGGCCATAAAAGCCACATTCAAAATGTGGCATCACTATCTTGAAGGGGGAAAGTTCCCTGTCACCGTGGTTACGGATCACAAAAACCATACGTATTTACACTCCCTTCGCATTTCCAATGCAAGACATGGATGATGGGCCTTGTTTTTTGCTTGCTTCAACTTCAAAATCCATTATTGGCCAGGGCGGCAAAACCTACTAGCAGACGCCCTGTCTCGTTGCATAGAAGTGGGGGAGCCCCCGAGCAATAGGGGCAACTTTCTTTTGGACTCAAAACCGTGTGCAGCCATTTACCTGTCGGTATCCCAATTACAGGAATACTCCCGCCAAGACACAGCCCTGTTGAAGAATCCCTCATACCATCATGCGCATGGACTATGCCTTTGGGATGGAAAGGTGGTGTTTCCAAAAAAGGTCCGACAACAAGTTTTATGGAGCCAACATGATGCACCATTAGCAGGGCATCCGGGAGAAAAACGAACCTTTTGATCTACTACACCGACACTTCTGGTGGCCATCCATAAAAATGGACAGTAAGGCCTATGTACAAACATGCAGCGTATGTGCTCGGACCAAGGTACCACAACAACGACCTCAAGGACTGCAACAACTCGCCCCGCTGCTGCAAGGACCTTGGAAGCAAGTAGGCATGGACTTCATTGTAGAAATGCCACCCTCACACCAGTGTGACACCATTTTGGTTATCGTAGACCATTTCTCGAAGATGGCCCATTTTGTTGGATGTCAAGGACTCCCATTGGCATCTCGGACTGCTCACCTTCTTCTACATCATGTAATTAAGTCACACGGACTACCCCTGGAGATTGTCTTCGATAGGGAGACACAATTTACCTCTAAGTTATGGAGGACCTTGTTCTCGGCCCTGCACGTTAAAATAAGCTTGACCACTGCTTATCATCCACAGGCAAATGGACAAGTGGAACAAACTAATCAAACCTTGGACCAGTATCTTTGATGTTACGTAGATCACCTCCAAGATAATTGTTTTGAACTACTCCCTATCACGGAATTCCTCTATAATAACACACTAAATGCCTCCATTGGTTCCTCCCCCTTTTTTGTGACATATGGCTATCACCCCGATATGTGTATGCCAGATTTTTGCCCCCTTCTGTTCCTGCAGCTGGAGCATTAGTAAGACCGATCCACATGGCTCAAACCCATGCCAAGAATTTACTCCTCAGTGCACAACACCAATTCAAAAGACACACAGATCAACACTGACAAGCAGCCCCACAGGATAATCCTGGTGATTTGGTGTGGATCGATCGGTGACACTACCCGTTGGTGTGGCCTTCCGCCACGTTGGACTATAGGAACATGAGACGATTCCCCATCAAACAAAAAATAAATGACGTCACTTACACTGTCGAATTACCCCCACATTTCCATATACATCGGTCATTTCAAGTGTCTCTCCTGAAACCCGCTGCTTCCTTTCCTCGCCCGACAGATGAAACTCCGGAACCTCCACCTGTCCAAAGCTTGGAGTACGAAGTAGGTGACATACTAGATTCTCATATTCGCCGAGGTCACCTCCAGTCTCTCATTGACTGGAAGGGATACGAACCTTCTGAGAGATCATGGGAAAAAGCCTCCGATGTCCATGCCCCTCTCTCTTGGTTTGGCGGTTTCATTGCCTCCACCCCTCATGGCCGGCGCCCTGCACGTTGCAGTGCCCTTGGAGGGGTGTGTGTGCTGTCAGGCCCCTGTTTCAGGGATTGGGGGGCGGGGAGCCCTGGGAGGCTGCCCGTACTTATGCCGTGGGGGGGGGCATCCATGTCCCCAAGCGGCCTCAGGTGAGGGTTGCTTCGCAGCTGCTGGACTGCATGCTCCGCCCGGCCAGGGATCCAACGCTCAGCCTCATTCCAACGAGGAGCTCTGATGCGGGTCTCTCTGGGAGCAGGGAGGAACCTCTGGAGCTGCCCTAGCATGGGGTGGAAGAGCATAGCACCTCAGGGTGTCGCTGGGATGCACAGCGGCCGCCTGGTGTGGCCACATCCCCCGCATTGCCGCCGCGGTGCTCGGAGTGCCTGCGCCAGCATGCTCAGCATGCAGCAGGGGATAAAAGCAAGCTGGCCACTGCAGCCAGTTGCCAGTGATCAGTGCCTTACCCTGTGAGACTGGCCCCCTGAGAGCATGAGTAGTTGATTCTTACAGTGAGTTCTTGTGTGCGTGGGGTGAAGTTCAAGGTGAGTGTTGTGTGGGGATTGTGTGTTGTGCTTATTCATTATATTGTGTCTGTACTTATACCACCCTAGCCCCTGCCTCACTCATCCTGGTTCCCTCCTGGTGTGCCTCTCCTATCCCATGTCTGTCCCGTGGGGGGTTGCACCCCCTGTTCCCCACTCCTGGTACCCTGCGGGTGGGCTTCCTGGGTCCTGGGTGGCTGCATGGTGTTATTCCCTCGGCGCTCCGCTCACTGAACCCTGTGATGAGCTGTGGCTGAGAACTTATGCCCAAACAGCCCTTAAAGATCCTGAGGGAACCTTTTACACAACGGGGTTGCCTGTAGGAACGTGTGTGGGGTGTTGGTGTACTTGCCGTCCAACTCGTCCTCCCCTCCTAACCCCCTCGCCCCTCACAGTAGGAATCGATTAAGGAAATAAACAGTAAAAAAAAGATACTGACAATGCCAACAAAAGAAATCCACACAATATACATAGGTTGAGAAAACTAATATTCTGTTTTCTCTCCTTCAGTCTAAAATTGGCATTTGCAACTGAAGCCCTCCAGTGGTTACTTTATCTTGTTTGGAAACTAGCTAATGAATTCTGACTATTATGAAAGAAGTCATTACTGTGTCATTTATTTGGGGCATAATAGATGCTCATCAGTCCACTTCTGCTCTTTCCAATCACTTGAGCACCAGCTCTCCCTGATGCCTACAAATTAATTGCTTTGCACATGAAAAATGAATACATTCCAAGTTCTGATCCCTCCCCTCCTCCCCCTCTTCCCCCCCCCCCCCCCCCCGTACCTTACAGCGCATCCCATTACACGTATAGCAGTGAGCTTGACTGGTATTTTGCATATTCCTTCCTGCTGATTGGCATTCAAAAGACTGCTGTCTGGAGTTTTGTCCATGAGTAAATTTATTGCACAAATGTTTGTCTACAGTTACCTAAGCAAATGTGTTCCTATTGGTCTTTTCCTGCAAACACATATGCAGGCTTAACTTTATGCCTCTGAGCTGTCAGATTGGAATAAATGGGATGCCTTATGTGTGAAGCTCTGCATGCATGGAAACACCTACAAGGTTCTGGCTGTAATCATTGCAGTAATTGCAATTTTGTTTTGGGCCTATATTCATATGTCTACCGATTATAAGGGGAGCTGTGCTCATTTTCCTCCTGGAGCCAGGTGTGGCCATTCCCTGTAAGTCACTGCTGGATCTATCCCAAATCACTCATGTTAGGCAGATATTTCTCACTTAATAGATCTTTTTCTTTCCCAGATTCCATGTCTCGCGGTCCCCAAGGACTCGGCACTCTGGCCAATTCCTAGTTTCCTAGAGCAGATATCCTTTTGGCTTGGCGTCCTACAGTAAACTGCCAAAGTTTCAATATCTGCTGCTCAGATAGCTCTCAGAAGAGGTGGGCCTAAGGTGATGAGCAACAGGCCCTCTTAAAGGGCCCATCGCCTGCTGTATCATATATCTGTTGAGACAAAGGGTGCAGCCACATGAGCTGCGAGGGCCCAATCCCCACGCAACCCCATGGTGTGCAAGTGCAGCTGTCACACTTCAGGACAAGTGCAGGGAGCTGGGAAGATGGTTGCACAGAAACCAGGTGGGCCTGCTACTGTCAGAGCCACCACCATGGCCAGGGTGGGCTGAGGCACCAATCACATGAGCAGGTGCCCACTGCCCAGCCAACCCTGCCCGCCCTCCCTCCCCTGGACCAACCAAGATCCCAACCCAAGCCATGACACGGCAGCATGCAATGGGAGACAGCGCCCGCCACTCAAGGCCCTGCCATGGAGCTTGCCCCACAACAGGGCAGAAGGGGCCCTGTCACACGTTCAGCAGCCTTATTCCATATGGAATACGGCTGCTATGTGACACATCCTCAGATTTTTTCCAAGAACGCATCACATAGCAGCCAGTGGATCAACCCACCCTGGGGTGGGGGGAACATCTGGCGGCCAGTGGCCACAGAAGCCACTGCATCACGTGGCCTGGCTGCCCAAAGTGGGCAATGGGACTGTGGTTGGGACTGAGGGTGAATGCTGCTGAGATTTGAATGAAGAGCTGTTCCAAGACATTTACTGGGAAATACAGAACTCAGTTTGGAGTTGAGTGAGGGATCAGGAATCCGTGGTTAAGATTGCTGGAGCCAAGACAGTAGCTGGGATCAGAGGCTGAGAATCACAGTCAAATCAGGATACAAGAATTGACAGACAGAAAACTAAACCAAAAGTCTGAGATCAGTAACCAGAACCACATCAGCATCCAGGAATCAGTCAGTTGTCGGGGTCAGGTTCAAAGTCAGATAATCGAGCAGAGAAAGACGGGGGCTGGGGCTGAAAATGCATGTAAGGTCGGGCCTGCAGTCTGGGGGTGCTCCTCTAGTCGTAGCTCTACCTGCATGTCCAGGTGGCAGCTGTGGTGAGGAGCGCATTCTGCTGATAGCATTTAATGCAACTGTTTCAGCCATACATTTCATAGGGGTGTGCATGTCATTTTTGTTATTACAATAATGATAACAAAAATTGTCATTTTCATTATTGTTATTGAAATTACAAAAATGACAAATAATAATAATGAAAATAGAAATGAAAAGGACTTTTTGTTTTTGAAATAAAGGGAAAAAACTGAAAAACGTATATCTGGCTATAACGTTTTTGATTCTTATTCACATCTGATGGAACTTGGGGAGATTGTATCCCCAATGGAGGGCACAGAGTGTTCCAATTTTTGAAAGGCTTAGATAAAGGAAATCGATTTTAGAAACAATTGAATGTTGTACTTTTAGGAAAATCTCCCTACACATTCCTGGCTACAACTTCTTTATTGTCCATCCAATTTGCATGAAACCTGTAAAATATTATGTCCCTCCACAAGCGTAACACTCCTGCCAATTTTCAGAAAGATTGGATGAAGGGTCCTGATGGTATAAGTCATCAACTTGAAAATACGTTTTCAGCTGTAGGGATGGATGAACGCGTTTCGGAACTTCAGAGTTTGGCCCGAACTCGGCCTGTTCGGACGACCGAACTGAACCGAACTTCCGAACATGAACTGGCCAAACTGAACTCAATTACGAACATTGAACTGACCGAACCCGGCGAACTAACCGAACACGGCCGAACCGAACGGCCGAACCAAACGCAGCCAAACCGAATGGCCGAACCGAACAGACGAATCGAACTCAGCCAAACCGAACGGCCAAACCCAAACCACGATCTGTTCGCCCATCCCTATTCAGCTGTAACATTTTTACATTCCATCCTGTTTACAAGACATTTGATAGGAATGTCTCGCATACCTTCCCTTTCATATCTGCTAAGCTACAGGAAAATTTGATAAAGGGACCCGATTTTATAAGCAATTGAATTTGTCCCCTTGAAGACCATTATTCAGACAATTTGATAAAGGGACCCAATTTTATAAGCAATTGAAGTTGTCCCCTTGAAGACCATTATTCAGATAAATAGTAGCGCATGCAGTGCCAGTCAGAGGCAGGCACCTGGCATGGCAGGGATAGGGAGGCTGTAGCAGGGAGGATGTGGAGCAACCCAGAAGACTGGCAAACACATTTCCTGGTCAATTACTGCATGCTTCCAGCTTTACAGGACCAATCTGTAGTGACTTCAAGGCAGGCATAGAGGGCGGCCCTCAGGCGGGCATCAAAGGGACATAATTGGGACTTTGGGGATAGCATCCCAGCATTCAGGAAATATAGTTTACATATCCAGGCTGGCCAATTATCATCACAATCACATCCTGCAGCACTGTGACAGAGGACATAAGAGACTCTCTACTGCCTGGTTCCTAAATAGATGCTTCTGACTTCCCAGTAACAAGTCGGGGAGAGATGCTGGTATGGTCACAGCATAGAATGAGGATATTTGGTTGACATTTCTGCTGGCCAATTGACATCACAAACAGATCTTTTATCACAGTGACACATAAGAGAATCCCTGGCATAGGCTCCTTCTCTGCATATGCTGTGCAGGCATATAAAACTGGAACCCTTTAGCGCATCTTTCTGATATTTGGCAGAGATTATTGTGAAAGCATGATATACAGTCCTGCCAACTTCCATGTACACTGGTTGGATTACAAAGATGTTACAGTCAGACATACATTTATAAGTTAA
The DNA here is from genome assembly GCA_003113815.1 of Sphenodon punctatus. Taxonomy (NCBI): domain Eukaryota; kingdom Metazoa; phylum Chordata; class Lepidosauria; order Sphenodontia; family Sphenodontidae; genus Sphenodon; species Sphenodon punctatus. Next base: position 311,611 of record QEPC01005558.1, on the reverse strand, counting down.
TTGCTTATACCAAGGACCCTTTATCCAATCCTTCTGAAAGTTGTCATAGGTATTAAACATGGGAAGGGATATAAACATGCCACATTTCATCTACATTAAATGTGAGGCAAAGAAGGTACAGCTAAGACTGTATATGAAGATTTTTGCAGTAATATAATTCAATTGCTTATAAAATGGTATTCCTTTATCCAATAGGGATGGGCGAACAGAACTGAGTTTGGAAATTTGGTTTGGTTCAGTTCAGAAATTTGGTTTGGTTTGGAAGTTCGGTTCGGTCGACTGAACTATTCGAGTTCGTTCCGAACTTCCAAACAAAGTTTGGAAATTCAAACCCCATTTTGCTAAATGGAATATTATCTTTTAGGGATGGGTGAACAGAGCTGAGTTCGGAAATTTGGTTCGGTTTGAAAATCGAGTTCGGTTTGGAAGTTCGGTTCGGTTGACCAAACTGGCCGAATTCAGTCCGAACGCCAAACTTCCGAACCACATTCGCCCATCCCTATTATCCAGTCCTTTTGGACTTGGGTACACACAATGCCTTACATTGGAGGTATAAATATTCTAAGTTTCAGTCAGATGTAATGAAAAACACAAAGGTTATAGCTGAAAATATGTTTTCCATTGAAACCAATGGAAAACAAAAATGAAAATTTGATGTTTATGAAATGAAAACAACAAATTTAAATAACAACAAAGAAGAACAAAAACAAAAATGAAAATGACATGGGTCCCTGGTGCACGCCTCTAACATTCAGGACTCTGACCTAGCCACCATCATCCATGCTTTCATTACCTCAAGATTGCAACATGCGCTATGTGGGGCTATGCTTGGTATGGGGAAGCAAAACCCTAGATAGAGGCTCCAGAGTTTCCTCTCTTTTTATAGAGACTCTGGGAAGAATCTCTGCCTTGTTTGCAGGCTTGACTGAGGAGCATTACAGAACCATTGTCCTAGAGAGCAACATCCAGATGATGATAAACTCCATTCAGATTATTAGCATGACAATTTTGCAGCAAGTGTTGGAGGTTGAATGGGCAGCAGCTCTCACCACTCTCTCTACACCAGGATGTGCCTGGATATTAAGGCAGGTCATCTACACTGCCTCCGTCCGCTAACGGCCCGCCAACGGCTGTTCATCCTTTGGCCGCCACCCAGAGGGCTCCACCCTCAGGGCTTCCCCCTCTATATGCAGTTACCTGGGGGAGGAGAACAAAGGACACTCCACTGTAGGCTATTCTCCAGGCAGCTTCTGCAAGTCACCGCCATGTTCTCCTAGCCAAACCCCCACCAGGCCCTCAGGGGTGCCCCTTCTATATGCAGTTACCTGGGGGAGAACAAAAGACACTCAGCTGTAGGCTATCCTCCAGGCAGCTTCTGCAAGTCACCGTCAAACTCTCCTTAGCAAACTCCCACCACTACGTTTCGTGATGATCCAGAGACTGCAGCTGGTGCAGATTGTGGCGGCCCATCTCCTTACAGGGATGGGTCATCGTGAGCACATTACACCAGTGCTCCATTCTTTGCACTGGCTGCCTATAGCCTTCCAGACCCAATTCAAGGTATTGGTTTTGACCTATAAAGCCCTGTACAGTCTGGGCCCTGCATACCTGCAGTACCGCCTCACTCCCCGGGCCCTGGATCGGCCCCTGCAGTCAGCTAGGGGTGTCCTTCTCGAAGCCCCCTGAGTTTTTCAGGTGGAACTATGGGGAGGGCATTCTCGGTGGCCCCACCTAGTCTGTGGAAGTCCCTCCTGACAGAAGTCCACTTTGACCTGAATCTTCCCTCTTTCTAAAGACAGTGCAAGACCCGGCTGTTCCACCAGGCTTTTAGTGAGGAAGACAGGTGATGAGTTGGGGGCTGGAAGGGAGGGTTTTTTTTAGCTCCACTTGCCTGTTTATGTTTATTTTTATATTGTTGATTTTTATATATTTATATTTGTATATATATTTTAATGTATTTTTTAATGTTATTTAGATACTGTGAGCCACCCTGACCTGCTGGTAGCAGGTGGGAGCGGGCTAAAAATCTAACAAAATAAATAAATAAAATAAATACACAAGCTAGGCAGCCATTATGTTGTGCACATACTTCCTGTTTCCTATCTATATAGGCCCTGCTCCTGGCAGTCAATAGGGTGTAGATCTCACCAGCCAATCAGATATCAGGACTGCTATGATGGAGTGTTATTACTGCAGAGTGCAGACAGCTCCCCTAGTGGTGAAGAGTCAGAGCATCTGCCTGAAGCACCATGGGCCTGGATTCAACACCTGTGGGATCTTGCATCATGTAGCCACTGGCTGAATTACAATAATTGTGTGTGTGTGTGTGTGTGTGTGTGTGTGTGTGTAATACAACCCCCAGGTGAGTGCATGCAAATGGCTTTACTTCCAGGTAAACTAGCCTGAGAGGAGCCTTACACAGGGGTAAGACTTGTATCAGGGCAGGGAGCCACGTTCACTGTGTTTGCCCCATTGCCACCAATGGGGAAAACGCAGTGAATGAACACTGGTCCCTGGCCCAGGTTAGGGAACATTTCATGTGAATAGGCCCTTCAACTTTGCATGTTGCCTTGTACTTTTGTCTTTGCGACGGACTTAACTCCTTGCTTCTATTTTGCCTCAACCGGCAGCTTCATCGCTGGATACAAACATATTTCAAATATTTCTTGATGATTCAGGAGGTGCTGATTGAGGAACAGCAGTCTCCCCGGCTCACCTGCATAACGAAGAAGGGAAGGGTTAGGCCAACAGCAGGAGGTCACACACACATACAGCCTCTCTCCACAGCAATAAAATTTCAGCCAATCACATTGAAATAATGGGCTTGATCTTACCACTCAGGAGCTGAGGGACTCCTCTCTTGCGGGTGGCATCATCAGTCCCTTTGTGAACAGCAGGAAACACTTTATTCATCACAGAGCTCGACAAACAATTTCTGGGTGCTGTGCTATCAGTGTGAGAACCACTGTTCTTTGGAAAGTGACATTTGCTTACCTAGCAGGGTCTGGGGAGTGGAAAGTGATTGGCTATTTGGCACATGGTAACAGCACAGTATTACAAAGATGGAGAGAAGAGACTTAAGGCAATGCTGTAAATCTACCTTATTTGCAAGTCTGGAAGTGATCATAGAAGGTGGTAGGAGACAGGATTCTTGTTTATTACTACTGACCAGGGTTAAATCCAGGGTTAAATGTGTGACTACACAGGGCCCCATGCACTGGGGGGGGGGGGATAGGAGCTCCACAATACATGGAGTCCAGGAATAAACCTGAAATGTCAGCTTGAAAAGGACTGGTGTTTTTTTGTGTTTTTTTTTTTAAAAAAACACTAGTGTAAAATACTGGCCTTAAACACAGAGAGTTGTGACCTGTCAGGATCCTGCAGCAATTTGGTAGAGTTCCCACACCACCATTTTGCATGGAGTCCCAACTTCCCTGGATCCAAAACTGCTTCTCACTCTGCCATAGACTCACAGCGTGACCATGGGCAGATTATTCTCTTGTACTTCAGCCCTTCTCTAAAACATGACAAAGGGTGCTTTTGCATCCACGCCTCTTCTCCACCTCACACCCAGGTGGGCCACCCATTTAAATGAGAGTGTGAGGCAGAGCAGAGGCAGAGGCTCTGGGCCAGCTCTGCCTGCAGTGCTCCGGAGCATCCCAGAGCACCACACGTGGAATGCACTCCACAAACCCAGAGCACAGTCGGAGGGGGAAGGGGGGCAGAGCAACAGTCCCTCTACTCAGCGGACAGGCCACCGCAGCTCCACTTCAGGCCAGGGATTGCCCCGGGCAATGCCATAGAGCTGTGGGTAGCAACCTAGAGTGGTGGACAATCCACCTACAGCTCTATTGTGTGGGGGAGGGGGCACCACACAGGCAGACTGCAGCCCACAGCAGCTGTCATGTCCATTTGAATGAGACATTGTTGGGGTGGTCATCCCCGAAGCAGGTCTGGGCCTGGTCTGTCTAAAGACACCCAAGATACTTCCATGTCTTAGTAAAACATTTGAATATCCAAAGAGGAAAAGTATGTGGTATTTAATAAGGTTTAAAAGAAACGCAATGGAATCACCAAAACAGGAAAGGAGACTTGCAGCCTTCAGATAGTTATTTCTTTAAACATTTTTATACAAGTCATATATTTGTCTAATAAAGCAACTCTTAGTAGCTTGCATTCCTTTTGGCTCCGTAGACAGTTGCATTTATTGGATAATGAAATTTTATTGTTGAATCATAGCTACAGTATTGACCATACAAGGTGTGCACGCAGTAAATCTGAGCACTACACAGGGGACTGTGCTAATGGTTTATGCCTATTCTTGGTTAGAACCAGTCAGCAGCAGTCAGAGTCAATAATCAAAGGGGAAATGCCTGGTAATCAACCACAACCTGTTCGAAAGGGTGACCCAATGCAATTGGACAGCTCAGGTGGAGGTGGGGGAAAAAACTTGCACAAGTACCTTTAATTTAATTGAATGACATTTATACTCTTCCCTTCCCCAAAGGTTCATGGCACCCAACCCACTCCAACCCCCCAACCACCACCCACCTAATCCCTCTCCTCACCCACCAAATGCTTTCCATCCATGGAGCACTGGGCATTGGAGCCCATTGCTCAGTGAGTGGGTGATGGGTGGGGATGGGTGGAATTGGGTGTAGCATGGGAGCGCGTATGCACCCCACCCATCCCCCACGGCATTCACACGGGTGCCTCCACCCATTTCCGTGCAGTGAAACTGCACAGAGATGGATGGGGGCGTCTCATGTGAAAAGGGCCAACGTTTTCCACCTCCTACGAAAGATGTTCAGGCCTGGACTCAGATGGACCTGCAGGAGGAAGGAGTTCCACAACACTGAGGCAGCAACCGAGAATGCCCTCCTCCATGCCCTGCGTTGAACAAACAAGCATGACACGTGGAATCCACAGGAGGGTGCCTCTGGCTAACCACAGGGGCTGCAACGGAGCATGGTAGGAAAAGTGGTCTTTTAGACAGAAGCTGATGCGTACGTTTTAGGGCATCAGTGACAGTTGGGATTTGGCAGTTGGAGTCAGAGCCTGAGGCAGTCAATAACTGCCTGTGAGTGTTAATAAGTATCTCTATCCTATACATATGTTCTTGTTTATTTAAGATAGCTTTATGGTTATAATACTGAAGCTAAGAAGCATTATTCGTATAGAGAAATAGCAAGAAACACAAGACCCACTCCACTGTACTATATATTCCCTATAAGCCATAGAGCTTCCCCATTCTGTTAAGATCATAGAACCCCCTCTCTGCCCCAATAACGGGTTGGTGCATGTGTGTGAATACTTGCAGGGCAAGTGCCATTATTCTTCCTATCACAGTGTCAAATATATGCACACCTGGCTGCAATCACCAGGTGTACCCTTTATTTACAATGCTATGTTATAAGTAGTAATCATTTATATAGCAAGTCTTGTTGCTTCTCCTCCCACTTGATTCCCTTTTCCAAACATGCTGTTCACCAAGTGCCAACTAGCCAATCACTTCCCATTACCAACCCTGCCAAATGTAAATGACAATGATGAACCCCTCAGGAGGATGGATGTCACTTCCTGGATACCAAGTTGGTTCTTAAGCTGATAACGCAACAGCCTGAAATTGTCTGTCCAACTCTGTGATGAGTAAACTACTTCAACTACTCTCAGAGAGACTGATCACGCAAGAGATGAGTCCCTCAGCTGCGGAATGGTGAGATCATCATACCCATCATTGGAACGTACCACATTGGCTTTGCTCACTTTATTGTACACAAGTCTTTATGGGGTTCTTGACCTTCATACAATTCTGGGTGAAAACAGACAAGCAGTTAGTCCACTGGAGTCCGTGTTCAGTCTGTGCAGCCCCCATGCACATGTTTAGCATGTCCAAAAGAATAAATGGGCAGCCCCCTGCCCGCATTCCATGTGCTTTCAGCAGCCTCCAGACAGTGGTGCTAGTGATTCCCCCTCCATCTGGGCCCACCTGTCAGCTGGATGGCCCCGCTAGTGATCTCCTTTTCCCTGGGCCGAGAATGCCTCTCGCTCTCAGCCCAGGGAAAGTTCTGCCTCTAGGGATGGGCGAACAGATCGCGGTTCGGGTTCGACCGTTCGGTTCAGCTGCATTCAGTTCATCTGTTCAGTTAGTTCGCCTGGTTCGGGTTCAGCCATTCGGTTCGGCCGTTCGGTTAAGGTTCGGCCGTTCGGAAAATGTTTTGTTATGGGTTTTTTGTTTGTTTTTTTATATGTTTTTTTTGTTTTTTATTTAGTTTTATATGGGTTTTTAAATTTTTTTTTGTTTTTATTTGGGTTTTTCTTTATTTAATTTTTTTATCTAATATTATATATATATATATATATATATCTAAACTAAATCTAACTGCTATTAACTATTCTAAATGCTATGAACTAAATGGATTATCTAATAAGTACACAGGCCTACTCCTACAAACACTAAAACTAAATCACTA
>QEPC01005558.1:240294-250802 GCA_003113815.1 Sphenodon punctatus | reverse complement strand
TAGTATTGGTATACAAAGCCCTATACGGTCTCGGCCCCTCTTATCTCAGGGACCGCCTCGCCTCCCGTGACTCAGGACGGACCCTCCGATCCACTGGGGGCGCCTATCTGGAGGTCCCCCATGTAAGGCGAGGGGCCACCATGGAGAGGGCATTCTCAGTGGTCGGGCCACGGTTGTGGAACTCCCTTCCAAAGGAAACCCACCTGACCCCAGGTCTGCTCGCCTTGCGGCGGGTATGCAAGACTTGGCTGTTCGCCCAGGCCTTTGGAGGAGAGGGGGGAGGGAGGGGTAAATGGGGGAGATTGGTGGGGTGGGGAATTTGGGGAACTAGAAGGTAGGGTTAGGGTTGGGGTTTTTTAAATTATTTTAAAAGTGATGGTGGTTTTAATGTATTTTATTGTTTTATTGTATTATTAGCCACCCCGAGATGCTGTGGGCATGAGAGGGCGACATAAAAATGCTACGAAATAAATAAATAAAAATAAATAAATGTCGGGGGTAGATGACTTTGATCTCCTGTCGCGGTACATGTCGGTGATGGGCCATCCATTCGTAGATCCGCCTTGCCAGAGGCGTGCCAGGGAGCTCGGCTTTACCCTCCTTCAACAACCTCTGTGGGACCAACCAGCCAATGTTGCTGTGCCCTGGACTGCACCAGAGATCACGGCTGTTCGTCTGGTCGCTGCACATCCAGAGTATGGACTGGACCTCCAGGCTGGGGGTCCCCATGTTGCTAACGACTACACTGGCATCCTACTGTGTGCCCGTGGTGTCTCCCATCCATGATCAGACTGCCAGGTGCTTCTTGGGGAACTGGGCCTGCTACCCACTGATGTTGGAGGACCCCTGCTGACCAGGACCCCTACGACATGTGAACTGTGCACCCTCCGATCGGTGATGAACCTACGGAATGTGAAGGCTGCAGCTGCCACAGGAAACCACCTCATGGTGGATTAGCATATGCGTTCCTGGGGATTCCGTAGGGGCCTCTTCACCTGGGAGGGACTTGTCCTGGGTAAGTAGTTCCAGGGGCACCCTCTGGCCTCTCCATGAGCAGGGCATCCCAAACGTCCCCTCCATCGCATTTCCATTGCCGTGTCTGTGCTCTGGGCTGCCTCAACCGTTCCTTCCCTGCTCCGGCCTATGGTACTGTATAACCCGGTGGTAGGCTGGCCTGTCAGCCAGACCCCATAATTGCTTCTCTTCACTCTGGCCCCCAAAGCCCTGTAGCATTACCGAGTACCTCCTTCCCTCTTGTAGTGACTGCAATGGCGTCCCTGTGTGCTGGTTGTGGGGAACGGACACGGGCCTGTGTTTGCCCATTACCCCGCTTTCACCGCATCATGAATAAAGGCTTTGTCTTTGCCTGTACCACCTTGGGTGCATTCGTGTCCATGTGCGATGCCAGTCACACCTCCCCTGGCTGCAGCCCTGTCCTTGTGTGTTGGTTTCTGTGATGGGGGTCACTGGAGTTCCTGCTCGGGATGACTGGGGCTGTCGACTGGCATACAGTGATGCATGCTGGATTCCCCTGTGGGTTCCAGGATGGATCATGGGTTCGCCCCGGTGGGTGGTGTGGGCCCACCGCATCCCATTGTGAGCCCTGTCCTTCATTTACCGGTGGCTACCTGGTGTCCTGCTTCCATGTGCAGATACCCTTCCTCTGGCCTACCCCCTGCTTCTCCATGTGGCGGTGTGGTGTACCACCTGGCTGGATTGGCTGGGCAGTCGTGGTGTGCATCTGTAACATGTGAGCTGGTGATGTCCCATGGCGGTGCTCTCTGTTGTACCCCCAGTGCGGGGGGGGGGGCGGCTGTGGGCCCAACCCCTCCCTAGCGGTTAGTGTTGCCCTGGGGGCCTTTGCACACATGTACTGGGCTGTCTGGCAGGGGATACCCATTGGTTGGCCACCCCGCCTGGGCTGCCCCACCTTCCACCACTCCTGGCACCCCCTGTTAGTTCCCACAATCTTGCACTGTTGGCGATGGATGGGCAGCAGGAGAGGTGGGCCACTGACTGTGAGAGTGGGCAGTGTAAGGGCCATTCAGTGGCCACCTGTGGCCCCCTTGATATGAGAGGGTGGGGTGCTGGCGTGGGTGTACCTGGCTCACTGTGTGGGTTGTGGGTGATGTGTGGTTACTGACCCCTGCTGACCCACAGCATTTCCCTGCACCCTATCCCTTTCTCTCTCCCCCTTCTCCCTTCTAGCTACTCTGGTTGTTTTTCTGGCTGTTCTCCGCCTGGCACAGATGGCCGGCCAGCTCCAGCATGCAGTCTTGGAGCTCCATGCTGGGGCATAGCTCTAGGATGAGATCAGTGAGTGTGCTGCGTGTGTGCGGTGCCCTCTCCCCGGGTGTCTGTTCGGGTTTCACGTTGTTGGGGCCCACTGTCCTGTCCTGATGGCCATTTCTCTCTAACCTTTAGTGCAGACGATGATTGCAGAGCAGATCAGGGAGCAGGAGGAGGTTGTGCAGCTGCTACTACACCTCCTGGAGAGGGTGCATCGGCTTGATCGCGCCCAGGCAAATTGTTGGAGCCAGGTATGGGGCTGCCATCCCTATTGATGACGGGGCCCTGCCCCAGGGACCCGATCATTGTGCTGCCTCCCCACCTCCCTTGGACGTTTCCCATGTCCCCCGCCCTTACCGCCTGTCAATAAAGTTGCTTTGCCCCCTTATCCTGCGGGGGGGGGGAGATCTGGGGTGAACTCTGTGGGGTGTGGGGGGAGCACAGGAGTAGGTCAGGCTTGACCCCTCCCCCACCCGGAAGTGGCCACAGGCTATTTAGCCCAGCAGCCAGCAGCTCTGATGCAGGCTGCGGGCTGAAAGGCCATGGCCAAAGGGCACGGCACTTAGGGGGGGCTTTTTGGCAGGTAGGAGTATTGTTTGTTTAGGGTTGGGAAGTGAGGGTGGGGAACTGTAGGAGGGGTGGTTAGAGGTTAGGGTGGGTGAGGGAGGAGGGGTGTCCCAGTGCAAAACCCTGGTGGCATCAGGGTAGCTGGGTGGACTGGGGGGTGGATCGGAGGGTGGTTTGGGGGGGCTCGGGCTCAGGGCCATTGGGTGAACAGCCGGGTTTAGGGGGCCGGGATTGGGTGGACAGGGGGGAGGTGCGGCTATAGGGGTGGTTCTTGGGCGTGGATGGTATGGTCCATGGGGTTGGATGGTGCCTGCAGGAGGTGTGGCATGCCATCCCCCCTCGGGGGCAGAGGGAGAAGCTAGGTCCAAGGTCCGCTGGTGGGGGATGTTGCTGCTAAACGCAAGGTCCATTATTAACAAGGCCCCAATTCACTGGGATTTAATCTTGGATGGGGCTGTGGACCTCGCATGTATTACAGAGACCTGGTTGGNCACGGGGTTGGATGGCTCACGCCCCTAGGGGACCAAGGTGCCTGTGGGAGGTGCGGTGTGCCATCCCCCCTCTGGGGTGGAGGGAGGAGCTAGGTCCAAGGTCCGCATGTGGGGGGCTGTTGCTGCTAAACATGAGGTCCATTGTCAACAAGGCCCCAATTGTCCGGGATTTAATCTCGGATGGGTCTCTGGACCTCGCGTGTATTACGGAGACCTGGCTGGACAAGATGGCTGGACCAACTTTAGCGGATCTCGTTCTGGCTGGGTATGCCATGCAGCATCAGCCCTGCACAGATGGCCGGGGAGGTGGTGTAGTGATTATTTTTAGAGAAGACTGACCTGTCAGGAGATATCCAATTCAGGAGATTGCAGGTTTTGAGGCCCTCCATGTGGTGTTTGATTTGACTGGGGGCAAGCCTGGGGTGCTGCTCGTATACCGGGCCCCTTCCTGGCCAGCAGAATCCCTTACCACTCTAGAAGAGCTGGCCTCAGAGGTGGCACTGGGGTCCTCCAGGACTTTGGTCCTGGGGGACTTCAACGTTCATGCTGATGCCGGCCTTGTAGGAGCAGAGCGAGAATTCATGACTGCCATGGCAACCATGGATTTGTTCCAAGTGGTCACCTGCCCGACCCACGTGGGGGGGCATACCCTTGACCTGATCTTCGGCTCTGGCCCTGAGGTGGGTGGTTCAGTAGTGGGGGAGTTTAGGGCTATGCCCTTGTCATGGACGGACCATTATCTCCTCCAGGCCAGTCTCTCAGCGCACCACCTCCAGAAGGGGAATTGACCAGTTAGGCTGGTCCGCCCTCGGAGGCTGATGGAACCTCAGTGGTTCCAAGAGGTCCTGGGGGAATTAACCTTAGACCTGGACAGTCACTCTGTCGACGAGCTAGTCCAGCATTGGAACAGCTTGCTGGGGGAGGCCACTGACAGGGTGGCTCCGAGACACCCTCTACTTCTGTCCCTTTATTGCAGGGTCCCTTGGTTTACTGAGGGGATGCGGTGTATGAAACAAGTAGGCAGGAGACTAGAGCGACGCTGGTGTCGAACTGACTCTGACTCCGACTGACTTCTCCATAGGGCCCATTTGTGGTCCTATGTTGGAGGCTGTAAGGGCAGCAAAGAATAAGGGCAGCAAAGAAGGATTTCTTTGCTGCCCTCATAGTGCCCACGAAGTCACGCCCGGCGGAGCTGTTTCAGATAGTGCAGGGGCTTGTCAGTCCAGCCTCCCTCCGCCTGGATGGGGACTTGTCCCAGGTCCGCTGTGAAGAATTTGTCACCTACTTCACGGACAAGATCGCTCGGATTCAGAGGGACTTTGATGCTGGGTTGGGGTCAGTAGATGGAGAGTGCGAGGTGACGGAGGTCCCGTCTGGTCCAACTTTGTGGGGGGAGTTTCAGGAAGTGGTGCCAGCCGATGCAATGGATGTCCTGGGGTCTGTGAGAGTCACCAATTGTGAACTTGATCCGTGCCCGTCCTGGTTGGTGAAAGCCTCCAGGGAGACATTGGGGACGGTGCTGGCGAGAGTGGTTAACGCGTTCCTGCAGCAGGGGAGGTTGTTGCCCAGCCTCAAGGAGGCTGTGGTGCGCCCCCTGCTGAAGAAACCGTCATTGGGTGTGAACACACTCGCCAGCTACCAACCTGTCTCTAAACTTCCCTTTTTATGGAAGGTTATTGAGCGGACGGTGGTGATCCAGCTCCAGGAGCATCTGGACAACATCAGTTTTCTAGACCCTTTTCAATCTGGCTTCTGTCCCGGCTATGGCACTGAGACAGCATTGGTGGTCTTAGTTGACGATCTCCACCGGGAGATGGACGCAGGATGTTCTACATTTCTCATCCTGCTAGATCTCTCAGCCACTTTTGATACCGTGGACCATGGGCTGCTGTTGAGATGGCTAGGGATGGGCGAACAGAACAGAGTTCAGAAATTTGTTCGGTTCAGTTTAAAATTTGAGTTCAGTTCGGTCGACCGAACAGACCAAGTTCGGTCCGAACTCCAAACTTCCAAACTGCGTTCACCCATCCCTAGAGACGGCTGCGTGACCTGGGGGGTCTGGATGGGACTGTTCTTGAATGGTTCCGCTCATTTCTCTTGGGGAGAAGCCAGTGGGTGGTGCTGGGAGCTGAAACATCTTGCCCCAGTGCCTTTTTCTGCGGCATTCCGCAGGGTTCCATTCTGTCTCCATGATTATTTAATGTGTATATGCAGCCCTTGGGGAGGTCATGAGAGGGTTCAGGGTGCGATGTCACCAATATGCTGATGATACTCAGCTGTATCTCTATTTTTCAGCTGATCCAGACCCTGCTGTCTCATTGCTGTCCCAGTGCTTGGAGGCCGTGACGAAGTGGATGTGGCAGAGTAGACTGAAGCTCAACCCTGATAATACGGAGGTGATGGTGGTGGGGAGGGCGAGGGAGGTGTCGGCCCCCCTGATTGGGGGGGTTCGCCCTCCTATAGCTCAACAGGTTTGGAGTCTGGGGGTGGTGTTGGACTTGGATCACTGCCTGGATCGACAGGTGGAGGTGGTGGCGAAGGCCACCTTCCGCCAGTTGTATCTAGTGCGGCGGCTGCGTCCATACATCTCCAGGCCGGACCTGACCTCCCTCATCCACGCCTTTGTCATCTCGAGGCTGGACTACTGCAACACACTCTATGTGGGGCTCCCCTTATTCCTGGTTCAGAGGTTGCAGCTAGTGCAGAATGCGGCGGCCCGTCTCCTGATGGGGACGGGTCATCGGGAGCATATAACACATGTGGTCCGGACTCTGCACTGGTTGCCAATAGCGTGCTGAGCCAGGTTCAAGGTATTGGTAATGATCTATAAGGTCCTTTACAGTCTTGGCCTGTCATACCTCAGGGACTGCCTTGCCTTCCTCACCCCAAAGCGACTCCTTCGGTCTGCCGGGGGTGCCTTCCTGGAGGTCCCCCGTGTGAAGCGGCGGGCCACAACAGAGAAGGCATTCTCGGTGGCCAGGCCGCATCTTTGGAATTCCCTCCCGGAGGAAGCTCACCTGGCCCCAAGCATTTTAACATTCCAGTGGGCTTGTAAAACCTGGCTGTTTGCCCAGGCCTTTGGGGAGGGGGGGGATAGGGGTGTTTTTTTTAGTTCTTCCCTGCCCTTATCTTATTTTATTTTTATTTATTCTCCTGCCCTAGTGATGTCTTTTAAAATTGTTGATGTTTTTAGAAAACTGTTTTATGAATGTTTTTAGTTGTATGACACCCCGGGATGCCATAGGCATGTGGGGAGACTCATAAATATATATAATAAATAATAAAATAATAAATATCTGGTTGTGTATCATGGTCCTCCGTGTGGCCCAGTCTCTTGTGTGGGCACCTCTTGGTGGTTGTGGCAATGTTACCGGTCAGGGACTGGTTATCCCGCACCCCACCCCCTGCTGTTCCCTACCAACCTGGCTGTGCTGTGGCCTTCTGTTCCTGCTGGCATGACTGCATGTGTCTGGTTCCTGGCTCCTTATCCAGGGGCCTTGGGATTGTGTGTGCAGGTCCTCTGCAGGTGTGTGTGTATGTTTTGGGGTCCCCTGCTGCATTGGGCCTCTGCCTCCCTCCCCTGTGCCCCTTCCCTTCCCACCCCGCCCACCCCACTGGGGGTCCCCCGCCTCCTTGGCCATGTGACCCTTCCCTGTGTGGTTGTGTTCACAGTTGTGTGTGGGCAGGTTCTGGTTTGTGGGGGGTCCGTGGCACCCACCTGTCTGGCCCTCTCAGGGGGCTGGCTGCGGTCTGCTACTGTGTGTCTCCTGTCATCCCAGCTCCCTCCTACCCTGCCCAGACATGGTCTGGTGGTTCATGGGTGGAGCTGCGTGTGTGACTTCATTTGCCATTTGCCCTCAGTCGACCATGCTGTGCTGTCACTGTGCTGGGCGGGGCTTCCTTGCCGTTTGGTGTCTCAGGTGTCCATGTAACTGCCATGGGCGTTTGCTCGGTGTTTCTCAGAGTGAGTGTTTGGCTGATGGGTGTGTGCCGACCCCTCCCCTTCAGTTCCACAACCCCCCACAGCGCCGTCCATGTAAACGTCACTTAGCTCAGCGCCGCTGGGTGTTCACCGGGTGCGCTCGCCCACCCATCTCCACCTACTGGGCCGGCGGCGGCATATGTGTAAAAAAGGCCTTTGTCTCCATCTCCTAAATTACAGACCAGCACAGTACGCAATAATCACAGGATAAAATCAGATTTGACCGTGACCGGCTTAGACCCACAGGCCACTGTCATGTGTAGTTTAGGACCACCTGATGTTGACATGGGATATTTCGGGTCATGTTGATGGCTAGCCCAGGCTCCCATCTCAGCGTATAGCCAAAGTAACAGCTCGGGCTAGGGCCTGCCCTGCCAGGGCAAAGCAGGCCAGAGCGAGTGAGAATGTGTGTTTTGACCTGCCATGACCTGACCTGGATCAGGACCACCATGGCTACCCGTCTTGGCAGGAGGCGGGGTGCAGGAGGCGTGGGGTTGGGGCCAGCTGCCGGCACCTCTGATGTGTAGCCAGCGGCCTGAGCTGCCCCCGGCTGTGTTAGCGGTGGGGATCTGGCCTGGGTTGTGCCAGCAGCACGCTGCTGTCACATGTGGTTTTAGCCATACTATCTCTAGATCAAATGTATTGGCAGTTGGCAACTCTGGTCACAAAAATGAGAACTGAAATGAATATCAGCAGGAAATACCATTGCTTCTTATTTGTGGTTTGACTGACCTCACAAACCAGAGTCCCATTTCACTCCCCCAGACTATACTTCACCCCACCAGAACTCCTGGATAGCTCATTGCACATCGCCCTGCCAGAGGCAGGCTGTGCGGGTCTGGCAGGATAAAGCAGGGTTCTTGATTCTCTGGCTGCTCTCAGCACTTTCCCCACAGCCACAGCAGTCCGTGCTTGGGGAGCTGTGAGCAGGTGTAGTATGGGGATAGCTTGGAAACATTGGGTACTTTCAGACATGATGCTAACCACCCTTTAGCTACCCTTGGTGGTTATTTATGCATGTTGCAGGACTGTATTAGTGCCCTATGCAGCCCTGCAACATGCATAAATAACCACCAAGGGTGGTTAAAGGGTGGTTAGCGTCATGTCTGAAAGTACCCATTGTATCCAAGTTCCCAAAGGCAGCAACTTGCTTGCTCCCTGCAGAGGCTCTACTGGGTGGGGGGAGGGGAGGGAAGTCTGTCTCAGCCGCAGCTCATCCAGAGAGGCAGGTTTGCTGGTGGAACGGTGTCCCATTTGCCCTTATGTACAAGCTTCCACTGGTGACAGCTGTGAATAATGGGGGAAATACAACCGAGTTTCTGTGTTGTTTTATGCAACTCTTTCATGCACCACTGAATGGCTGTTCAATTTAAATGGTACAAAACATCCAACAGATCCACAGGGGTGAGTGGCAGGGGGCAAAATGTCAGTTTCACCCCCCACAAGACAATCTAATTAAATTTAGCTTGCCATTCTTTCACAGGGTGCATGGCAGAATGAGAGGGAGCTGCAAGAAATCCCTCTAAATGAGGTTTTACAGCAAGGGGGGAGGTGGAATGGCTACATGGTTTGTGTGTTAGGGGAAGGAATAGGAAAACTGCATTTATTTTTGGTCAAAATGGGTCCTAACCGTACCATTCCGGTGAGGACTGGGAGCTTCAATTTCTCAAAATTAACAGATATTTATATTTGGGATTTGAGTTTAGACCATAAGTAGGATTGGGGTCTCTTGCAAAATCTGGATCTGAACATTAAAGAACACAAAAGTGTTAGACAACTAAGATTGTAGCAAAACCATTAAAATAAATAAAAATAAAATAAATAAACTACTTTCTAAAACTATTGCTATTTTCTCATTTCATAGTTCAGTCTTATTACATGTCTGAGGAAGGGTCCTGCATGACCCAACGCTTACATGTTCTGACTAAGATCAGTTGGTCCATCTGAACTATTTTGTCTCCATCATTTACATTTGGAAACAGCAGAGCAACCACATGCTATTTTTAGAAAATGATGACACTTTCAAAGGTTGCCTCTTGAAGTTCTTTTCCCCCAGTCCACACCCTTTGATCCAGTCCCCACCCTTTGGTGCAAAAGGGACAGAGAGTATCTCAGAATTAACCCTTTGTAGCGCACAGCCTATGACTAGTAGCGCTATAGAAATGATTATTAGGAGTAATAGTACTATAGAGCCTAATAAGCCTGCATTCAGTTGTGCGTTTAAATCGTACAGCAACGGCGGCGGCATCGTGCGATTTAAAGCAACGCGCACTTCCGGGTTGGTGTGAATGCACCGAGTGTGTACATTGCAGCGTAACGCGAACTGTTGGAGTGTGGTTTTAAAAGCTGCTCCAAAAAGCTTTGAAAGCCGCAATCCAACAGTTCGCGTTACGCTGAATTGGTGCATTCACACCAACCCGGAAGTGCGTGTTGCTTTAAATCGCACGATGCCGCCACCGCTGCTGTGCGATTTAAACGCACATCTGAATGCGCCCTAGTCCCTGAAGATACAAAATAGCTAACATGACACAGAGAACAGAGGCAATCTGGGCACTTTGCTTTCACCCTGACTCTTCTGTAAAGTGTACCTCATGGAACTTTGAATAATCCCAAAAGCTGAGGGAGTTTTTCCATCTCATTCAGACAAGAGATGTTTTTAGACAAACACCTTCTCGCCTATTATACATGTTGCAGGGCTGCATTGGCGCCCTATGCAGCCCTGTAATATGCATGACGGATGGGTGATAGGTAGGGAAGTGCTTGTCTAAAAACACCCTATATTTCTCTGCTCAAGAATGACTATGGCCATGGGGCTGCATTTATGGTCCCCCCCCACCAAAAAAAAGCATAAGTAACTCCTAATGCCTATCTGGGACACTGATATGATCCTGAAAAGAAGGAAAATTTGTAGCTACCTCTACTGTCTCCTCTACTTGATTTATTAGTCCCTCTTCACCTATAAAGCTCTTCATAACCTCGCTCCCCCCTACCTCTCTGCATTTACCGCCCTCCATACTCCAGCCCGTGCACTTCGCTCCTCCTCTGTCCCTTCTCTCACCCTTCCACGCCTTCCCTGCTCCCCTAAGCGCCTTCATCCCTTCTCACTTGCTGCCCCCCATGCCTGGAACTCCCTCCCTGTCCACATCCGCCTTGCCCCCTCCCTTCATACCTTCAAATCT
>QEPC01005558.1:214505-229652 GCA_003113815.1 Sphenodon punctatus | reverse complement strand
TTGTCCTGGCAGCAGCAGCAGGGCTGTGGCCAGTGCCACCAGAATCCGATTCCTCTCTGAAATGGGAACACATAAGAACACCAAATAAATATCAGGCATTTATGATGATGGCTCTCTAGTCCTCCTTCCTTGGGGTGCTAGTAGGGATTGCAACTAGAAATTTAATTTTGTGCAATTCCTGCCCTCCGGGGATGCTAGGGAGTGCAACTAGGAATTGGAAGGCCTTGGCTGGCACATGCAAACCCTGCCCTGCCCTGCCCTGCCCTCCTTGTGGTGCTTGGGATTACAACTAGGAAGGCCCTAGCTGGCATGTGAAAATCCTGCTCTCCTTGGGGTGCTAGGGATGGCAACAGGAGATGGAACCCTCATCGTAACCCTCATTCTCATCGTAACCAAGCCAAGTACATGCACCTGAGACCTCGCATCTTCATGAATGGTAGACCCCTTGTCTCTCCCTCTGTTCCCCTTCCTAAGTCTCTCAGATTGTAAGCCCTAGGGGCAGGGACTGTGTCTATTTTATTATTTGTAAACGTGCCAGGGCTATATAAATGTTTGTTAATAATAATAATAATAATAATAACAACCCTGGCTGGAGGAAAGAGCCTGCTCTTATTTGGGGGTGCGTAAGGAATGGGATGTCAAGGCAACTGGAGAGTGGAGAGTGGAGCCCTTGCTAGCCTGGCACACGTTTGGGTGGGGATGCTGCTCGTGCCAAAGCCCCCCGCACTACAGTACCCTACCCTCCCTCTCTGTTGCAGACATCCGCTGCCACCCGCTTATGCCCACTGTTTGTGCCCGACTGATGCCCACCACCCACGCACCCACGTGCATGCCAGTGAGTTCTCTCCAACAGATAGAGCCTTTCTTGTCCTCAAAGTAAAAAAAAAATTTACAAACCTGGCAGCAGCTCCAGAGCCCGCCGCTTCCTCCTCATCCAAGTAGTAAGCCACCAGTGCCACGGGAGGTGTAGTAGCCGCCGGGGCAGCCACCTCGACCGCTACCACCTCCTCCTCGAGTGGCACTGGCAAGTTGGCCTCCAGTCGCAGGATCAGAACCACAGCCGCCTGAGTCTTCTTCATTTTTTCTTTTTTTCTTTTTTTTTTTTAAACAAGGACCACTCTCTCACCCACAACGCACACGAACCGAACCACCCAAACACACAGCACAGCCAATCCAACAAAGTCACAAACAGTCAAACACAGCCAAAACACACAAACTGAGCAGCCACTGAGTCAAACACACACTCACTCACCACACAACTCCGCACACGCTCGAATTTCCGGTTTCCAGTGCGATTTCCGACTCGTGTTTTTTTTTTACCGAATGGCTGAACCCGAGCCGAACCAAATGCGGCCGAACCGAATGGCCGAACCCGAACCGCAGTGTGTTCGCCCATCCCTAAAATATATCTTTTTAATGTGTACCAGATTTAATGTGCTTCCCACGCGAGCTCTGGAGGGAAGACGCAGTGGTCTCCCTTTTTATCAGAGGATGTGTCCTTTTGATAATTTAGAGGTTGAATCTGCTGGGCATATTTTATTTCACTGCAATCTTTATGATAGCTCAAGAACTGAATTTCTGTCTGGTTTTTTTAGATAACTTGCCTAGTAGAACGTCCTCTGAACTATTGATTTGGTTTTTATCAGATTTCAAGTCAGTCATTACACAAGCTATTATGTCTTTTTTGTTGTCAGCATTTCATTCTAGGAAGAAGTGTTTAAATTTTCAAAGTGACTAATCTTCCATGATTTGGGAGTTTTCTTTATGATTTTTAAATGGCTAGTAGCAGTGTCCTTTGATTTATAAAGGACACTGCTTTTCTGCTATGGCCATTGGCTACGTATAATAAACTAAACTGAAACGGAGTATAAAAGGACCATGTCAGGCAGTCCAAGCAACCTGAAGGCTGTAGCAGGCTTTGACTCTGGACCTGGCCATCAGCCTCCTGTTCCCAACCTGCACCTGAGGCCTAGCCTTAACCCCAGCCTACACCTTGGTTCCCAGTCTGCACCACAGCCCTGTCCTGTCTCCAGCCACACTGGATCCAATTACATGCTACCAACCTTCAATCTGGCCCTGTGATGCTTCTAAAAGCAATATTTGCAAGCTGCACAAAAGGTGTGATTTGTGTCGGTTCCTCCAAGGATGAATGTAGGAAAATATTTGCTGTTAATGGCAGAAAGGTCCCTAGGGTATTCTGCATGAGAGACCGTATAGGAGTTGTCTTTTTAATAGTTAGATAGGTTATAGCTAAGGGTGAGACGGACAATCAGTCTATGGTCTATTTGGTCTTTAGCTTCTCTCCAGAAGCTACTAGCAGAAAGGCTTCGTAATGCCCCCAGCAATATGTCGTGGGCAATTAGGCTGTATTTACACAAGACACTGAGGGCGCTTTTAGACGATCCCGCTGATAAGCGGGATCGTTAAGTGCCGGCATATCCCCCCCGCCTTTCTCTCTACGCCGGGTCTGATACTCAGAAGAGCATCAGACCCGGCGTAGAGACTCAGTGCGCGCCCTTCTGGGAAGTGTGCCGTGTGCCGTGAAGCTGGCACAGCGGCGATCCGCGTCGGAGGGGGCAGGATCGCCTGCCCGGTCTGACGCCGGCTTAAATGTAAGTTTGTAATTTAAACGAGCGCAAAGAAACGCGGCTGATCAAAGGATCAGCCGCGTTTCTTGTCTCGTTTAAAAGCGCCCTAAGTGTGTTAAAATCCCTTTTTCTTGCTTTTATTTTCAACATGTAAAAAGGTTAACTTGCAGGATCTGTGTAATGCACTTTACTCTAAAAAATTAAGCTTAGGAGCCAAGGTGTATCAGTCCTGCTAGTTCCCTCACATGCACTTATTGTATCATGTGAAGGAATGAATCCTGCTACCAGTCCATTTGTTCCATAGAGCCAATGCAGAGCTGCACAGCATTCTGGGATATCTAGCAGTGGCCATGGGAATAGGTGGTAATTTTTTAAGTGAAGGGACAGAATGTGGGAACAGTAAAAATGCAGGCTTTTATGAGTACAGCCTCCTTGGACCAAACAAGCCAATTCATTTCTCATAGTGCCAATTGTCTTGCCAAATGGTGGCCACTATCAAGCACTTTCATCATTAAATGGAGTGATCTGAGAATGAGAGCATCTTCCAAGTGTTGCAAAAATCAAACACAGGGAAATCAAAAACATAGTGGGCCAGATTTTCGAAACAATCCCACTCCTATTTCGGCACCAAAATATGGTGCAAAAGGGGGGGGGGGTTGTCTGTTAATCATTCTCTATTATTGTTTTAATTCTAAAATCAAATTTGTAAAATTGATGAGCTTCTAAACTGTAAGATTTCTTTTTTATGTTTTTCCATTTATTTAGTTCTATTTATTTCATTAGTGACAGATTTAAGATAATTTCATTGGCGATGAAAAATAATTCCCACCAAAGGAAAGCATATTAGGCCGCATTTACTTTAATTTAACGAGAATGCCTATCAAACATTTTTTTTTGTGGTAGGAGGTGGCCCACACCCCCACTTCAAACAGGGCTCCAACTTTCCCAGATCTGTCACTTGTTCCAGCTGGCAAATCTTCCTTCCATGTCTTGATCCCTGTAAAAGGCATTTTTTGTCCTGTTTGGGGCATCTGGGTATTTCTTTTTATAAAACTGATCCATGCTATTTCAGGCATCAGTGTGCTATGATTGGTGCCAGTCTCTACTTGTGGCTGATGTTTAAATATTCTGTGGTTCTTGTTGGAGAGATTTCTCTGTGTGGATAATTTGGGAATGGTAAATCCTGCACTGGTGCAGGGGGCTAGACTAGATGGCACTCAAGATACCTTCCAGCTGTATTATATGGCTCTATGACTCCAATAGTTTGCATGTTTCCAGTTGGGAACACTGGAGGGCAGCAAAGAGGTAAGAATGACACATTTAAGAAATATGAAGAGGAGAAGGTGGAGTTGCGCCAAGAATGCAACAGACTGAGCACTTAAATAAATGACAGTTACCACCACAAGAAAGGCTGCTGCTCTCTGTTTGTTGTTGTGGATGATCAAAGTTTGGAATTTAAAGACATCCCCAGCTACATCAAGGAAAGCTCCAGCTGTAAGTGCACAACTAATCACCTAGGTTTTCTCTCACACACAGACTCCACAGGTGCCCACTATCAATATTTTAACTCTAAAAAAAACCCCACTGCATTACTTTTGAGTTGAGTCTGTGATGCCAAGTTAGTCTAAATTAAAGCTACTTAAAAGGAGGAAATTAGAGTCCAGTTTCTTCATTGGATGTTACCTGACGTAACACCAGCGACTCACTTGGGTGCGTAACCACACATTTGCCTGTTACGTCTGTTTGTGCAAACACAGGCTGTGATACTCGAAAGTGTGCTGTAGACAGCATATAGTTGCTGCTTGCATCTAACTACCATTATGTGTAGATAAAACTGCTGCCCTACTTTCACTCTGTGGCTTTATACCATATGGATCCCTTGTATCAAGGGACAGCTTCTGACCGATAGTGTGAGGGCACTATCAGGCACTGAAAAGACACAAAACAGCATAAAATCCGTAAAATCAACCATGCATTCTGAAGGATGTCAGTGATTTCAACACGTGATGGATTTCCATGGATTTAGGATTAGGTCTGGTAACAGCCATTCTCTTCTACAAGCAATAGGAGTTTAGAACATGGGGTCCAGGACAAATTGCTGTTCTGGTGGTTCTTTAGTCCTGGCAAAATTTTAATTTGATTCAGTAAAGATATTTAAATCTTCTGAGTTTTGCCAGCAAAGTATAGTTGCCATGGGGCTGATCCCATGCCCTGTGGATCCTGTGGATGCCCCTGCACGTGCATGCCCACACGGGAACCTCATGCACCTCCATTGCGGGCACACTGTGCTGTGCAGAAACCACAGGGTGTGGCCAGGGGTGCACGTGGGATCCGCAGGCCATGGGATCAGCCACACTGGGAGTGCCTTTTTTTTTTTTTTTGGTGCCACTAATAAATCATTGCTAGGAGAATGAGCTGTGGCATTGGCAAACACATCATTTCTGTGGTTTAATTTCCCCATCTCTGGGATGGGACCCTTTAAGAATAGCCTGCTCACCAATCTTCACTCTTTGGGGCTGTAATATAGCAGAATTATGAATCCTGGCTGTCTGCTACAGCCGGCTGTGAGAATGGTAGACTAGGCACTCCAGCAAAGCAGGTGCATACTGAGAGAGCTGTCCTCAGTGCTGAAGGAAAGAGGCAAGTTGAGGTGGCGCTAGCCCATGCTAATTCTCCCTAGGTAGTGAACAAAGTGATGCCAAGGAGGAGGCAACTGAAAAACAGCATAGACCAGTGGGGAGGGCCTGCTTTTCACAGGCTGAGTGACTAATTAATATCTGAAGATGTAAGTTGCTTTAAAAGAACAATGTATTTGGTTGTCTTAAGCAATAATCCTGTTTCACTTGCAAAATCTGCGAGAGAGCCTAGAACTGAACCCCCATGTCCAATACCCTGATCGCTACATCACCTTTCCTCCTCTCTTAGTTTGCCTCTCATTGATGTAACATTTAGGAAAACCTAAGAGGCAACTTTGTTCTCTTGTGATGAGTTACTTATATTTCCTAATGAAGGAGACATCCAGACAACTGGCAATCCATCTCCTAGCACTTGTGCAAGATTCTCCATATCCCGGCTGTTAATACTGCCACTTCCTTCTAGCACCGACAGTTGCTTGTCTTCTCCAACCACTCATCATGCTGAGCCCATAGCACTGACCTACTCCTCTCCACCATATGTCCATCCCATCTGTCTCTGCAGTATACCATGTCCTTGCATTCAGTCTATTTGCATGGCTGGCCTATTACAAAGCATTATCTAAATGCTCTCCTAATAGTGGGCTGATTTTTTTGGCTGTTTCACTAGCCTTCACACCCTACCATGCACCAGCTGCTAGATCTCTCTGCCTTGATAACAGTGACTTCTAATTGCTATGGCTGGATCTGCAATGGCGTACATGGGTGAAAAATCATTGCCATGGATAGAGCTACTTTGCATTTGCACATGTGTAATGGAGAGCAGAATCTGGCCCTAGTGCACAAGCTCCTTACAGAGCTGCTGGGATGTAAGAATGCCAGGCCATGCAGCTGCCTGTGCCACCACCCCACAGTCTACGGGCTGGTGAGCTCACTCTCGCCATGTGGCTGCTGTTCTTGCCTATGGCCTCATATCACTCTGTTTTCTTACCTCTTCCGTTTGTGACAGAGCAGGGGGTGGGGGAGTCAACCCAGGAAACCAGCTACTAATCTGCATGACTCATTTTCAATTCCAGTAGCAAATTTCAGTACACTGAAAGCAAACTGTTGGCCTCTAATTACAATCCTTCCTAAGCTCTCACACAGCTCTGCCTAGCAAGGGCGCCAGCAGAATTACATTTGAGGAGGCAGGGTTGGGACAGATGCTTTGCCCCTCCCCTTTCTGACATGATCACCCCCCTTTCCAAGTATGGTGACCTCATGACACTCAGGAAAGGGGTGTGTTGCCACTGGCCACATCAGAAAGGGGTGGGGCAAAGGGGGTCCCTGCCCCTTTCTGATGTGACCACTCCAATCTCTCAAGCATCATGATGTCACAAGCTCTGAAGGGATGGGGCTAGATGGGAGTACCCCCCCCCCCCTTCCTGGTACTCATGCTGCCTTGGTACTAGCTCCTGACTTGCAGCCCCTGTTGCTGTGTCCATTGCTTCTCTGACATACATCCTCATTCCCAGCTAGCCTATCTGTGGGGTTCTGGAAAACAATTCCCCCTCTTGCATTAAGGAAATAGGCTGAGTATAGTGTTGTCAAGCTATTTCCGTTAGAATGGTATACTCCATAGTACAGGAATCAGGCCTCAGGTTCTGGCCTGTCTAGGAATACAAACCCCTAATTCCTAATACAAACCTCTAATCTCTCTCTCTACATTGAAGGTTACATCACAATACAATTCAGATTCACATTTTACTCTTTAAAGATTAATGTGTCTGGCTTACATCCACCAGAAATGTCACACTCAGGGTAGGACCATGATGAGTTTCCCTATCCCGAGTGATTCCCTGTGACACTGATCCTTAAAAGGCTAAATAAAAATATATTTATTTATTTATATTTCTTAGCCACCCCCTCATGCCCACGGCATATCGGGACGGCTTACAATACAAAAAAATAACACCATTAAAACATTAATTCACAAAATTAAAACATCTAAAATCCTAAAATACCACCCCCCTTCCCTTTCTCTGAAGGCTTGGGAGAACAGCCAAGTTTTGCAGGCCCAGTGGAAGGCCAGCAAACTTGGGGCCAGATGGGCTTCCTCCAGGAGGGGGTTCCATGAACGCAGCCCAGAGACCGAGAATGCCCTCGCCATTGTGGCCCCCCACTTTACACGGGGGACCTCCAAGAAGGTGCCCCCAGCAGACTGAATGGGTAGCTCTGGGGCACGGAAGGGGAGGCAGTCTCTGAGGTATGATGGGCCAAGACCATGTAGAGTCTGAATGATTGGGAGTTTCCTTATCTTAGGAGCAGCAGTCAAGGCTTAATTTTTAATTTAAAAAACAAAACAAATTTAAAATGTATATGCCGGCCCCTCCTGCTATAAGCATCTCGGGGCAGCTAACAACATTTTAAAATACATAACTAAAATACAATTAAAAACAACCTAAAATCCCCAGATTAAATTAACCCTTACTCAAACCCTCCCTAACCCAACCAACCCACCCCATCTCCCTTGGTAAAGTCCGGTGGAACAGCCAGGTCTTACTCTGTCTATGGAAAGAGGGGAAGTCGGTGGTCAAGCGGACCTCCAATGGAAGGGAGTTCCACAGCTGTGACGCAGCCACAGAAAATGCTCTCCTCATGGTTGACACCTGGGAAACCTGGGGAACCTCAAGGAGGGTGCCCCTGGCCAACCACAGGGGCTGATCCGGAGGGTGAGGCGGTCCTGTAGGTAGGTGGGGGCCAGGTTGTTTAGGACTTTATCCAAGAGCCCTGGCTACTGGCCAATGGTGCAAGTGATCTAAGCAAGGTGGGAAAATTCCATGTAGAAATGCATGATGGCCAAAAATTAGTGAAGAAGGGCCGGATCTCTGGGGGTCTGGCAATTTTCATCTCAGACTCCTGGGGCTGGCCTTTTACCGTACTGAATACTAATAGGGCAGAGGCACAAATCATCCTTTTTCAACCTTCTAGCACCCAGCAATTCGGGATTGGGGCGCTCAGATGCTCCAAGAAAAAGATCAAGCTTAAATACTAGAAAAGTATGAAGAGATAACAATGTTCTTAAAGGAGAACATTGCTAAGACCCTCCAAAGGGTCCCGGCCAGAGCAAGGCACATCTGGTATGATGAGGAATGTAGAATTTTGAAAGCCTGATTGGCAGCTGCAAAAAGGGCTTGGGTAAGGACATATTCAGACTTGGACCAGCAGCAGTTATTGCTGATGAAGCGAGAATACAAACTCACAATGCGAAATAAGAGGCAGCAATTTACCAACAAAAAGTGGGCAGAATTGGTGAGAGCGTCACAAATAAGGGACAACAAAAAGTTCTGGCGAATACTCAATGGATTGGTACGAAAACCCAGGGATTCAGACCCATCCCTGGTCTCCATGACGGTGTGGGAACATTTTTTTAGAGAGCTATATGCAACACCGGAGGGAGCTGAGGGGGACCAGGACCTAAGCAGGATAGTAGATGGAGGAGCTCAAGTAACATCATGGGAGATTGAGATTACCAGTCTGGATATTGAAAAGAGAATCCTGGCCCTCAGAGATAATAAGGCACCGGGGCCTGACTGCCTCTCAGCAGAGATACATGGGGTGACAGCTGGATCGTGCCGATCTTTAAAAAAGGTGACCACTACGAACCAGCTTGTTACAGACCCATAAGCTTGCTCCCTGTAACAAGCAAGATCTTTTCAGCAATAATTTGCCAACATTTACAGCAGTGGGCTGAGGAAAAGGGTATTCTCCCCAAAGAGCAATATGGCTTTAGAGCCAAAAGGTCAACAATAGATTGCTCCTTTATTATGGTTCACTTGATCATGAAATATCTCAGAATCAAGTCGGGGAGACTATACATTGCCTTCGTGGATTTCATGAAGGCTTTTGATTCCGTTTCCAGACACCTTCTATGGAGGAAACTAAAAGGTTATAGCATTGATCCCTCGCTGTTAAAAATATTGGTTGCTTTACATGAGCAGAACGTTGCTAGAGTAAAGGGAAGATCTCTAAGGGCAATTAGCGAACCAGTTCCTATCCAAAGAGGTGTACGACAAGGCTGCCCGCTTGCTTCTCTCCTATTTAATCTGTTTGTGTCAGGTTTAATAGAGCAGATTAAAGTGCATAGTCCTCACCCCCCCAAGATTCAGACATATCCACTCTATGTGCTGCAGTATGCAGATGATCTGGCTCTGTTTGCGCAGACAGAAAAGGGATTAAGAGCAGTGATCAAAGGGTTATTGGATTATGCATCAGCAAACGGATTTAAGGTGAATCAGGGAAAATCAAAGATCTTGAAAGTAGGAGAGAGTTTCTGAAAGAACGAAAGTTGGACAGTCTCGGGGGTAACCTTTGAGACAGTAAATAAATTTACATACTTAGGTATAATCTTTACCCCCAGGGGCACATGGATCCAACACGTTACAAATAGATCCCAATTATCAATGGGATCACCACAAAGATGCTGATTAAAGCATATAATTCCTCAAGGGACATACCTGTCTCTATGATTATAGATGCCTTTCAAGCAAAGGTTATTCCTATGCTAACCTTTGACTCAGAATGTACCTTTTTCTCAGACACCAAAACCCTGGAACGAGTACAGAATTACTTTCTGCGTAGACTCTTAAGAGTGGGAGATAGCATCCCAGGAGCAGTCCTCAGAGCTGAGACAAATATGTCCTCGATAGAACATCATGTGAGGACAACCCTTATAAGGTACTGGGCTAAGTTATTGGTTCTTCCCCCTGATTCCCTCCAATCTTTATGTTTGAAGGAGGAACTTCAACATGAGGGAGCTAGAGTATATCCAATCCATGGATTCGACACACTGCACTAACATTGAGTAAACTGGGTTTTTCGATTGCATATTTAAGCATTCAAACCCCAGGTAAAATTAAATCTTGTACTCAGCAAAGATCCAGCTATATCGTAATTCAGGAGGATCTAACTGCCCTCAGAAACTGGAAGGTGACCCCAGGACTTGCAATAAGCAAAGTATGTTTCAGGAGGGAATTATATCTGGATATCCTGGGGAACTCTCGGTTGAAACTGCAGTATACTCTGTTCCGCTTCAACCTTATTCCATCCGCTGTGGTAGAGGGTAGGTACGCAAAAGTCCCTTACCAAGAACGGACATGTTCATGTTCACTTTTGGAGATAGAGTCGGTGGAGCACCAATTATTTAGCTGCACGTATTATGTCCATCAGAGAGTGATACGGTTGACTCCCCTGTTGAAGGGTAAGGGACTTACTCGATCTCAATCCTTAACATATTTAGCCAACGTGTCAAATCTTAGTGATATTATATTTTTGCAACATTTCTCACTCTCATAGCTAAGAGGAGAGAGGGAATAAGATCTCATCTACAAATAAAGTAATTAACACTGGGTGGGAAGGTGAGCCACACAAGCTAGTAGTGGCTATAACAACTATAACAACAAATGTCAAACTAACTCCATGTGCCATTACTCATTTTACCAAAGGGTTGTTTTTTGTCTCCTGTATGGTTGTTAATTACTGTAGCTGTTGGGCACTTTCTAACACCTATATGTTTTTGTATACTCTGTCTGGATCAGGGTTATGGTGAAAGACTGAGCCAATAAAGTTAAAAGAAAGAAAGGATTGGGTATCTGGCAAAAGTTGTACCACAACAAACCCAGAGAACTGGTATAAAAACTTGCTCAGGCTATCCTCGGCTCAGGAGATGTAGGCCCTTTTCGTTTTGTCTACTTGGTTTCGAGAAGGCGAGGCAATTTTAGGGGCAAATGAAAATGGCGGACGGAATAGAGATGATCTTGGGTGGATACCCTAACTGGGCTGGAATTATAACGGAGTTGGGCATGTGATTTTGGCCATTAAGTTTAAGCGATGGTCAGTCAGGGAACAAGTGTTGGCACCATAACCCCCGTGAAAGGTAAACCGCTAGAATTATCGGGGGTATTGTTATATATGTGCAGGGGCTGCCTTGTCAGGGGACAAGTGTTGGCATCACAACCCCCGTGAAGGGTAAGTCGCCATTGAATGTAAGATTTTAATACTTCCAAACGGGGCTCAAGGCCCACGCAATCATAATATGTATAAACTGGTGCTTGTAACTGTATTTTATATTTTACATTTTATATCCATTATTGTAGATCTGTGTTTTTTGATATACATGGTTACATGAATTTTATTGTTTAATTTTTGTTTAACTTCTGTCATGGCTAAGGCCCAAACGATCAAAATTGGAACACAAAGATCTGAGAGGAAGTAGGGAATTATGGATAAAAAGAACCAGGATGGGAACACAAGTATGGTGTGTATATGGAGAAGGCACCAGATGTTTGTATACGTCTGGGTAAATTGTGAGATGTTTATCCCTGTTGCATTGTGTCTCACTTGCCTCCCACTTGGCCATGACGAAAGCTAGAGTCTAATAAAGAAATTGAATTGTTTAGGGCTTTAAAGGTCAACACCAACACCTTGAATTGGGCCCGGCATAGCCTAGTTCCTCTGTTCAGTGTACCGCAGGTTAGACACCTGTCTGAAGAGGCTTGCAACTTAAACTGAGACAGTGGAGATTGTACAGTCCCTCAAACAGATTGTCCCTTCCTTGAACCTGGTTATCCTGCACTCTAGCTTTTTCAGTCCTTAGCTCCTAACAGCTCTGCCAGTGCACCTTGATCTTGACGTGCAATATTTTGGACCTTGGGACCTACTCATTTCTTCCAGTTCCTCTTGCCTCTGGTGGTGCTCTTTAACATAAACATATCATATCAAAGTTGTGAGTGTCAGAACCAAGATGAAAACTGGGGATTTTCTGATTCCTGGTCCTATGCTTAAACGGTATCTTCCTCTAGCGCCCCAGGTTATTACATTCATTCCTTGGCTAACACCTTTCTTTAAAGGGTGGGAGAAAAATGTCCTTCTATTTGCTCCTTTTAAACAATGAAAGCAAATTGATGATGAATAACAGGGATGAGCTGCCTAATGAATTCATGGATTTCCCATTAGAGTGATGCATTGTAGAGGCCTCAGAACTGTCCAACTCAGTAACCAGCAGAGAACAGAGAAAGCCACATAGTTTTTGCAGCATTTAACCCCCATCGTGAGGCTGTGTCCATTGGCTTTGTTTGTATCTTTTGTTTTAGAAAACATCCTTTATGTTGACATCCTAGGGTGTCTGCTTGGTACATGGAAAGATTTGAATCCATTAGCAGATTTTGCCCACCCAGACACACTTACCCTGTGTGTGTGTGTGTGTGTGTGTCCATGTCCTGTAGACAGCAGTATACAACACCGGAGCCCAGGGTCTTTTACTCACAAGCAGTGGGTGAGTTCTCTGGCTGAGTTAGTGCCCGTGCTTTGCTTGCCTGAACCAGAAAACTGTTCTGTTGGTTACATTTCTAGGGTATGTGAATGTAAGGATTGAAGTAAGGGGCAAAGTAGATCTGAAACCAATAGTAAATTTATTGTCCACAGTTAATATCCTCCATTTTGCATAGTTGGGCAGTTATCTGGCCCTTAGCTGATTACAACAGCTAACTGACAATCCAAAAAATTGGACAATACTGTAACGGTTAATCAATTTACCGTATCACCACATGTCCACATTACTGTGTCACTGAAAATTACTGTTACTAGTCTGTCTGAAACCAGGTCTGGAGGGGGAGGGAGTACACAGAAAAGGAATTATGGGCAAATGTAAACAGCAGTATGGTCACGGAAAAAATGGCATTACAGTTAATAGCACACTGTGGTATTCTGTGCTAATTAGGAAATCAGTAAAATAGTCAACCAGTTAATTCACTAAACAATAAAGAGATACTGCTTGGTAAACAGTCCTTGCTGGAGCAGAGTGCATAGTGGATACCATGGATCTGACTGGTTACTGGATAGCAGCAAATAAGTTACCTTTTCTAGGGGAAAGGCCACAAAGACCGTGGGTTCCTTTACACAGACAGCACACACGGCTCTGTTCCACCTCACACCCGGGCAGCCCATCTGCGGAAAGATAGGCCACCAGACGTGCAGATGGAGCAGAAGCAGAGCAGACACCACCTACTCTGCTCCAATCCCACTGGCGATGCCTAGTAACATCCTGGAGCACCACCAGCAAAGCGGGCCACCCAAACCTGGGGCACCAGCCGGAGGCAGAGCAGCGGTCTGTATACTTGACTGACGGCCATTGTAGCTCCACTCCCAGCCAGAGGTTGCCCTGGGAAACTCCATAGAGCTGCAGGCAGCAGCCTAGAGTGACAGCCAGTCCACCTACCTCTCTATGGTGTGGGGGGAGGGGGCTCTGCATGGGCCGACTGCAGGCTGCAGCAGCCGCCAGAAGCAGAATGGATACCATGAGGATCTGCTTAAAACAGACCAGGCTCAGTCGCAATCAGGCAGATGCAGGGGGGCACCCCCGGACTTGCTCTGGGGTTGAGGACCCCCTGCGTCCATCTAAAGACACCCTCTGTGTTCTGAGTATTTGTTCTGGAAGGTAACAAAGTCTTCTGCTCTCACGGAACCTAACAGCAAAGCTTCTATGCAGCATTGCTGGCCATATATCAATGCTGCTAATTCCCTTTCTCATTCCTGAGAGTCGAGGAACTTTATCATGTCAGCAACCCTCTGAATCACATAGTGAAGACTAGGGGAGAGGCTGGGTGTTTCAGAGCTCATATGGATTCTGGAGCTGGCTAGTCAGAGGGCTAAACTAGAGACCAGATCTGGGGAAGTGTCCAGGAAAAAGGAATGTAAAGGGGCCTGAGATTCATACTTGTTAACGGTATTCATGGAACTGAAGCCACTGTAAATAAACATGCACAGTGGAGAAGGGATTGAGAAGTCTGGCTGCGTAGGGTTCTGAGGCTGCAAAAACATACGGGGCAATCCTCCTATTTACATACGATTTGGAGCAAGCCTCCGCAGTTCGTGCACTCCTCACATTTGTTTATTATTTTATTTATTTATTTACCATAATTGTATCCCACTGTCCCTACCTCACGGTAGCCCAGAGCAGCTAACAACGACAATACAATATTAAAAATATAAAACAATTAAAACATTTTAAAACATAATAAACAAAAGCAGGGGGAAAAACACAACCCCCAACCCAACCCTACACCTCTTTCTCGCCAAAAGCCTGACGTAACAGCCAGGTCTTACAGTTCTTGTGGAAAGCCGGGAGGTCTGGGGCCAAATGGACCCCCACCGGGAGGGAGTCCCAGAGGCACGGCACAGCCACCGAGAATGCCCTGTCCTGTGTGCCCCCCCCCAGGAAACCCGGGGGACCTCCAACATGGTGCCTCTGACCAACCACAGGGGCCAATCTAGAACCCGGAGAGTGAGGTGGTGTTGCAGATAGGCAGGGCCCAGGCCATGTAAGACTTTATAGGTTAAAACCAACACTTTGAATCAGGCCTGGGAGACTATTAGCAGCCAGTGCAGAGATCGGAGCACTGGTATAATGTGCTCCCGGCGGCCCAGCCCCACCAGGAGCCGGGCTGCCGCAATCTGCACCAGTTGCAGCTTCCGAGCCATCACCATAGGTAGCCCCACAGTGCATTACAGTAGTCTAACCGAGAGGTAATAAAAGCATGGATGATCGTGGCCAGATCCAAAACTGACACCAGTGGCTGAAGCTGCTGCACCAGATGTAATGGGCAGAAGGCACCCCTCGCCACAGCCTCCACCTGGAGATCCAGGAGGAGCTGCGCATTGAGGAGCACCCCCAGGTTACGAACCTGGGAAGTCAGTGGAGGACAAACCCCCTCAATTGAGGGAGCCATCACCTCCACCAGCTTATCCACTAACATCACCTCCGTATTTCAGGATTCAGTCGCAGTCGATTAGCCCTCATCCAGTCCCCCACAGCTGTCAGACACCGGGTAAGCACTAGGGATGGGCGAACAGATCACAGTTCGAGTTCGGCCATTCGGTTCGGCTGCGTT
>QEPC01005558.1:181576-192569 GCA_003113815.1 Sphenodon punctatus | reverse complement strand
TCGGCATCACGTCTGTTGTGCTGCCCCAGGACATGGTCTGTCAGTCCAATTCCCTGCTGTGGTCTCGCTCCCGTCATGTCTGTTTGGGGCCTTCCTGGACCATGAGGGGTGGTTGGACAGCTTGCCACTGCTGGGAATCCACTGTGGTGATTCGGGGGCCCGTAACATCTGAAAACACCCATGGAGTTGGTTTGGGTTATAATGTTCAATATTTCTGTCTCATTCTGTAGGGGTCCAGTGAGTTATTTAATGTTATTATTTACCAGTTGTTAAGTCATCTCCTTATGAGATAGGGCCATGGATGAAGCTAGAGCAGGGGCCCAGTTTCAACCCAGGAAGGAGGATTGAGCACTACACTGGAGGACAGGGGCGGTCCCATGTGGGACCATCACCTCCTGTCCTGCTTTGGTGACTAAAGGTTAACATGCATCCCCAACTGGCGGGATGGCTGGGGTGAGAGTGACCTAGCATTAGTGATAGGTTTGGTGGTACTAAGTGGACATCAGGTTGCCAATTAAAATTCTTATACTTATAGACTGGACTTGGGAGGGGTGCTAGTCTTCTTCCTGGCTGCTGGGACAAAGAACTCTTGGGGCTCAGTCCAAACTGTTTTCTGCACTCGTCCTCTTCCTTTGGATAGGGATCTGATGAACAAGTAAGATTTTTGACAGCAGTGCTCTTTTGGGTCCCGGTCCATCTGCTAATCCTTTCATATCACTTCCAGATCCTCAGTCATTTGGATGTCCAAGCCTCAAACACACATTTCCAATTGAATCCACAATCAAACCTCATCATGAACTATGAAACAGGAGCCAAGCTATTGCAAAGTGCCAGTGTAATGAAGAACAGGTGTGCAGATGATGAATCACTCTTTTGATGTTCTCTTCCAGCTGTTTTGAACATGCCCATGCCTTGGCAAGGCAAGCTTGCTATCCTTGTTCAAGCTTGGCTAGAAAATATTAACTCTCTATCTTTGGAAATTCGTAATAATAATAATAATATTTGTTTAACCATAGGTCATAACAAACATTAAAAAAAACATGGTAAAATCTCAACCTTAAATTATAAATGACATCATTAAAACCAGAAAGAAAAAAAAATATAACAAAATTGTCAATACTGGAATCTTATGTTAAATAACATTATACACTCTAAATAAAACATACCATTTTACTATTACCATACAGTAGCTGAAATATCATTTATTATTATGAATAATCAACCCTAGTTCATACCTATTTGAAGATTTTCTTCTACTCTCTTTTTCCTATCAATTTCCATTCTCAGTGCTAATTTGGCAACTTTGATGTAATCTCTTTATTGGAGTTGGCCAACAAAAATGATATTCGTAATTGTGGGTCCCAATGGGCCCTATCTTTAAACCAATCAACAAAAACTTCATTCCTGATTCCCTCAAACATTGGGCATGTCAAAAGATAATGTTGTAGATCTTCCACAACATGCTGTCCACAGGGGCAAAAACGCAGATCTGCTGGAATACCATGCAGTCGACCCTCTAACACCTTTGTGAACATCATGTTAAATCTTAAAGTAGTCAAAGCCCTCCTAAAATGGAAATCCCAGATGTCAGATAAATAATACCCTTCGAACTCTAGATTCAATTTTTAAAAGGGATACCAGGGAGCTATCCTTTGCTCAGTTACAGCCGTTCTTTCTAACTGCTGTGCAATGTCAAAAGTCCGAGCTTTAATTATAGACTTAGCTTGGGCTCGGGAATATTGAATTATACTTAGTACTGATAAACCTTTCTGTAGCAGGCATTGGACAATAGAATTATACCAAATGTAATCTGCAAATAAGTTTGCCTGCTCATGCAGACAAATAGTGTGCAGACGTCCCATGTCCATTTCCCGTAATCTTAGCCAGAACCCCAACATTTGGAGTCTGACTCTAATGACTATCGAAACCAAGCCAGTTTCAAATCTCCAGAAGGTGGACGGGGTTCCTCATGGGACTCCTAAAATAGTTCTCAAGATCTTGTTCTGGACTGGTTCTAATTGATCAACATATGTTGTACCCCAAATCTCTGCCCCATATAACATTTGCAGGAGTAACTTATCTTGAATCAGTTTTACCATTACTGCTGTCCTCTTCCCTCCATTCTTTGTGGTGGTACACTCTCATCTTAGTACTGAAATGTGTACCCACAAAAATAGGCATACCCATCAGACTTTATTTATTTATTTATTTATTTATTTATGTATTAATTAATTCATTCTGGTTTTTACCCCACCTTTCCCAAGTACACTCAGGGCAGCTTACAAAATATAAAAACATATAATACAGCATAAAACATCCCCTAGCCGCCTCCACCCAAAAACCTTTCTCCTAACCCCTCCACACAACCCCACACAACCCTATCCCTGCTTGCCAAACACTCGGCCAAACAAAAAGGTCTTACATCTCTTCCAGAAGATGAGCAGGCTCGGGCTTAGACAGGTCTCCAAGGGGAAGGAGTTCCATAATTGTGGGGCAGCCACTGAGAGTATTTCTATGTGCCCTTGCTGTGAGAACTTCACAGACAGATGATACCTGCGAGAAGGCCAGTGGCGGCCCCTCCCCCAGGGCGTTGGAGCAGACACACACCCCAAGCCTGTCAGGGGTCCCCCCATGCTTTTTGGGGAGCCAGGAGCTGCTCCTCTACTGATCCAGTGGCAGTGCTGTCAGTTTCCTTGCTTGTCCGAAGGCTTTGTTAACATTTTAACTCTCCTCCTGGAGAACCAATGAGTCATATATAAACAAAGCCTGCAGGGAAAGAACTCTGCAAGAGGGGGAGGGGACAAACATCCTCCTCCTGCTGCTGCTCCACCCTCCCTCTAGCTTTCCACTCACTGGCCGTGGCCAGAGAGCAAAAGGAAGGCGGGGAGTTAGAGGATGTCCCCCAAGCCATCAGGAAGCATGCGCTGGGCATTGGCCCAGAAAATCACTGCTTTCTGGGGGATTGGGGAGGAAGTGAGGGAGGTGCCATGTGCTCCTTGGCTGGGTTCCTATGGAGAAACCTAGTCAATCAGCAAGGCTTAGAGGGCATGTCAGGGTGCCTTTTCTAAATGCTCTGGCCACCCCATAGCTCCTCTTTCTCCCCCTGGCCCCTCCTCTACAAGAATGGGAGGAGGGAGGGAAAGAGCTCAATCTTCCTTCCTCCTTCGGTTCAGGGGAGAGAGAGAGAACTCTCCTCCTCTTTTTTTTACAAGAGGGGAGATGCTGGGGACTTGTTTGGAGTCCCTGGCCTCCTTGTTTGGAGGGAAGAACAACAGAAGGTGGTTATCAGTCAGACTAGAGTGATCAGGACTAGGTCTCATCCTTTCAGAAGCCTGGTAAGTTTTGAAAAACCAAATCCCCTGGCCTGATCTCCTGTACATTGTTTGTTTGCTTGTGCTTTCTTTTGTCCTCTTCTCTCCCTCCCCACCCCCATGCATTACAGGCAGGGGTAATTACTCATTTTGTGAGCCCAGTTGCAATGGCTCTGTTGTTCACCTCCTATTCTTTAAAATATTTTCTTGTCCCTTGCTGTTTTAGTTTTTCACCCTCTGTGGACCCTGTCACCGTAATTGTCTGCTTTCTGTTTGTTTTGGGGGGGAGGGGATAGATGGAAGGGTTTCTAATCTTTGCTGGAATGTTCACTGCATTTAAAATGGCCCCTTTTTCAGTACCAGTCTCAAGGCTTTTCTGCTGCAAGAAGGCCACCATGCCACATGTTGGATCACTAATGACTAGTATTTGCATGAATGTTTGTTCCCTGTCTGATATGTTTAGTTTGCAACAGAACTGCATAGCATGTTCTGGGGGACAAGTGGAACTTCATGCTGCTGCTTTTGTGGTGTGTTAAAGACTTAACGTAATATTGTTGGCTTGAGATGGTTTGCTTTGCTTGTTCTGTGTTTGCATGTGCAGAAGGGTTGTGTTGCCTCTCCTCCTATGCTTTAAAATATTTTCCTGACCCTTGCAGCAGCTGCCTTTTACATTGCAAATTTAGTTTGCCACAGAACTGTGTAGCATGTTGATTTTCTGGGGGACAAGTGGAATTTCATGCTGCTGCATTTGTGGTGTGCTAAAGACTTAACATAATGTTGTTGACTTGAGATGGTTTGCTTTGCTTGCTCTGTATTTGCATGTGCACTGCTGGGGTTCTCCCTCTGCCTGCAGTAGGATCTGATCGGACTGGGAGATAAAGCTGATTGTAAACAAACAACTCCTCCCCATGTGAGCGATCAGAAGGTTGTTGCTTTGTAAAGAAGGTTCTTCAAGATGACTTCTAACATTCTCACAACTGGGTTGAGCATGACCTGCTCATCATATTCAAATAACAGACCATGTGAAGGTCTCGAGCTCCTCCAGTATAAAAAGCACTCTCCCCCTCAGAATGACAGTTCCTTCCAACCCTTTCTAGGAATATTCCATGCTGGGCTGGAAGGGTGGGTGTTGCGAGAATGTTTGGAGCCATCTCAAAGAGCCTTGTTTACAAGACCTTCTGTTCTTCTTCAAGTGGCTCCTCTCAGACCATTTTTACACGGCTCTGCCGGGTAGGGGATCCATGGGCATGCCGGTGCATGTGTGGGGTATGCACATGGCTGCACATGCATCCGCACCCACGGAGCAACTGCCATTTTCCCCGGGGTGAGTGGGGATGGGTGTTAGGCGGTCACACGCAGGCACCCCCAGTCACTGTGTGTTCATGGGTGGTGGAGACCTGTATAAAGAGGGCCACATTCTCACAACTGTCTTACTTATACTATCTTAGGTAGGAATTTAGGATGTAAAGCAATAGCTATTCTCTCTTGAAAAATATGGTTCTGAGATTATTATGGTTGCTATTTCACGAACTCTTCTTAATGAAGTTATTGCTAAAAGGAATACTGTCTTTAAAGACCCCCTCCCATAACCAGTTCATTTGTGCCCCTCATATAATTAATTCATGCTGCCGTGGGGGCACAAATGAACTGGTTATGGGGTGGGGGCAGCGTGAATTGATCATGGGGGAACAACTAAACTGGTTATATATATGTCTCTTTTCATGGCATAACGCGCTTAATAGGCTGGCTGCATTTTGGGTGTCTTGTGTGTTTGATAGCAATGCCCCTAGGCCCGCTGGAGAAGGGGGCCCATCTTGACCAGGGGCCCATTGCACCCTAGCTACGCCCCTGCTAATGGCTAGTCTTTGCATGAATGTTCCCTCTCTGGTTGCAGCAGATGCCTTTTACATT
The DNA here is from genome assembly GCA_003113815.1 of Sphenodon punctatus. Taxonomy (NCBI): domain Eukaryota; kingdom Metazoa; phylum Chordata; class Lepidosauria; order Sphenodontia; family Sphenodontidae; genus Sphenodon; species Sphenodon punctatus. The sequence continues at coordinate 187,347 of QEPC01005558.1, read as the reverse complement.
GCAAGTTTAGTTTGCAACACAACTGCGTAGCATGTTCTGGGGGACAAGTGGAACTTCATGCTGCTGCTTTTGTGGTGTGCTAAAGACTTAACATAATATTGTTGGTGGGTTGAAGTGGTTTGCTTTGCTTGCTCTGTGTTTGCATGTGCAGAAGGGCTGTGCTGCCTCTCCTCCTATGCTTTAAAATATTTTCTTGGCCGTTGCTGTTTTTCACCCTGTGTGAGACCCTGTCACCCTAACTGTCTGCTTTTTTGTTGTTGTTTTTTTGGGGGAGGTGTTGGAGGGGGATGGATGGAAAGATTTCTAATCTTTGCTGAAATGTTTGCTGCAGTTAAAATGACCCCTTTTCAGTTTCAAGGCTTTTCTGCTGCAAGAAGGCCACCATGCCACATGTTGGTTCACTAATGGCTAGTCTTTGCATGAATGTTCCCTCTCTGGTTGCAGCAGGTGCCTTTTCCATTGCAACAAAACTGTGTAGCATGTTTTGGGGACAAGTAGAACTTCATACTGATGCTTTTGTGGTGTGCTAAAGACTTCACATAATATTGTTGGCTTAAGATGGTTTGCTTTGCTCGCTCTGTGTTTTTGCATGTGCACTGCTGGCCCCGCCTACCATCCGCCGGGCCCCACCTACCATCCACCGGGCCCCGCCTACCATTGGCCCCTCCCACTTCTGGCCCTACCCTGCACCCCACCAGCATTGAAACCCACCAGCCGCCACTGGAGAAGGCCCTCCAGGCAGTCCCCAGAGGCCATTAGAGAACATAAGTGAAGAGATGGTCTTTCAGATACCATCTGGGGCCCAAGTCATGTAGAGATTTATAGGTCAAAACCAGCACCTTAAATTATGCCCAGTGCAGACTCTGGAGCACTGTGTTCCCAATAACCTACCACCGACAGAAGGTGGGCTGCTGTGTTATGTACCAGCTGCAGCTTCTGAGCAGTTATTAATTATTATTATTAGCAAGCGTTTATGTTTATATTTATTTATTTATTTATTTATTTATTTATATTATTAAATTTTTTTGCTACCCTGCCCCTCCTGCCACAGGCAGCTCAGGGCAGCTTACAAGCAAAAAAAGTAACCATTAAAAGCTCAAAAATAGGACATAAAAGGAGGGGAAAGTATCCCACCCTAACCCACTCCCCCCATTCCATCACCTTTTTCCTCTGCCAAATGCCTGGCGGAACAGCCAGGTCTTACATCTTCTTCAAAAGGAGGGGAGATCCAGGGACAACCGGACCCTGACTGGAAGGGAGTTCCACAGCCATGGTGCGGCCAAAGTGCCTTCCCCTGTGTGGTCCCTCAAAAAACTTGGGGGACCTCAAGCAGGGCACCCCCTGATGACCACAAGGCCCAATCCAGAACTCAAGGGGTGAGGCAGTCTCACAGATAGGCAGGGCCTAGGCTGTTTAGGGCTTTATAGGCCAAGACCAACACCTTGATTCGGGCCCAGAAAACTACCAGCAGCCAATGCAGAGAATGGAAAACAGGTGTAATATGCTCCCGGTGGCCCAGTCCCACCAGGAGACGGGCTGACGCATTCTGCACCAGCTGCAGTGTCTGAACCATCACCATATAGCACCAGCAATGTACCTGGTGCTTTACAAAGTAATGGAATAGACACGGTCCCTGCCCTAGGGCTTACAATCTGAGAGACAGAGGGTGGAGGGTGGAGACTAAGGGAGGGGAACAGAGGGGGAGACGAGGTGTAACATTCACAAAGATGAGAGGTCTCAGATGCACATACTTGGCTTGGTTACATTGAGAATGATGACTGGCTGATCTGTGTGGTGAGGATATGAGTACACAGACCTCAGGTAACAGATTGTACTGGATGGTAGGTTTCAGCAGGAGTTAGAAGAGGGAAGCGAAGAGTCGGGGAGGGCAGAGCGGAAGAGATGGGTCTTGATGAGGGATTTGAAGGTACAAAGGGAAGGGGCAAGGCGGATGTGGGTAGGGAGGGACTTCTAGGTGTGTGGGGCAGCTAGGAAGAAGGGAAAAAGGCAGTTAGGGGGGCAGCAGAGGTGTGGGAGAATGAAAGAGGGGACTAAGGAGGAGCAGAGATCATGGAGTGGACTACAGAGGGAAATTAGTGCAGAGAGGTAGGGGGCAGCAAGGTTGTGAAGAACTTTATAGACGAAGAAGACCTTGTGCAGGATTCGTTCGAGAAGGTGGAGCCAGAGAGGAGAGGAGGGGCTGCACGTGGTCGAAGCAACGGGCAAGGTGGATGACCCTGGCAGGAGAGTTTTGGATGGAGATAAGGGGAAATCAGGGGAGACCAGTGAGAAGGAAGTTACAGTAATCGAAGCGAGAGATGACCAGAGCATGAACAAGGGTTTTGGCAGAGGAGACAGAGAGAAAAGGGTGAATCTTAGCAGTGTCATTGAGGGCAGACCCACATAGAGCAAATTAGAATAGTCTAACCTCAAACTTACAAAGGTATGGATGATGGTGGCCAAATCTGAATCTGATAAAAAAAGAATGCAGCCTTTTCAAGGCTGGGTTGAGGGGGAGGGTTCTCTCCTCACTTTTACTGTTGTTATTATTGTGATGTTTTTTATATGTTTTATTGTATTTTATTGATTTTGATGTTGTTAGCTGCCCCGGGCTGCCTGGCAGGAGGGGCGGGATATAATTTTAAAAAATAAATAAATAAATATAAATAAAATTCACCAAATGAAGTCGGTGAAAAGCACTCCTGGCCACCAGTGCAACTTTGCAATCCAGGAGCATCAATGGATCCAAGGGCACCACAAGGTTGTGAACCTGAATGACCAAAGGAGGTTGGACCTCATCAGTGACAGGGGTTCCCACATCCCCCAGGTCACAAGGCTGGACAACCATTATCACCTTGGTCTTGCCTGGATTCAACTTCAGTCGTCTTGCCCACATCCACTCCCCAACAGCAGCCAGGCACTGGGTAAACACCGAGACTGCAGGATCTAGGTCCAGCGGCGGTTTCTATAAATGGATGACCGGGCGGAGGCCCCACCCCACCCTCCCAATTCCTCCCAGGTTTGTCAGAAGCCTCAGCCCCTGACTCGCTGCGTGCCGCCACGGTCAAATCAACCCCGGTGGCCCCGGCACTTCCTGGCCGCTTTCATCAGTGCTGCAGCCACTTTAGAGAGTGGGCACATGCACAGAAGTCGTCTGCATGCTGTGTGCCTCCTGCGCATGCGCCTGATTGTACTCGGTCTCAGTGCCGTGCGCACTGTCAGTTACAGCGCTGCCGCTTGCCTCCCCGACCCCCAGCTCAGCTACACTCCTCCCCCACCTCCCTAGGCTCAGCTCTGCTCTGCTCTGCTCCGCCTCCTCCTCTTCCCCCTCCCCCCCCCCCACCGAACTTTAGTGAGACACTGGGCTGGGCTTGACAGGCTGCATCAGGGAGGAAGCAGGGCTGTGTGTTCCGTGTTTTTACTGAGAGTGGGAGGGGTGATGAGGGAGAGGGCGGCGCTGGCAACATGATTCAAAACAACACCAAGAGAGAGAGCGCACAGCATGGCTCTCTCCCAGGGCACGGCGGAGGGGCTTTTCAAACCTAAAGCTGAGTTCCATGAGTGGAACTCAGCCAAAATAGGCAGCAGCTGGGCACTTAGAAATACCTCCCGTTTTACGTCATGTCCGTGACCATGAGTCATGACTAGAGGGATGTTAGGTAGGCTGGGGGGAGGAGTTTCAGGGGAGGAGCCTGCCTCAGTGCAGCCAGCCAATCACTGGCCACCAGAGACTGCAGGAAAAGCTGCCCAGGCTGCCCACGAACTATTCATTAGGTAGTCACGGCAACATGTGCACATTGCTGCTCCAGCCTGCTACTAGTGGCGAGGGGAACTGCTCGCCTGGACAACTGAGGCAGTGACTATAGCACTGCTGCAGCTGCTTAGAAACTGGTAAGATTGAATTCCCTTCCCAGACCCCTTTGCTAAATTGCCATGTAGACCCTTTGCTTGCCCTTCACCTGGCCATATGCTACTGCTGGTTCAAATGGCCTCTGCTGCTTTTCCTCCCTAATTGTCTGCTCCTTTCTGGTTTTTGGGTGCTGCTGGGGGAACCGGGGGAGGGCTTGTTACGCACAATGGATAGTTCCTCTGCTTGAGTTTGCTTGGCATTTTCTGTGAGGTTGCAAGCATGTCCAGACACACTTGGGACCATTTTATGCTTCCCTCCCCACAAATCTTGTACTTTCTCCATAGAAAACTTCAAGAAGTGCTTGCGCTTAACACCTGGAGCTTTTTTCTCACCATTCTGTAGTTTTTAAGTATCTTAAGGGGCTTTACAGCATTTCCAGCTTTTGAAGAGATGTGTAGGTTCTCATAAGTATGTGTTGCTGGGGTCCAAATTTCTTGTCAATCTAACTTACTCTCTAAAATTTATGTAGAATCTACAGCAGCGGACACTGAACTACCCATAGAGAAGGTATCCATCCTGTTTCTGAAGATCACCTACAAAAGCAGGTAACTTCTTTTCCCATGGTGGGGTTCAGAAAAGTGTGTGGGGGGGAAACAAGCTTTCAGATTTACTGATACAATTTGTGGTGTTCTTCAAAAAGCAACCATCACGAGTGTGGGATTCTCTTTGCTACTTCTATTGTGTGGTGGTCATGACTTCTCGGAGACAAACTAACCTTTCTGTTTGTTTGTCTGTTGTGAGCAGAAGGAGCAGGAGCCGCTGCTGCCAAGGAATTGCTAACCTAGTTCCAAGGGACTTGGCTGAAGAACAGAAAGTACATTGAGGTAGGTGCCAAGAGACATTGCTGTAAGTTGGAATGCATTGTAATGAATTATCTCCAGACTGTTCTAGCAACTTCAATTGTTGCCTGCCTGACATGTTGTGTGCACCACACTTCTGCATATCATTTGAAAGGGGGAAAGGGGTGTGTGTGTGTGTAACATGTTATGCTTTCATTCAGGACTTGTCTTTGTGCCCATTGTAGTACAGTGCATAATGATGTCTCAAAGCTCACTGTGATACAGTTCCCAAAAATCTTCTCTTATTTTTCAGGACAGAAGCATCAAAGAACAAGCCACTAAAAATGAACACCATGGATTCACTGCTGGCAAAGCCATTCTCACATTCAGGTGAAAGAACTGGGACCTGACCATCCAGATCTTCAGCTTGTACAAGCTTCCTGTGACAGAGGGAAGGACTGCACATGCCAGTTCAGCACAGCTTGGTATAAGAAGAAAAAGTGGCTGTGTGACAGCATTTCAAAGACTGCATTGTTTTGTTTTCCATGGTTGCTGTTCAGGGGTGAGGTGGCGTGGACCAAGACTGGAGTGAAGGACTTAAAGCATCTAGCTGAGAAGATAAAGAAGCATGATGAATGCAAAGGTCATATCGATAACTGCTTCAAGCTTGCAGCATTTGGTAACACCAACGTAGTGGCATAACTGGATGAAGGTTACCTTGTAAGTGTTAGAAGGCACAATTATTATGATTATTATAAACATTTATATAGTGCCAGTAGTGTGACTTGGTGCTGTACAGAACATAGAAATAGACACGGTCCTTGCCTGTGGCTTACAATCTAAAAGAAAAGGAGAGGGAAACAGGGAGAGGGGACAGTGGGAGAGACAAGGGAGAAGACAAACAAACATTCAAGCGGATGCGAAGTCTCAGGTGTGTGTGCTTGGCTTGGTTACAATCAGGTTGGATGCAGCAGTCTGCAGAGGAGGGAAGACAGTAGGTATATGGGAACGACTAGCAGGCATTGGGAAAGGCAGCGAGGAAAAAGTGGGTCTTGAGGAGGGATTTGAAGGAGCGGAGGGAG
>QEPC01005558.1:156156-181476 GCA_003113815.1 Sphenodon punctatus | reverse complement strand
CCCCCCCCCCAGGGATCGGGTCTATACTTACCGGCGGCTGCGGGGACGCCACGGCCGCTGGTGCTGGGGGGGGCTCTTTTTTTAACAAAAATCCAGGCTGGGCAGGGTGGGTGGGGGGTGTCCCCCCTTCCACCCGCGCAGCCTGGGAGGGGGAGGGGGGAGGAATTGTATTCCATTGATTTCAATGGGGACACAGTGCCCCATTGAAATCAATGAAATAAAACCAGTACCGGATACCAGATTTAATCCGAGAATCCGGTTCTTTTAAGAACCGGAAAACCAGTAAATCCGGTATCCGGTAATTGCCCCGGGGTCCCACCTCTAATTTATATAGTGCCAGCAGTGTACCTGGCTGGTGCTTTACAGTTGTTGGGAGACAGGTCCCTGGCCCAGTGGGCCTACAATCAAAGAAGGATGAGGGGAGCACAGGGAGAAACATACCCATTCCAGTTTTTTTACACATGGGGAACTGAGGTTGTAAACATTCATGTTAACTTGAAAGTTGGCTAGGCTCCACCTAGCATTAACTAGGCTCCACCTACCATTGTCTCCACCTACCATTAGGCTGGCCCCTCCCACTTCTGGCCCCACCTTGCACCCCACCAGCCTTGGTCAGATGAAAAAGAGGGGTAGAGCTGGGTGTCATCATCCTCCACATACTGATGGCACTTCACTCCAAATCTCCAAACAATTTTGGTCAGGGGCCTCAGATACACATTGAACAGAAGTGAGGACAAGATGGAACCTTGCAGGATCCCACAAGTGAGCTCCCAAGGGGATGATGAGCCACTGCCTGTCACCACCTTCTGGTTTCTCCCAGCCAGGAATGAGCGGAACCACTCAAGAGCAGTCCCGCAAACCCCTGCCATATCCCAAAACCGTGTCAGCAACTCCCATATTAAAGGCCGAAGAAAGATCTAAAAAAAATCAACACAGTACAATTACTCTTGTCAGTTTCAAAGTGGAGATCGTCAACTAAGACCACAAACACAATCTCAGTGCATGTCCAGGAGGAAATCCTGACTGACATGGGTCCAGGAAACCAGTAGCATCAAGATGTGCCTGAAGCTGCAAGGCAACCACCTGTTCAATAACCTTCCCTAAAAAGTGAAGATTAGAGACAGGCCAATGGCTGGCAAAAGAGTCAACATCAAGAGATGGTTTCATGATCAGGAGTTGGACAACCACAGTTTTGAGACTGCCAGGTACCTTGCCCTCCTAAAGGGAGGCATTGACAACCCGAGTGAGCAAAAGCTCCAGTGTTTCTCAGCTAGCTTTTGCCAGTCAGGATGGGCATGGGTCTAGCTGACAACTGATTTCCCACAGAATTCCAAACACAGCTTCTGCATCAGTGGGCGAAACTAGTTGAAGCTGATCAGACTTTAGTTTGTATGGGACAAGACCGAGCCTCCCAACCCCAAAGTCTGGCTCTGCACTCAAACTGGCAGTTCCCAAGTCATGCCAAATACAAGTGACTTTATCTGCAAAGTAGGTGGCAAACTTGTCACAGCAGGAAGCTAATGACTCTAGCTCCAGATGGAGACAGCTAGGATTTAATAAGCTATTCACCTCCCAGAAGAACTCTGCTGGACAGAACTTTTCAGATGCTATGGCAGCAGCAAAGAAAGCTTTCTTTGCTGCTGTCACAGCCACAGCGGTTCAGCTTTGGCACAAGTCAAGCACCACCTGCACTCTAATTGTCTACCCTCTCGCTTTAGTAGCCTCAGGTCCGCCATATACCAAAGAAACATGTACTGATGCAGCGAAGGAAATGGACACCTGAGTGCGACTGTGTTGATGGCCCAGGTCAGCATGGCATACCACAAATCAACCAGACCATTGACAGAGAGGCCCAAATCATTTTGGGTGGATTGTGCCTGAGTTACACAAATTACCATTATCAAGTTATCAGTTTTCCATTACCGAACTACTGCTTGTTCCATTTTGTGCCATTTTACCAAGTACCAATTCCCCATTTTCCTGTCAATTTCCATGAATCTATTGATTATGCCATGTTAGAAAGATTCTAAAATGGTAACATGGTAAGTTGGAATTAGTCAGTAAACTGGAAATTTGGCAATTTGGTAATGGTAATACCTGGTATTTTGGGTAGTCAAGTACAAACCTTGGTCTACCTGAACTGTCAGCTATGTTATTAATAATAATAATAATAATTAATAATATTATAAACATTTATATAGTGCCAGTCATGTACTTGGTGCTGTACAGAAACATAGAAATAGATGCGGTCCCTGCCTGTGGCTTACAATCTAAACGACAAGGAGGGGGAGACAGGGAGAGGGGACAGTGGGAGAGACAGGGGAGAAGACAAACAACATTCAAGCGGATGCGAAGTCTCAGGTGCATGTGCTTGGTTTGGTTACAATCAGGTTGGTTGCAGCAGTCTGCAGAGGAGGGCAGACAGTAAGTATACGGGGAATGACTAGCAGGCATTGGGAAAGGCGGTGAGGAAAAAGTGGGTCTTGAGGAGGGATTTGAAGGAGCAGAGGGAGGGGGAAAGGTGGATGTGGGGAGGGAGGGAGTTCCAGGCATGGAGGGCAGCAAGGGAGAAGGGTCGAAGGTGGTTAGGTGAGCAGGAGAAATGGAGAGTGAGGGAGGGGACAGAGGAAGAGCGGAGAGGGCATGCAGGAGTGCGTAGGGAGATTAGGTCCAAGAGGTACGGGGGAGCTTGGTTGTGGAGTGTTTTGAATATGAAAACCAGGAGTTTAAATAGGATACATTCAGGAATGGGGAGCCAGTGGAGAGAGAAGAGGAGAGGCTGCACATGGTCGAAGCGATGGGCAGAGTGAATGACCTTGGCAGCGGAGTTTTGGATTGTGATAAGGGGAGAGAGGTGAGAGCAAGGGAGGTCAGCAAGGAGGAGGTTGCAGTAATCGAGACGAGAGATGACCATGGCATGAACAAGGGTTTTGGCCGAGGAGGTAGAGAGAAAGGGGCGGATCCGAGCAACATTACGGAGGGTGAAGCAGCAGGATTTGGCCACAGAGTCAATGTAAGGTTTAAAAGAGAGGTGCGTATCAAAGATGAAGTCCAAGCTACAGGCTTGGAGAACAGGATGGATGGTGACTCCATCAATGCAGATGGGCAGGTTAGAGGGAGAGGAAGGGGAGGGAGGAAAAATGAGGATTTCGGTCTTTGCCATGTTGAGCTTGAGTTGACATCGGGACATCCAGGCAGAGATATCAGAGAGGCAGTTGTGTGTGGCAGGGAGCACTATGACGGGGATGCTGCTCCTTTAAGAGTGTCATGGGCACCAGCCTGAGGACTGGACAGGCTGAGATGTGCCAAGCAACGGAACTAGACATCTGAAGAAGGGCTTGGCAAGGCCAGTCCTGTTATAGTGAGAAAAGTCAGCAGAGAGAGACAGAAGTGAGAATGGCAAGGTGCTGGCTCTTTAAGGGATGGAAGCATGAAGGGCTACCCATGTCCACTCCCTGGTATATAAGAGGAGATCAAGCCTGAGGAGACGTCAGTCTGCGCCTGACTGTGGCTTGGGTAACACCTCTCCTGGGAACAGAAGGTTGCTATCTTGTAAACAAGGTTCTTCGAGGTGGGTCCTAACATTCTCACAAATGGGTTTGCACTTGCGCGCCCTTCTCTCAACGGAATATACCAAGCTCATATTCAAATTTCATGTGATGTTCATGCGCCCCACACTATATAAGGCACCTTCCCACCTAAGCCCAACAGTTCCTTCCAACCCTGAAGCAATAGAAGAAAATTCCATGCAGGGCTGGAAGGGTGGGTATTTGAGAGAATGTTCTGAAACATCTCGAAGAACCTTGTTTACAAGGTAGCAACCTTGTGTTCTTCTTCGAGTGGCTCCTCACATTCTCACAAATGGGAGAGTACCAAGCCTAGAAATAGGCAGTGGGGGAATTTTCCATAAGGTAAGTACTACAACAATGTAATATTAAAGACAACAGCTTTATTGTGTGCACAAGCAGAATAAGTGCAAGGAGCATAAAAATACTCCTGTATCCCGAACAAACATATAACTGGGATAAATGAGCACCAAGTTAAAAACACTTACTGAGACTACCAATTATTTACATACAGAAGCAAGTATAGAAACCCCCAAAGCAGTACAAGTCTGTGATTCCAGATGGAGAGCATAATGTTTAATAAAAGTATGCTGTGAAGTCCAAGTTGCAACTCTGCAAATCTCCTGTGGGGAAATATTAGCAAATGCAGCAGTAGAAGCTCCTAAAGCCCTCAGAGAATGGGCTCTAAGGTTCGGCGGTGGGGGGAGACCCACTCACTGATTAGCAATGGAAATCACCTGGACCAGCCACTTGGAAATAGACTGGGATGAGACCCTCTGACCCAAACAATTTAGGGCTGGGGAGACAAACAGTGTCAGACCTCCTACAGCCGCTTTTGTAAATATATCAGGAGAGCCCGCTCTATGTCTAGAGTATGGACTATTCACATATTTTCAGAATCATGAGGGGGTGGAGAGAAAACTGGGAGAATTATTTTCTGAGACAAATGGAAGGTGGACACTACCTTAGGGATGAAGGAGGGGTGAGCTGAAATCTCAACTCTATCAGGGAACACCTGTAAATATGGTTCTTTAATGGAAATAGCAGCTATCTCACTAACTCGCCTGAGTGATGTAATAGCAATTAGGAAGGCTGTTTTTAAAGTCCAGTGGAGAAGGTCTGATTGCTCAGGTGGCTCAAAAGGGTGCCCCGTGAGGAACTGAAGAACCAAATTAAGGTCCATTGTGACAAAGGCATCTTATGAGGGGGGAAAAGATTAAGTAACCCCTTTAAGAAGCGTTTTACCTTTGGATGAGTGCATAGAGACTGTTCGCCTTGTCCTGGGAAACGCTTTGAGATGACAGAGAGATGAACCCGCAGGGAGGAATGGGCCAAGCCAGACTCAGCCAATTGTAATAAATATTGTAAAATTAGATCAATAGAAATTTGGTCAATGCTAAGGTCTTTGTCAGTTAGCCAAGAGGAGAATCTCTTCCACTTTGAATCATAGGACTTCCTGGTGGAAGGTTTTATCTCACTCTGGAGGACAAGGTCCAACCTGCGTTTTACTGGGTCAGAGATAAGGGAACCTGGATCTGGTATGCATGGAGGTTGAGGCAGTTCACGTCGGGATGAAGAATGCAGCCCTGATTCATGGACAAGAAAAGAGTTTGAGGTAGAGGGAATGACACCTTGGCCAGGCACAATAGATCGCAATACCAAATTTGTCGAGGCCAGCTTGGACATATCAGGATCAAGTTGGCACCCTCCCTCTTTATCTTGTCCAGAACCCTGGAGATCAGGGGGATGGGAGGAAACGCATGGAGGAGGCGGGGTCCCCAGGTAATTGTGAATGCATTCCCTATGGAGGCCAGGTCGTGAGCTGTTCTCGAGCAGAATAGGGGGCACTTGGCATTTGACGCAGTGGCAAACAAATCTATGAGGGGAGTACCTCATAAAGCTACTAGACGGAGGTACACCTGATCTGAGAGTTCCCACTCATGATCCTCCACGGGCAGTCTGCTGAGGATATCTGCCCTCATGTTTTCCGAGCCTGCAATATGCGTAGCTATGAGATAGATGCCATGAACCCTTGCAAACTTCCAGATCTTCATAGCCAACTGACAGAGTTCAGGAGACTTGTACCCCCCTGTTTGTTCACATACCATCCGGCCGTCATATTGTCGCATCCAATCTCGACCACCGTTCCCTGGAGTAAGGGACAGAATGCTTTCAGAGTCTTTATAATAGTTATGGTCTCCAAGCAGTTTATGTGTAGTAATCGTTGCTGAGGAGTCCACGACCCGGAGACATTGAGGTCATGTAGATGTGCTCCCCATTCTGTCAAAGACGCATCGGTGGTCAACAGGTTAGTTGGGGAAGGTTTGCTAAACGATTTACCTGCTAGGACAAAATCTCTATTCGCCCAGACCTTCAGAGAATCCAAAATGTGCCTAGGGATTCTCAACTTCTTGTTAGGGGGGTCAACCAAAGGGTTAAACAGGTTCAAGACCCATAATTGTAAGGGTCGCATATATAACCTAGCAAAAGGTGTAGTAGTGGTGGTTGAAGCCATTAGTCCAAACAACCTTTGAAAAATCCCTATCCTCTGTAATCTATGAATGGAAAGAGTTCTAATGATGTCTGAGATATCGAGGAACCTCTCCTCTGGGGCAAAAATCTTAGCTACAGCAGAATCCAAAACAGCCCCAATGTAATTAATACGTTGGGTGGGGAGGAGACTGGACTTTTGCATGTTTATAGTCAAACCCAGCCTGTGACATAGGTGTAAAATGATTTCAACATTATGGGCAAGATGTACTGGAGAATCTGCCACCAGCAGCCAATCATCGAGATAAGAGAAAATATAAATTCCCTGCTTGCACAAATAGACAATAACAGGGAACATAATCTTTGTGAAGACCCTAGGGGCTGAGGATAAGCCGAAGGGTAATGAAGAAAATTGATAATGAATGTTATTGTGGACGAAGCGGAAGAATCTCCTACTATCTTGGTGAAGCCTGACATGGAAATAAGCGTCCGTTAAATCAATAACTGTACCACTGACCTGCATATAAAAAATTTGATAAACAGTCCAAGTTGACGTTTTAAATTTGCAGTAAGCAACAAAGAAATTTAGAAATCTAAGGTCCAATATAGGCCTGTAGCCTCCATCCTTCTTTTCGACTAAAAAGTAAGTAGAGTAAAAACCTGTTGAGAAGGTACCCATATCAACCAATTCTATAACACCCTTTTGATAAAGTTGAACAATTTTTTTATTTAAAGCAACAGATTGTAACTTGGAAAGTTGCATATTTCTAACAAAAGTGAAGGGTTCTGGTAAAAGAGAAAAAGACACCCAGTAACCAGTAAGAATAGTCCTTAGGACCCATCTATCATTAGTGATGGATTGCCAACAACTGAAAGAATTAGACAAAGCAAACTGAAAATTCAGCACCCTCTGAGGAACAACTGGGGAGGGTGAACTAAGGCCCTGTAATTGTCATTTCTGACCTCTATAGGAAGAGGAAGTATATGATTTCCTATTGTTACCCCTCGCTCTAAATGGGGTATATGTGGCTCTGGACTTCCCTTGATATGGGACAGTGTAGGTACTATACCTCCTGGTGTAGGATTGCGTGTTCCCATAAGATTGCCTGTGTTGTCTAGGATAAGTAGACTGTTGATAATAAGGGTGGGGTTGAAAATAAGAAGAGGGCTGGTCCCGGTGTGTTATCTTCATTTTCATCACTGTGGTCTTTGACTTCTGAATTTTATCTAAAATGTCATCAGTCTCGTTAGAAAAAAGACCAGCCTGATCAAAAGGCAGATTCTCTATTCGTGCCTTGTGGTGGGTTTCCAGCTTCATACCCCGCAGCCAAGCAAATCTCCTAGTCACTATTGCGTTGGTGACTCCCCTTGCAGCAGTATCTGAGGAGTGGCATGCTGACTGTAACTGGAAATGAGCTGTTAAAAGTCCCTCTGTAGAAAAGGCCTGTAATTGAAGTTGCTTCTCCTTTGGCAAAGAAGGAATGATCTTTTGGACTCCTTCCCATAAATGATGTTGGAAAGATGCCATGCCAGCAGCGTAATTGGTGGTCCACATGAGAATGGTGCTAGATGCAAATGCTTTCCAGCCAAATACATCCATCCGCCTACTCTCCTTGTCAGCAGGAGATGTCTCTTGTGCGTTCTTCTGAAAACGCTCAGACGCTGCAGCCACCACTAAAGAGTTAGGTAGAGGGTGTTTATAAAAAATAGATCCCTGAGTAGGGAGAAATAAATAAAAGGAACTCTCAGTTGTGGAGACAGGGTGAATAGAAGCCGGATTCGCCCAAAGTTTTTCTGCCTCCTGGGAGTGCTTCTTAAGCAAGGGCAAAGTAATTTTGGACAACTGAGGACATTCCACTGTAGCATAGGCAGGGTCCACTTCCTGCTCCACCATAGGAACAGTGTCAATTTTAAGGACCTCAGTGAATCTCCTTAATAAAGCCTGGAACTCTCTATGCTCTTGTGAAGATCCAGATGCAGTCGCTCCCTGAATGTCATCCAAAGGGGGAGGTGAAAGATTTTCCACATCCTGGACCTCTAAGGGTTCCGGAAGCTCAGGAGGGCTAGGCAGAGGTTCAGGTGGTGAGACAGATTCAGGTGAAGGGTCAGGAGTAGGATCCTGTGGGAATGAAGGGAAAAGGAGCTGCCTTTTCAAAAACCTACAGCGCTCCAATCGACGTCGAAGTCTCTCTTGATGTCGGAGAAATGACTGCTTTACGTCCTCCTGAAATGTTAACTGAGGTTCAGAGGGAGAAGTAGCTGTTGGTGTCAGTAAAATCCCCTTCAACATCGAGGAAATGTCCCTCAATGTCAACAGTATGCCTCTCGACATCAAGACCTGCTTCTTCGACAGCGAGCGTTGACGTCGTGACTTATGATGTTCCGAAGTAGAGCCACTAGAGGGCGGAGCAGTTGACGTCATGGGTTGAGGTCGAGTCTCCAAAGATAACCTCTGAGGAAGAGGGCTGGCTGGGGAAGCCCTATCGACGTCCTGTCTTGATGTCGACGTCTTGATTAATTGTTGGAGACAGGAAACTATTAGCTTAGACTCCTGTCTCCTTGAGGCATCCTGGGCTTTAAAATAATCCCAGATTTTCTTATCTGCCCTAGGCAGCTGAGGGAGCTCTAGGCGCGGTTTAACCCCTTCTGGGAGAGCAGTAGCCAGCCACTGGATGGGCGGGGGTTGAAAAGGGGAACCCTGGTATCTTTCTTCCACCACCTCTTCTGCGTTGTACAAAGGAGAAGTAATAGTCAAATGTGATAATGGAGTGAAAGAGGGCGAGAAGCCTGCTCCAACAGAAACACTATCCTCATCGTCAGAGGAAGCTGGGGGAAAAGAGTGATCTACCACATAGGTAGGCTCTCCCGGTTGGATTTTAGCCCTCTTAGGAGAAGGGGAGCGAGATATTTGGAGACCTGAAGTGCCCGGTAAGACAGGAGCTCCAGGCGAACCCTCCAGGGTAATTACTAGGGATGGGACATCTGGCAAAAAACCGACTACCAGTTTTACCGGTTACCGGTTTGCAAAAAAACAGTTTACTGCATTAAAACCGGTTTACCGGTGCCGGATCTATTCCGTTGATTTCAATGGGGAACTGTCAGTGTCCCCATTGAAATCAATGGGGGGGGAAACAATCCCTCCCCCTCCCAGGCTGTGTAGGTGGAAGAGGGGACACCACCCACCCACCCTGCCCAGCCTGGATTTTTTTTAAAAAAAAATTTCCCCAAGTCCCTGGCTCCGGGCCGCTGCCGGCGACCCAGAGCCCGCACCAGCAGGTAGGTACTAGGGTGATCCCTTGGCTGGGGGGTGGTTTAACACACACCCCACCCCAGGGATCACCCTACCCCCACACCCAAGGATCGCCTACCTTTGGTGCTCCGGGCGGTGGTGGCAGCACGACGCTCCGGGCGGCTTCAGCGCTGGCTGTGACTGCCAGCTTCAGCACTTACTAGGCCTTCTGGGGAACTACCACCCCCCACCCCAGGGATCACCCTAGTACCTACCTGCTGGTGTGGGCTCCAGATCGCCGGTGGCGGCCCAGAGCCAGGGACTTTGGGAGAAATTTTTTTAAAAAAAAATCCACGCTGGGCAGGGTGGGTGGGGGTGTCCCCTCTTCCACCCGTGCAGCCTGTACGGGGGAGGGAAAAGTGGTTGGGTTTTTTTTTTCTTCTTTTTTACATTGTGGCCATTCATTTCATGACCGCAATGTAAAACAATCCGGCATGGGAAACCGGTACCGGTACCCCCAATATCCGGATTAATCTGATACTGCCGGTACAGCAAAATAAAGGCAGTATCGGATACCAGATAATCCGGACTTCCCACCCCTAGTAATTACGTCAGCAGCCAGTATAGTCTCCTCAGCTCCAATACTCAGCACCTGAGGAGAAGCCGATACTTTCCCTTTTTAAGGGACTTACTTTTCTCCTCTAGTTCTTTGAGGAAAGATGGAAGCCTGAGGGAATGTGTTCTCAGAGTCTTAGGCTTCATAATGAAGCACTCATGACATTGTTGGGGATCATGATCCGTGCCTAAACACAACAAACATTGTCCGTGCAGGTCCTTGGTCATCATGTTATGACTGCACGAGAAACATCTCTTAAAGCTATGCTTAATGGTAGTCAAAATAAATCTAAGAGAATAGAACCTGGTATAGACTGATGAGCCGCGAAAGCGGTTGCAAGGAACTGTTGGGCTTAGGCGGGAAGGTGCCTTATATAGTGTGGGGGCACGTGAATGTCACGTGAAATTTGAATATGAGCTTGGTATATTCCGTTGAGAGAAGGGCGCGCAAGCACAAACCCATTTGTGAGAATGTGAGGAGCCACCTGAAGAAGAACTGGATTTCAGCAGGAACCTTCTCCAAGGTCCAGAAGACCTCATGACATTGGGAGTAGCCTGGGAAGAGTCTGAGGCCTGCTGTGAGAAAAGAAAGGATGACAGCAGGAGTGCTACTACTACTATTCTTTTCTATTCTGTAAACTATTATAATGCTACTAGGAATGTGCAGTGCTTTACAGTCACAGATTTTGGAGATAGGTCCCTGCTCAGTGGGCTTACAAGCTAAGATGGACAAAAGTGAGGGGAACACATGGAGAGACAGACAAACCCATTTTACAGAGGGGGAGCCAAGGCTGAGACTTAGCCAAGACCACCAAGTGAGTTCATGGCTAGGACAGGATTCAAACCCTGGATTCCCAGTCCAGCACCTTATCCACTACACCACACTGACTCAGTAGGCTAGGGTTGCCCGTGTAGGCTGGAAGCCCTGATGCTCTACCCTCTCCAGGGTACTAAAGGGACCTGAGAAGGGGTGCTGTGGGCTGCCTGAAGAGGCCCATGGATTTGGCCTGTGATCAGACCTGTCTGCAGCTTAACTGAGAACTAGGGGTGGGACACCGGGGAGAATACCGGATACCGGATGTACTGGTATCGGCACATCAGATTTTTAACATTGGCCGTGGTACTGGATTTTTTACATTGTGGCTATTGACTTCAATGGCCGCAATGTAAAAAATTCGGTACCGCAGCCAATGTTAAAAATCCGGTATGCCGGTACAGGTAAATATTAGGGATGGGCGAACAGAACGCGGTTCGGATGTTCAGATGTTCGGTCGTTCGGTTCGAAACCCAAGTTCGGTTCGATGGTTCGGTTCAGCCGAGTTCAGTTTGGCCGAACTTGGCCGAACACTCAAAAATAGCGAAACCAAAACCAAAACTGAACCGAAATCTGAACCTGATTTTCGGCCCTGGAAAGATGTTTTTCCTGCCCCCGAACTCATCCGAGCTCATCCGAACATGACCGAACTGTTCGGTCGTTCGAGAGTTCGGTTCGGACGTCCAAACAGACCGAGTTCGATCCAAACATCCAAACCGCGTTTGCCCATTCCTAGTAAATATCAGATTTATCGGATTAAGCTGATACACCCAAATACTGGCAGTATCGGAATCAGGAGAACCGGAATTCCCACCCCAAGTAGGAATTGTTGATGGAATAAAAGGACTTTTGTGTAAATTCCCTAAAGAGACACTGATTTATGAGGCCTGACCCTGCAGTGACTTACCCTGGGGAAAGGCACCATGTTAAACTGTGGGTACAAAATTTGCTACTCATTTGAGCCCTAACTCATTTTCATGTTTCTTCTCAGAGACATTTGACAAATCCCCCAAACTCACAGCAAACCTTAAGTTTGGCCTCTTGGCTCTGATCCAAGGATGTCAGGTAAAATTTCCCTTGTTTTTGAACTCTGCAGATGGAGGGGATAAGGTATTTTGTATAGTAGCTAGGGATGAACTAACAGAACCGAGTTTGAAAAATTCGGTTTGGTTCGGAAGTTCGGTTCGGTTGACTGAACTATTCGAGTTTGGTCCAAACTCCCAACTTCCAAACAAAGTTCAGAAATTCAAACCCCATTAAACTAAATGGAATATTACCTTTTAGGGATGTGCGAACAGAGCTGAGTTCGGAAATTTGGTTTAGTTCGAAAATCGAGTTCGGTTCAGAAGTTTGGTTCAGTCAACCGAACTGGTCGAGTTCGGTCCGAACTTCCAAACCGCATTCGCATTCGCCCATCCCTAATAGCAGCATGTTGGTGCCGAGAGAGCTGCTAAAATCAGGTATTAGACATGCCTGTAATACTCTGAGAGAAAAAACACCTCTAACTTCTGTTCTCCATATTTCTACACCCAAGAGTTTGTCTGAATTGTGCAGTGGACACAATCACATTTAGTTGTGCTGCAAGACTGCTACACTAGATGAAAAAGCCACTCCATCTGAATCAGTAGCTGGTCTCTGCAAGTTCCCAATCAGGGAGATCAGGAGAAGGGAACGACTACTTGGCTCCTGGTATTCCCTGCTTGTGGAAAAAGAGTAAGAGGAAGGTAGTTACATTTGTTCATGATAACAAGACCTAAAAGGATTTGGTTTATGGCATAGGTCTGAAGCGAATCCGCCCTGCTATTTTTGCATAGATTCTCTGCAATTTTGGAATGGTGCAAAGATCACTACCATGGATTTTTACCTGCAGTGAATGTCTGTGCATTGTTCCAACTGCTGTTTGGTGCTGCTGCTCAGGCTCTTGAATGGCAGGGCAGCACCCTTTTTCATATTTTCAGAAATGGAGATGATGAGCTTGCATCTGAAATACTGAAACAATGGGCTTGCATTTGCGCAAAATGGTGCTCAAAGCCAATCCGGATCTCTGTCAAAGCAGAGACTGGTGATGACGAGTGCTTAATTTCTGCTGGGGCTTACTGGGGCCCAGCCCTGAGGCCCAGGCCCAGCCCCAGCAATTATTTCCCTCCTTGACTTGCAGATTCAATCTGTGGTTAATTGCTCAGCAGCCACCGCCAGACTGAATTCAGCTGCTGTGAAGCCACGTGATGCAGTCATGTGATGAGTTGTGGCCACATTTTTCCACTGCTGAGCCTGCCTGATGCTGAGGGATGCAGTGAGATCTCAGCCCGGGGCCTGGCAACAGCCGAGCTGCTGTGAGGTAGTTCTGGGCAGCTGACAGGGACATGTTGATGGGGGCTGACTTGGGGGGGGTTGTGGAAAGGGGCTGAAGGGAGGCATGATGGAGGCTGGCTGGGGGTCATGGAAACTAAGAGCTGACTAGGGGCATGATGGGGGCTTGCTGGGGGGGTTGTGGAAAGGGTTGACTGGGTGCATGATGGGGCTGGCTGTTAGGGTGGCCATATCTCCCCTTTAAAAGAGGACACTTATGAAAAATACATGTTGCAGGGCTGCATTGGTTCCAGTGGAGCCCTGCACCATGTATTTTTCATAAATGTCCTCTTTTAAAGGGGAGGTATGGCCACCCTACTGGCTAGGGGGAGTTGGGGAAAGGGCTGACTGGGGGTCATGATGGCAGCTGACTGTGGGGGTCATGATGGGGGCTGACTGGGAGATTGAGGGAAGGGCTGACTGGGGAGTTGAGGAAAGGGCTGACTGAGGGCATGATTGGGGCTGGCTGGGGGGTTGAGGAAAGGGTTGGTGTCACCTCGGTGACCATAGACTCCTTGCATCCCCCCCCCTAGATCTGTCCATTCCTTGAGTATGTTTATGTGATAGGTCTGGACCTCTGGCCGTCGTCCCGGTTGCAGCACAACGTAATCCACTTCGCTGGTTTGCCTTATGATTTAAATTGGCCCCTGCCAGGTGACCAACAGTTTTGAGTCACTGGTAGGGAGGAGTACTAACACCCTTTGGCCGGACTGCAGCTTTCGTACTCGAGCTTTCCTATCATAATAAACTTTTTGCTTCTGCTGGGACTCCAACGCATTGCGCCCGGCCCATTCTCAGACCCTTCTCAACCTCTCTCTCATTTTGGCCATGTATTGGACCACATTGTCCCGGGGATTCAGGGACTCCTCCCACCCCTCCTTGGTGAGATCTAATAACCCCCAGGACTGTCGCCCATACAGGAGCTCGAACGAGGAAAATCCCAGGGAGGCCTGGGGCACTTCGCGATAGGCAAACAATAGGGCGGGTAGTAGGGAAGTCCAGGTCCGTGGTTCCTCCCTCACAAATTTCCTCAGCATTTAATGTNTGGGAGATTGAGGGAAGGGCTGACTGGGGAGTTGGGAAAGGGGCTGACTGGGGGGCCTGATGGGGGGGGTTGGGGGAAAGGCTGATGGGGCATGATGGGGGTTGGCTTGGGAGTTTGGGGAAAGCGGCTGTCTGGGAGTGTGCTGGGGACTGGGTGGGGGTTTGGGAACTCGTTATATTATGCGGCCAGGGGGCATGCTGACGACTGTCAATCATAGCCCATCTCCACTTCAGTACACCGAGACTGGATCATGTGTGGATCCACCTGCAAAGATATATTTAATCACTATGATGACCCCAGCAACAAGCACCATAACAACGGTGGCATAATAAATCCAGCTTCTCTGCCTCTGCAAGAAGAGCCGAATCTTCATCATGCAGTCACCTCTCAGCCCTACAGTTGACCCTGATATACCTTTCCAGTCAGCAGTGCATTGGGTGATGCTAGTGAGAGAGAGAGCATATCCTGTGCATATTGTATTTGCTGAATTCACCTGTTTTGCATGGGTGGAAATTAATCAGATACAAAGTTATTCCTGTGGGAAGTGTGGAAGCCCCTCGGAGAGCTTGGCTGTTGCAGCAGAAGCTCCAAGGGAGGCTTGCCCTCACCTGGGCCTTGTTGTCTCATTCCCCTGCAGGTACTTTTATTACCAGGGCATTGCACTGAGGGCACCGCCAATGGGTGAAGACCCGTTGGCGGTGCCGTTAATGGGGCCGAGGAGGCAGAGGCGCCATAGTATTTCTGTGAGGAGAAGCCCATCACATTGGACCCCCTGCTAGACTTCCAGAATATACATTGGAGGAGCGAGGAAGACTGAGACCACCCCGAGGAAGGCGATCCAGAAGTCCAAGAGAAAGGTGGAGCTGATTGCCACTGTGCCTGAGCCACGGACCTTCCAGCGGGACACTTTGGAGCAGGTCGGCGCGACTTCGGCAGTGCCGGGGCAGTGTGAGGGCCTTTGCCTGGACTTGAATATGCTCCTGGATTGCCCATTTGGACTGGTTGCCTGTTTACTCTGGTGGAGATCACACAGCAGTTCCACATGGACTTGAGCGCACACCTGGAAAAATGTCACACATTTGGCTGAGTTGAGCTTTGAGTATTGCCAGACATTCCTTCCAGACCCACCCAGCTTGTTTCTCCCCAAGCGTATCAGTGCTCGCTCCTTGTGGAGTCCGGTTGTTAGCTCCTGGCTTGCCTAGTCTGCTGAATTGAGATCAAGCTCCGAGGACAGCCAGTATGAGGTGCTGTTGGTGTGGACCCTGAGAAACCTATCTTCGTGTCTAGGCGGAGCGAGGTGGGAAATCGGCCTGAGTACTGGGGATTCGTCGTGGCCGTTGCCTGCCCTGCACTTAGTTTTGTGTACCTTGGGGGGGTTGTTTTGGGCTTATTTTGCACTTGGATAGCTGGAGGGTTACCTCGGGACACTTGTGGATAGCTGCAATAAGCCGAGCTGTGGGTTTTCCCACCCTAAGACTACAAGAGGCGGAGCCGCTGCTTTAAGCATTGGCGAGGCACAGGGGCGCCCGGCTATCGGCGTCCTGCCCTCTCCACTGGACGTCTTTTCTTTACTATGCAGTCGAAAGATAAGATAAAGAATTCCAGGAAGCCGTCTACAAGGTCTATAGACCCAGGTAACACACAGCTTGGGCAGCAGAAACTCAAGAGTTATTATTCTCTGAGGTCCAGGTCCCAGGCTCCGATGAGCAGGGATGTACCTGGGCTTCCTGACTCCATGCCTTGATTGGGGACAAATGTATCATCGGGCTCAGCGGACCTCTGCAATGATCTAGGACTACCATCTTTGGAATTGGCTTCCCTGGACCCCTATTTAACCCAAGAGGCAGATCTTTCTATTTCAGATAGTGACTGTTCTACAGTTTACCCTGGTTCCTCTGTTTTTAATCTGTTGGGTAGTCATTTCCAGGTTATGGGAGATCAATCCCAGAAATTTCTAGACAAATTGGAGGAAGTTATAACTTTGCTGAAAACCCAGCATATAGCTCTGATTTCAACTTTGAATCTTTTTGCAAACGACAAGCCCTTTAACTTAGAAGCAGGTAGTAAGGCTCCTTTCAAATTAGATCAGGACACAATGACCGGGGTGCCAATACCCGCCCTAAGTAAAAAGGGTAATTCTGGGGCCAGATATCAGGATCAGTCTCTAGCCTCTAGTGCAGAGACTTCTCAAATTAGTAAATTGGTGCCTGTGGTTGGGGCCATAGCTCTTACAATTCGTCCCTTGCCCAATGGGGCATTTCCTGACTGGGACTCTAAGGGCGCCATAGCGCACCACCTTAAATCTATTCTGGGTTGGATCCCCATTAGGTCACTTCAGCTTCTCCCTTCGCACAGATTTATGCAGAGTGATTTTGTATTTTCATATGCCCTAGCTGATATGATTCTTGCACAGGCTTATTTGTTTTCCACCTGGGGATAGGTGAGGTTCTTAAGGATTTACATGTTCAGTCCCTAGTCAGCTGATTGTCTAATAACACTGGTGGGCCCTCTTCTGCCTCAAAATCCCCTAGTGTATACAACCATCATGAGGAACCCCAGACCGGCAGTACAGGGGCAGGACTTCAGGCCTCGCCTCCCTGACAATCAGAATCCATACAGGAAAGGCTATTAAAGCTTGCTGGGGGTTTAGACAAGAGTGTGGATTCCTTACTAGAAACTTTAACTTCAGAGTGTCCCGATTTGGGTACCCCCATATGTAATGAGAAATCCCAGGTAGCAGCTGCTAGTCAGGATTGTAACTCCTTGGATTTGTCCATCTCCCAGACTTTACTTTCACCAATAGTAGCGCACTTACAGTTGCCACTGGTGAGCTCCCAGGCACCAGTGTCTATCCAACTGCGTGTTTCGGAACCACCTTTTGATCAGGGATTGGCCCTTTTACAGACCTTCCCGCCGTTGCAAAGAAGTGCCACATGATCCGTGGCTGGCCCTGGTCTTGTAGTCTGCAAGTTAGTTACCTGGAACATAGCAGGTTGGCGATCTAGGTCTAGGGATCTGACCTTTATCCAGTATGCTGGAAAGCTTCACATTCTATGTCTGCAGGAGACTTTGGAAGTGTGTCCCCTAGCTCTTCCTCCAGAACTTTCCCATTATACTTCCTATACTCTCCCTGCAATTTCCTTGGCAGCTAGGGGTCATTCATGTGGTGGTTTGGCCTGCTTGGTCCATAGTATTTTCCAGGGGACCATAATAGAAGTCTTGAAGCATTCACCTTTTCTCTTGGGCCTGGTTTTGACATACGGGGGATGGTCCTGTATTATATTGAACATCTATATCCCTCCCCAGGGTATCAAGTTGTATGACTCTTCAGTATGGTCTAATTTCGAGGTTATAATCGAGAATTTGGGTAAAGTATATCCTGGCAGTCCTTTGGTTGTTCTTGGCGATTTCAATGCCAGACTTGGGGCTAATGACCAAGATCTACTGGCCCACTGTTCCAGTTTTTGCTTTCCATCTACTCCCCTTCTTTAGTCAGAGGCACTCTAAGGATAATGTGATTAGTGGAACAGGAATTAATTTGGCTAGGTTGGTGACAAATTCCAAATTATGTTTATTGAATGGGTCATGCTCATGCTATCAGGACATAGCTTCGCGCCCCGGGACGGCTCCTGCGGTCTGCCGGGGGTGCCCTCCTGGAGGTCCCCCATGTGAAGCGGGGGGCCACGATGGAGCGAGCATTCTCGGTGATAGGGCCGCGGCTGTGGAACTCCCTTCCGGAGGAAGCTCGCCTGGCCCCAAGCCTTTTGACATTTCGGCGGAACTGTAAGACCTGGCTGTTTGCCCAGGCCTTTGGGAGGGAGGGAGGGGGAGGGTGATTTTAATCCCCCGCCCATTTATCTATTTATTATTGTTTCCTAACCCTGTTTTTGATGTTTTTATATTTATATTTTAACTGTTTTAATTGTTTTATTGTTGTTGTACGCCGCCCCGAGCTGCATTGCAGGAGGGGGCGGGATATAAATTTGATAAATAAATAAATTTGATAAATAAATAAAAATGATGTGGGAGTTTACATTTCTAGGCCCAAGCAATTTGAGTGTTCTCGATTTTGTTAGGTCTCTGTGGATATTTTGCCCTTTCTTAAGGATTTTGAGGTCGCGCAGGTATTCTGCAGTGATCATTTACCTGTACAGTCCAGTTTTTATTTTCCAAGTAAAGAGGGGATATTGACAAAGGTTATATCATATGGTAACCCACATGATCAGGCCCTACGTTTTTGTGCCTCTGCTTGGGGGGAATTCATTCTCCCAGTTCTGGAAGATTGGATGGGCGAGGATGAGACCATAGCTTTAAAAGCCATTATAATGACCTCTGAACCTGGACAAGGGGCTAAGGCCTTCAAATCACTCAAATGAATCTGGGGTAAGGCCTTCAAAACACTCACGCAGCGCCTTTCCCAGATTATCCAGATTGAACCTTCTTGCAACCCAAAACTCCATTCTCCATCGAAAGTATGGAGATTGTGCTGCAGCCGGGAAATTAATAAAGTCTATTTATAGATCTTATCGTCAGGGCCAGTTATGTCATTTGCCACCTTCTTACCTCCAGACCAAGTGGGAATACTGAGCCCTTATAATTAGGAATAAACGGGAGTATTTTCGAGCTAGATGGGATTCAGTTTTGGAGGCTGCCCAGGCAGGGAATTCCCGACTTTTTTGGAGGTTGTTAAAAGGGTGTTCCAAGCCGTTTATTAGCCAAAATTTGTTTTCTATCCCGGCCCAATCATGGGCAAAGTATTTCAGTCAGATCTATGCACCTCCTGCAATGATGGTCCCACTTGAGCCATTATTTAAAACCACGTTGGTACTTCCCGACTGGCCTCACGTGGGTGATTCAGAAGTAGTGGATCTAATAGAGTCATGCAGGAATAATAGGGCACCAGGAAGGGACCTGATACCTGTGGAATTGCTCAAGCGTTACAAGGAATGGTGGGTACCAATGCTGTCAGCTCTTTTCTCTGCCATTAATCAATCAGGGTCTGTTCCAGCGACCTGGAAGCTAGCTGTGGTACTCATCCACAAGAAGGGCTCATTGACAGATCCTGCCAATTTCAGACCCATCAGCTTGCTTTGTGTTATTGGGAAAATTTATGCCAAGTACCTATTGGGCAAGCTGAATTTGTGGATGAGGTCATGTAAGATAATATACCCGGAGCAGGCTGGCTTCCAGGAGGCAAGGTCAGTCATGGACCACTGTATGGTGCTTTCCTATATAATTGAGAAATATAGGCATCTAAATCAGCATTTTTTTGTGGCCTTTCTTGACCCCCACATGGCATTTGATACAGTTGATAGGGCCATTCTCTGGAACAAGTTGGGTAAATCCTCAATTGACCAACGACTTTTGTTTTTAATTTGATCACTTTACTCCAATTCTACGCTAGTAGTTAAATTGGGTCCTTGTGGGCATGTCTCGGAGGAAGTAGAAGTGACCAGGGGAGTGAGACAGGGTTGTGTCCTGGCGCCAGCTTTTTTTTTTTTTTTTTTTTAAATTCAACGATGTTATTTTGTCCATGGCCCAGCTCTCATTCTTTCCCCCTCGGCTTGGTCATCGCCACACTGGGTGCTTGTTGTTTGCAGATGACCTGGTCCTGATGTCACAGACCCACGTGGGGTTAGGAAGGCAGCTAGAGGCTATGGCTCTTTATTGCTGGGCCAATAGCCTTGAATTAAATTATCTTAAGTCCAAGGTCCTGGTCTGCACTAAGTCCTTGAGAATCCATCGCCACTCCTGGTTTATCGATGGTAACCCAATTGAGCAGGTTGAACAATTCAGGTATCTGGGCATTTTATTCCATTACTCGGGAAGCTGGAAACCCCACATTGAGGGGGCATGTCTAAAAGCCAAAAATTCTGCCCTGGCAATTGGGAGTCTTTTTAACCAATCTGGCAGGGTAGCTTATAATATGGCTATTCGAGCATTTAACAGTAAGTCCTCGGCTCAATTTCTTTTGGGGGCTGAACTATGGGCTCCTTTTATTACCTCTAGGGTGGACAGTGTCCAGGTAAAATTCCTGAGGACCTTGCTTAGAGCTCCAGGAGGTACCCCCAGAGTGGTCTTATGTTTAGAAATGGGCCAGCGGAAGTGGACATTCAGAGCCTGGGCTAGGGCCCATAAGTTCTGGATTAAAATCCATAGGTCAGACCCGAAGGGTCTCTTCCCCTTTTTCTTGGAGAATTCATTCCACGGTAAATGGCGGCAAGCAGTTGAGTTTCATCTCACCTCCCTATCTAAAACTTACCTATTATCTAGGGGTTTCTTCCCTGCGCTGGCAGAGACCAGGGCACATTGGCAAGATATACATCTCCAGGTGGAGTGGGGAAGGGTGGGTTCATCACCCCAGCTGAGTCATTATTTTAGCTTGGCCCCCAAAGTAGATACCATGGCTTGGTATCTTTTAGCTGACATCCCGCCAAGAGGGAAATGGCTCCTCATGGCGGCTAGGGTCAATGCTTTGCCGACAAAATTTTTGGAAGGTCGCTATAAAAAAGTCCCAATAGCCCAGAGGCTGTGCCCATATGACCAACAAGAGTCTGAAACTACTTGTCATGTGCTTTTAAGGTGTCATTTATATGATGCCCTACATGTTGAAATTTTGCAGTCATTTTTAGATTTACATCCTGGTTGTACAGACGATTTTATGTGAGACATACTTCTAGGTGATCGCAGTCAGGAAATAACTTGTGTTGTTGCTAGGTTTTTGACCTTCACGTTTGCCAGACAGAAACAATTTTTGGATTATACTTGTCTGGATTGACTTTCTGTTGATTCTATGAATAAGGGTGGGAAGTTTGGATCTCCTGGTATCCGATACTGCCGGTATTTGGCAGTATCTGGGATACCGGATAGTAGGGGTGGGACTACCGGATCATCCGGTATCTGATACTGCCGGTATTTGGTGTACCAGCAGTATCGGATTAAACCCGGTAATCCAGCCCATTTTACTGGATTCCCCCGTACTGGATTTTTTACATTGCGGCTATTCATTTGAATGGCCGCAATGTAAAAAAAACCACAACCCCCCCCACTTTACTTTCCCTCCCCAGTCCAGGCTGTGTGGGTGGAAGGGGGGACACCCCCCACCCACCCTGCCCAGCCTAGCTTTAAAAAAGTCCCTGCTAGTGCAGGCTCCGGGCCGCCACCGGTGACCCGGAGCCCGCACCAGCAGGTACAATCCCTGGGTGAGGGGTGGTTTAACACACACCCCACCCCAGGGATCAGATCACCCTACCTAGTCCTACCTCCCCACCCAGGGATCGCCTACCTTGCACTCCGGGTGGCAGCGGCAGTCCGACTGCGAAATGTGTGCTGATCGCTGCCAATCTGGTCAGGCTGCTTTGATGCTAGTTATTTTGCATGATTTATTTTTGTTCATCCCTGACGTGTTTGTTCCGAATGTGCTTTCTTTGGCTTAGCTTTGCAGCCCAGTTTGGCTCCCATTTATTAGGCTTGGAGAGGCTCTGAGTGCTGTTATTGCAACTGACTTTGGAGTACTTTGTGCTGAATGAAGCTTAAAGGGCCATTTTGTTCTCATTTTAATGTATTTATTTTATTTTTACATATATTTTTTTCCTTGGTGAGAGAATGGAAGAGAAATTGTCTTTATCTAGGCTTTTGTTTAGATTTTTCAAAACTGACATTTCTGCAATTACACAGTTGCAGCTACATGGTTGTAAACAATTGCAGCTGCAATCTGAAAACCACTTACTCTAAAGTTGCTCCAGCACTTTCAATGGGACGTCTCTGAAGTAAGTGGCTTGAAGATCTGTGTCAGTTTCAAGTATGACTCATCTATGGAAATATTGGGTGATTTTAGACATTACACGCTCCCGATTCACCACAGTGGATTCCCAGCGGGGGTGAACAGATCAACCACCCCCCGTGGTCAAAAAAAGCCCCAAACAGACATAATGGGAGCGGAACCATGGCAGGGAATCCGGCTGCCAGACCACAGCCCGGGGCAGCGCAACAGACGTTATGCCGATCCCGGGCCGGGCCATGGTCAAAGCACCCAGAAGGCACCGGGGTGGCGCGTCCCGGCTGCTGTTGTGTGCCCTTTAAATCTCCCTCCCCGGTCTGTGTTGTTGCTGGTTGCCTGGCAGTGACGCTTGTGTGCTTTGTCCCCGGCTGAGAGCTGCAGGTGTTCTTTGGTTCCGGCCAGTGGTTGCTGTTCAGACATTACTTTTTGTTGTTTCCCATTGGGAATCTCTTTGACCACACTTTCGGAGATTGTCCCACTGAGAGCTCCGGAAGCGTGGTTGATATTGACTGTGGTGAACATCTGGTGGCCTCCGAACAGACATGCAGGGTGCTTTGGCCCCGCCGTGGAATTGACCGTGATTCACTGTGGTTGAGTGTGATCTTGTAATGTCTGAAATCACCCATTGACTGATGCAAATGGATCACAAGGCACGAAAATGATGCTTCAGGACCAGTCGCTGATAGCATTTAAGGGCATAGTGACTGGGTGTTAAAACCAAATATTCCCAGTGCACTACAACAAGCCCAGTTAATGCTCTCTGTCCACCACCTGAGCCTCTTGTAGATGTGAAGAGGAAAGTGAAGAGCCCGTTAAGGATGACAGGAAAACTGCAGTGTTTAGTTAGTCTCACTGACTTCAGGGGCTCTGCTCCAGAACAAGCAGTTGCAGAACTGCAGACATGGGGGGCATCCAACGGCCCATGTATGTTGCCCACAGGCATCATGCTCAGGCCAGAACGTGCGTTCCAAGCACGCAGCACAGCCCCGGGCAGCTGTGCTGCGCGTGCGGCACACATCTGCACCTGAACACGGTGCCTATGATGTTTAAAGTGCTAGACTCGGGGGTGGGAAATCTCTGATCTGTGGGCCAAATCCAGCCCACATCGGTTTCCTATTTGACCCCTTTACAGTTCCTTGAAGAAATGGCACTTGAAGAAATGGAAAACAGATGAGAGCATGCACTGAAAGATGGTGGATGGATCCATGGCAAAGATCCATGATCTGGACCCTTCCGCTATCTCCCACCTCTTGATCGCAACCCTGAAGGGCCCCCAACTCCTATCTGACCTCTGGAGCTTATTCTAACTTTCAAAGCAGCCTGTACTAAGTGCTCAGAAATCTCATTGGAGAAAATGGGAGCTGCAGGTGTTCAATAGTGATGGTTCAGGGGCATCTGAGGGTGAGGGTGCCCACTTGCAGGTGCCATCTCTTCAAGATGTTTTTACAGCTAGGGCACACAGGGAGGCATTCTTAGTGACTGCCCCACAATTACAGAACTCCCTCCACCTGGGGGTTCACCTAAGCCTGAGCCTGCTCACCTTCTGGAAACAGTGTAAAACAGGATCAGGGAACATGACAGGAGCTGGGGGGAAACAACAGGGAATGGATCCCCCCATTGTGACCTGTTGGGTGCTTCTCCCAAGCCACCATGATTGGCCACTGTCTGAGACAGGATGCTGGGCTAGATGGACCATTGGTCTGACCCAGTATGGCACTTCTTATGTTCTTTCTGTTTGGCCAGACATTTGACAGGCAGGGATGGGGTTGGATGGGAATGGGGGGTGTAGGTAAGGATTGGGGGGCATTAAGGGATTTATTGTTGTTGATTATGATGATTTTAATTATTTTGAATATTGTTTTTATGATTGGAAGCTGCTCTGAATGTCTGCGGCATGTAAATTGGACTAAATAAATAAATTATTTGGCAACTGCAACCAGCATTGCCGCTCTCAGCATCACATTAAGAGGAGCCCCACCAGGGTCTCTGAGTGTACCGGTTTATAGTATCTCATACTAGGAGAGGCCTCATCAGAGTCTGAGTATAACAGCCT
This sequence comes from Sphenodon punctatus, assembly GCA_003113815.1. Lineage (NCBI taxonomy): Eukaryota > Metazoa > Chordata > Lepidosauria > Sphenodontia > Sphenodontidae > Sphenodon > Sphenodon punctatus. The sequence continues at coordinate 157,535 of QEPC01005558.1, read as the reverse complement.
ACGAGGTCCCACATAAGGAAGGGCCCCACCAGAGACTTTGAGTGCACTAACCCACAATATTTAAATCTAGGAAGGGCTCCACAAGGGTCTCTAAATGCAACAACCCACAATGGATCATATGGTAGGGAAAATGTCACCAAAATATCCCAGTGCTCCAGTCAACAACAGCTCATTTCAAGATGGGGTCTCTGAATATACTAACCCCTGCTTCTTGGTCCCATAATATCTAAGATGCTTCTGTCTGGTCACTTTTATTGTAGAATCAAATGTGGATGAATGTGGGTCACTCTTAAAGTCTATTTTAAGGAAATTTACTCACTATGAATGAAAAGATAACGACAAAATTATTTAGTTCAGTTCAATTGAATTTTTGTTTCCCTTTTAACAGTGCAGTTTTGTGATCCCTTAGATAAAGCAAGTACTCTTATTAGTCCCTGTTAACTAGCACAGACATTGGTGCCACCAAAACCAGACCGTTGGCTCACAGAGCAAAAGGAAGAAACTCAGTTCATCCACAAGAGATGAAAGGAGCTATTGAAACTCCTTCTCAGCAGGGAGCAGCCGGAAAAGGGGACACCAGGAGTGAGACAGCAAGCTGTCCCTGAATTTTTTAGCGCTCTCCTACTGTTTTTAACCGTATGCAGTTCCTTCTCCTGAGCTTCCCTTGCTCCTTTGAACACCCCTATCCAAACTCTCATCCAGCCCACAAAATTTGCACTAATTTTCAAGGTGACATACAAGAGAGGAAAGTTTCCTCACTCTTGTTTTACACTAAAAGTTTGTAGTAATGGACCTATTCATTCTCACAAGAGCTAAGAACAACTCTTGCGTTAGTACCTTGCATACAGGCTTTGAAAGCAGCTGCTGATTCCTAATTACTTAGGAACAGATTCTGCCACCCTTGCAATGAATAGTAGTTTCTGAGTACTTCCATGCTCTTCAATGGGGCGACTTACAGAATAAGGCACTACTCAGTTTGAACAAAGGTATAGGTGGGTGCCAGTGTTTCATGCAGAACAACAATGGTATAAAACCACTTTATATGTTCAAAGCATCTTACAGATATTAAGCAATTAATCCTCACAACAGCCCAGGAAGTGTGGGAGGATATTATACAGGCATAGATAAGAGACTTTCCTACCATGGAAGCTTGTGTAGAGATTAAAAGCAATCAGCTCTTTTTAGACGAATATGTATAATACATTATTATTATTATTATTATTAAACATTTATAAAGCGCCAGTTGTAACCTGGCGCTGTACAGAACATACAATCAGATGCGGTCCCTACCTGTGGCTTACAATCTAAAAGACAAGGAGGGGGAGACAAGGAGAGGGGACAGCGGGAGAGACATGGGAGAAGACAAACAAACATTCAGG
>QEPC01005558.1:96579-109820 GCA_003113815.1 Sphenodon punctatus | reverse complement strand
ATGCGGCAGCCGCAATGGCCCCGCCGCCCGCCCGTCTCCTCGGAGGGTGGGCGGCGGGGTGCGTGGAAGGGGTGGGGCCGTGCGGCTGCACGTTGTGCTGCGCGGCCCCGCCCCTCCCCGATTCCCCGCCGGGATCCCCCCGGCACATCTGATATGGTGTTACGGGGCGACCCCGGGGGGGATGAATCCGGTGATTTTGGTACGGGGTCAAAGGGCCCCGTAATGTCTGAAATCACCCATGGGTGCCAGATGTTCACCACAGTCAATCCCCAGCAGGGGTCAAAATCAACCACCCTTTTGGAGCTCCGGCCCGGACCATCTCCGAAAGCGTGGTCAAAGCGATTCCCACTGGGAAACAAAAAAAAGTAACGTCTGAACGGCAACCATTGGCCAGAATCAAGCAAAACGATTCCGAGCTGGGGACAAAGCACGCAGCGTCACTGCCAGACAACCAGCAACAACACAGGCCAGGGAGGGAGATTTAAAGAGCACCCAGTAGCAGGGGAACGTGGTGGGATGGAGCGAGCAGAAGGGAGAGGAGAGCAGAGGGTGAGAGAACAAGGCATGAGGTGGAGGAGGAGGAGGCACAGGTGGAGGGAGGTGGTCATGCTGCACTTGGAGGTGGTGGAGGGACAGCAGCAGCAGAAGCAGCCGGGACAGGTCGCCCTGGCGCCTGCAACTGGACCCGGGGACGAGGCACCCCAGAAATGGGTAAGTGGAGCAGAGGGGGGCAGGACAGAGGCACAGTGGCACCAAGGGTGCCAGGCGGGCCGGCAGGTGGGGGAAAAGGGGGAGGGCTGCATGGAAGAGGCAACCCGGAAACCAACACACACACACACACACGTCGACCGAAGAAACGGGCCCAGGAGCCTGAGCCCCCAGAGGAGAGGACCAGAGGGCATGCAGAGGAGGAGGAGGAGGAGGCCCAGGACCAGGAAGGCTCTCAGGGGAGACAGCCATACCACCAAGGAAGGCAATGGGGGCACAGGGAAACTCAGGACTTCATCAGGATCTGATGGCTCCAGGGGCCCCGTCCCCCAAGAGGAACACCCCAGGACCTCAGGGATGGGCAGGTCCCCCTCACACACCAGCCCCGAGACCCCCCATCCCCTGTCCAGACTGGGAGAATCCAAGGCCGGCACAATGGTTACCCTCAACCAGTGGACACAGGGGGACCTCAGCAATACAGAGGGGCCGGTCTCAGAGGGCTCCGAGACTGACATCAAGAGTAAGCAAGTGGATGGGTCAGGACACGGAGTGGGGGGGTGGGCCAAGGGGGGAGGGGGCACACCGGGGACAGGGCTGCCCCCAGCAGACTTGGGCACCCCAGACCATGGGGAGGGTGCCCAGGGGGCCGCCTGGGGACATGGTCAGACCACCCCCACCCAACCCCTCCCATATCCCCACAGGGCACGGCACGCCCCAGCACCTGTGACAGGCGGGCAAGGAGGAAGGCGGAGAGCAGCCCCGGGAGCAACCAGAGGTTCCAGGTGAGGCACACCAGCAAGTGGGGGTGGGAGAGGGTGCCAGGGGAGGGCAGGCGGGGGAACCGGGGCACACGGTGCTGGGGAGGGGGAGCCTGGGCACAGGGGCACGATGGGGGAGGGCACAGTCTGCCAACCCAAGGGGGGGGCACAACCCCCCAGCCATGCCACAGGGGATAGGAGGCGGACAGCTGGGGTGCCTAACCAACCCCTACTGTGTACCCCAACAGGATGACCCAATGGGTCCCAGCAAGCCAGCCCTGTGCCCTCAGTGCAATGGATGAGGGAGTGCTGGGTACAGGTACGGTGCCGGAGGGAGGAGCAAGCGGAGGACATAGTCCACTCAACCACTGAACAGGGTGAGCGGATGATTGCGGCCATCGATAGGATGGAGGCGGCCACAGAAAGGGCCATCCAACAAGCCGAGGCAAGGGACCAGAGGCTGAAAATGGAGGTGCACATGGAATGGAGGTGGGAGCACCAGGAGCACAGCAGGCAGGTGGCGGCATTTGGGCAGCTGGAACAGGCCATCGACAGGATGCTGAGGGAGCATTCGGCCAAGATGGACTGCTCCCACAACACTGGCACATCGCTGCTACTGCACGCGGGGACCATGAGCGTGTATGTGATGGCTGCCACCTGCCTGCCCCAGCCCTGATGCTGGGCCCCTCAGCGCTCCCACCGCCTCCGCCACAACCCCAACTGCCGCCACGCCTGTTGGGTTTGCACATCCCCCTCCCAGTCCCTGTAGGCCTCCAAAGGCAGCAGCCGCCCAGGGGAGCCCCTCCGGCCCCGGGTCCACCCGCCCTCCCACCACTGCCTTCCCCTCAGGACACTGAGGCCTCCCAGAACACTGTTAGGGACACAGACAGCGGGGGGGGAGGGAAGCTCCCAGAGCTCCAAGGCACCCACAGGGTGGCCGAGGGGGGCCCCCGGCAACATGGGGGATGGGGGAAAGGGGGGGAAGGGGGAGGACAGCCTGAGGGGGGAGGACATGGCACAGGGAGGTGGGGGGTGTGGGGGGACACCTGTCGGTGGTGGTACCAATAAATGTACAGGCACCACAGTTGCCTCCATGGTTCTGTTCATGGGTGCAGGGCTGGGGTTGGGTGGGTGTCGAGGGGTGCTGCTGGGGTGCTGCTGGGGGCCCTGGGGTGGTGGAGATGGGGGGGTGCACCCTCACGCCTCAGCCTCCTGGCTGATCTGCCTGGCCAGGGCCATTTGGATGTGCTTTGTGTACTGGTATTCCCATGGGTTCTCTGCATTCACATACAGGGGCATGGGGCCGGGAGGGCGCTGGGGCATGGGGTAGTCAAGGGCAGCCCCATCGGTCTCGCACATGTTGTGCAGCACACAGCAGGCTCTGATCACCAGGGCCAAGAACTCCACCGTGTAGTCCAGCCAGCCCACAAGGCTCCTCCAGCGCTGCTTGGGGGCCCCGAAGGCCCTCTCGACCACAGTCCTGCTTGCGCACAGGCGGGTATTGTAGAGCACCTCCACTGGGTTCCTGGCGACTGGGTACGCCTTCATCAGCCAGCAGGTAAGTGGATAGGCCGGGTCCCCCAGGATGTAGGGGGACATCATCACCCCCCAATCTGGGTCATCCCCATGTCCATCCGGTCATAGAAGGGAGAGATGGTCATGATCCGGGCATCGTGACTGTGCCCAGAGTGGCCCGTGCAAATGTCTATGAACCACCCCCAGTGATCCATGACCGCCTGCAGCTGCAGGGAGTGGTACCCGTGTCGGTTGACATATTCTGAGGCCTCCCCAGCGGATGGGCAGAGGATCTCAATGTGGGTGCTGTCCATGGCGCCCATGCAATTGGGGAATCCTCCAGCCGTGAAGCCGGCCATCACAGCCTCCTGGTCCACCTGCTGGATCACTCGGTCCAGGAGCATGCCCTCCACTACCTCGCAGATGTCTCGCAGGATTCCAGCGACAGTGCTCGCCCCAACGCCGAAGTGCTGCGCGACGGAGTGGCAGGAGTCGGGTGTCACAAGGGCCCAGACCCTGATGGCCACCCGCTGGACCATGGGAATGGGGGCCTGCATGGGGGTGTCCCATCTCTCCAGCCAGGGCGTTAACAGCTCGGCGATTTTCAGGAGGACGAGCCTGTCCATACGAAAGTGCGCTCTCCAGGCATCCTAGCCTGTTGGGCCAGTGCCCTGGCCCACCACCCCTGTGCCCGCTCCGTGACCCATACCCGCCGGTCAATGGGACTAGCAAGCAGGGCTGCATGCTCCATGGTCTCCCTCCACCACTGGAGTCGACTGGTCGCCTCGCGGAGTGCAGCATTCTGCCCCCGGGTGCAGAGGAGGGCCTGGCGGGCCGCCCCGGACATCCTCTGGGCCCTGAGGTGGGCCAGGGAGTGCCTGCTCCCATGGTGGGCTCTCTGAGCTCTGACAGTGCTCCTGGCCATGCACATCCACAGCCGGGTGGCCACATGCACCTCAATGGTCTGAATACACAGGAGGTCAGTGTGTGAGCGGTATCACTCCATGCAAAAGGTTAGGTGCATCCCGCAGACGCCCAACTATCCCAGCTCCATGGTGAACGGCACCCGGGAGGGCGGAAGCTGCACCTGTTATAGGATGGGACCTGTGGTGTCCCGCCCCCTGGTTGCGCCCTGCCACCCGGGCTCGGGGCCCCGGGTTGCCCTGGCTGCCCCATGCCGGCTGCACCCCTCCTCCCTGTCCCCAAACCCCCTCCCTTCCCCCCTTCCCTGTTGTGCCGTGCGTGTTGTCTGTCCCGCTGTGTGCCCCTTTCCCTTCCTTTCCCGTACGGGTGTGTATGTGCCCAGGCATGTGTTTGTGCTGTGTGTTCCACTGTGACCTCATTTTCCCCGTGCCTGTTGTGTGCGCTGCCCCGGTGGTCTAAAATAATGGGGAAATATTGAAAAACATATTTCTGCGTATCAAGTTTTTTCTTATGATTCAATTCTGATGACACTTGGTGATATTGTACCCCCAACAGAAGGGCCTAATTTTGGAAAGATTGGATAAAAATACTTGATTTTATAAGCAATTGAATGTTGCAATTTTAAGAAAACCTGAATAAACATTCCTGGCAACAACTTCTTTATCTTCCATCCAGTTTGAATGAAACCTTGTGAAGATTATGACCCTCCCCAAGATTACTAATCTTGTCAAAGTTCAAAAAGATTGAATAAAGGGTCCTGATGTTATAAGCCATGAACCTGAAAATGCATTTCCAGCTGTAGCATTTCTATATTCAATCCTGTTTACAAGAAATTTGTCAGGAATGTATCACACACCTCTCCTGTCGTCTCTACCAAACTACAGGACTATTTGATAAAGGGGCCCAATTTTAAATCAATTGAAGTTGTCCCCTTGAAGACCATTATTCAGATAAATAGCAGCACATGCAATGTCAGTCAGAGGCAAGCACCTGGCATGGAAAGAGGAGGGAGGCTGGGGAGAAACCCAACAGACTTACAGACACATTCACTGGCCAATTACTGCATGCTTTCAGCTTTACAGGACCAATCAGTGATGGCTTCGAGACAAGCATGGGGGCGGCCCTGAGGCAGGCATAGATGGGATTTAACTGGGACTTTGAGGGTAGCATCCCAGATATCAGGAGACATGGGGTAAAAACAGACATGATGCTAACCACCCTTTAACCACCCTTGGTGGTTATTTATGCATGTTGCAGGGCTGTATTGGTGCCCTATGCAGCGCTGAAACATGCATAAATAACCACCAAGGGTGGTTAAAGGGTGGGTAGCATCATGTCTGTTTTCACCCATGATTTACACATCCAGACTGGACAGTTATCCTCACAATCACATCCTGCAGCACAGTGACAGAGGACGTAAGAGAATCTCTATTGTCTCTTTCTTAAACAGATGCTTCCAACTTCCCAGTAACAAGTGGGGGGGAGAGGTTGGGGTGGTCACAGCACAGAATGAGGATATTTGGTTGACATTTCTGCTGGCCAATTGGCATCACAAACAGATATTATACCACAGTGACATGTAAGAGAATCATTGCCATAGGATCATTCTCTGCATATGCTGTGCAGGCTTATAAAATTGGGACCCTTTATCACAGCTTTCCAATATTTGGCAGAGATGATCCTGAAGGTGTGAGATAGAGCCTTTCCAAATCTCATATACACTGGTTGGACTACAAAGATGTTACAGTCAGACATACATTTATAAGTTAATTGATTATACCACCAAGACCTTTTATCCAATTTTTCTGAAAGTTGACAAAGATAGTAAACTTGTGGAGGGGTATAAACTTGCCAAGTTTCATCTACAGTAGATAGGAGACAAAGTTAAAGCCAGGAATGTATATGCAGATTTTTGCAAAATAACGTAATTCACCTGATTATAAAATTGGATCCCTTTATCCAATCTTTTTGAAATTTGGTACACATAATGCTGTCCATTGGAGGCACAATCCCTCCAAGTTTCATCCAACTATATGGAACAAAATATTTACAGTCGAAAATTTGTTTTCCATTGAAACCAATGGAAATCAAAAACAAAAGTAAAACTGAAATGAAATATTGATATTTACAAAAATGAAAGATTTAAATAACGAAAACTAAAAATGAAAATGTATAATGACATGGGTCCCAGGTGCACGCCTCTACTGGCCACATACCCAGAGGATGTGGGTGGGGTTAGCCCCTCTAGTTAGCAAATCCGGTGGCATTAGGCAGGGACTAGGTATACTTCAGGGAAGTGTTGGCAGATATAGAAGGGGAGGTCTTTGAAGGAGAGCTAGGAGAGAACCCCAGCCTTCAGGCAGAGGAGGGAGGGATGGAGTCTGAATCAGAGGACCCCAAAGAGGGACCCTCGGTGGCAGGCACCCTCACCCATATGCCCCTGACAAGTGGTCTCCCCCCCATTGAGTGGCATGCCAACACAGATATGTTCACTCGGGGAACTGACTTCATCCAGGAACAAACAAAAGATCAGACATTGCACCATGACTGTGAACAACCGGAAGCTAAAGCAATGGCCCCACTTTGAGCTGAGGAAAGACAAACTTTATTGCCTTGAACAGGATGGGCAGACAGGGGAGGTAAGGACTCAGCTTTTAGTGACCTGTGGGTACAGGAGGGAGGTGATGCACCTGGTCCATGACATTCCCTCTGCAGAGCACCTGGGGCAGGCAAAAACATATGAGCAACTGACAACCTGATTCTATTGGCCAGGGATCCTACGGGAAGTGGCTCAGTATTGTTCCTTATCCCCAGAGTGTCAGATGACCAGCACTAGAGGCATTGTCAAAGCACACATTGTACCTTTGCCCCTCGTCAGTGTCCCATAAGGCTGGGTACAAAGAGGCAGTCCCCCTACTGTAAAAGCCCTGACCATGCCAGCAGAGCTTATGACATTTTTCTCCACTGTGGGGTTCCCTAAAGAAATTTTAACCAGTCAAGGTTCAAACTTCACCTCCTGCTTACTTAAAAATCTGTGCTCCCTTGTAAAAATTAAGTCCCTAGAGACCTCCATTTGCCACCCCCAGACAGATGTGCTAGCAGAGAGATTCAACAAAACATTTAAGGCCATCTTGCAAAAACTAATAACTTCTGAGCCCAAATATTGGGACCAGATGTTGTCACCTCTACATTTTGCCATTAGAGAAGTGCCTCAGGCCTCTACTAGATTCTCCCCATTTGAACTCTTATACAGGTGGCAGGCACGGGGCATTTTAGACCTGCACCAGAAAGTGGTTGCATATAAATATTAAATAGTAATGGAGACAGAATGGAACCTTGTGGTACACCACAAGCGAGATCCTGGGGGCTAGATGTTTCTTCCCCCAGCACCACCCACTGGCTTCTCCCCGAGAGGAATAAGTGGAACCATCCTAGGACAGTTATGCCAACCCCACCCAGGGCCTGCAGTCACCTCAACATCAACCCATGGTCATATGTATCAAATGCTGCCAAGAGATCCAACAGGACAAGTAATGTTGAATGCCCCAGATCCATCTCTCGGAGGTCATCCACCAAGACCACCAATGCAGTCTCAGTGTCGTATCCTGGTTGAAATCATGATTGAAAAGGATCCAGGAAATTGATGTCATGTCATCCAGATGGTCCTGGAGCTTCTGAACCACCACACGTTCAATAAACCTTCTCAAAAAAGGGGAGGTTAGGGACACTACAGACTGATAGCTAGCAGAATTGCAGGACATGGGACAATTCTGATTGGTTTCCAGGGTCATTGCCATTTCCATCTTCTTTTGCTGGTGACTTTGCAGTGGCTGCCAGGGTAAGAAAGTATGTGCATGACACATAGAAGTCTTCTATCTTTGTGGTATATAATATGGAACGTCTACATAGTATTTCTACGATGAATGAATGCATCCTTCCTGAATGCATCAGAAGCTTGATTTTCTGCATTGTCACAAGGCATTTTCCGTCTTTGATTTGCAAAGTATGTTAGTGAAAGGTAAGGGAAACTGTCAGATGTGGAGTGAGTTTTTTTCTGAGCACCCAAGGACACAGAAATGGAAAATCAGAGTATTAAGGATAGGAGAACAAAGCAACATAATAAAGGGGAAATTAAGCAGTCTTCTGAAAAGCCTTCAGCTAAAGAGAAATGCAAATAGTTGTAGATGAATGCTGCAAGGAATCAAATAAAGTGAATGGCTCTGATAATAAAAGAAAAGGGAGCCGGGGGCTCCTGACCAAATCCCTCCGGAGAGCTTCTTGGAGAGGAATTTGAAACATGGCTTAGCAACAAAAACCTGTGTAACTGACAGCACTCTGTGAAAGGTATTGATCAACCCATGGGCATGAAAATTCTGCAATGAGCGAGAGAGATAAAAAGGAAAGACAGAGGGAATGAAAAAATCTAATCATCCTGCTACTTATCAATGCATCAAGCCCTGAATATTGAAATACTGGCAATGCCAACAGTTTGAGAGGACTGTTGAAAAAAACTGCAGTTTCCTTTCATCTTAGCCCATGATCTATCCTTCAGGAGACTGGCAATGTACCATAGCAGACCAGACCTGCCAAACGTACCACCACAGCTAGTGAGAGAGAAGACAAGACTTGACTGAGCTTGACACATGAGTTTAACTAGTTCTGTGGTACATACAGCACTGCGTTTTCTACGGCTCTTTGTCCAGCTGAATTCGCTTATCGCTAAAGGACCCCAGCTAGGATTTTTTGCTCAGGGCTTCCAACTGAGTGGAGAGCTAAAGAAGTAATGAATCTCTTGGATAATGTAGAAGGCCTTAACAGAATGTTCTCAAAATCAGCTCATTCTTAACTTGGCAGAACTTTCCCTTCCTTGAGGTTCTAAATACTTTATGCATAAATGAATAACAGTTCTTGGAATAACTGATTTACTACATCCTTGGCTTGGATGTGATGTACAATCCGGCATGAGCATCTTTTTTGCTTTATGTCTTCTCTGTGCTTTTCTAACGCATAATGCGTTAGTCCCACATGTGAAACTGGACACAGTGTGATTGGAAATGTACGGTACACTGCTGAGTCACTAGGGGGGGGTTGTAAATGTTCCGTGGCCTTATCATTGGAACAAGTGCAGATGGAAAGTCAAGGAAATTACACATTTGCCTGCCTTGAATAGAACTAGAAGGCTACAAGCATAAAAGCAATTTACCAGCTTATAAAACCAATTCATCAGTGTGCTGAACGTGTCTTGAAAATAACGATCTCTCATTTCCATTGTTCCTTTGGTCTCTACATTTAAAAAAAACCAAAACATTGTTGCACATCCGTCCACAAGAGCATAATTATAGTGGAGATATTCCCCCACAAATTTAGGGGCATGGAAGACAGTAATAACCCCATTGCGCACTAAATTTTTGGAAGCCTAAATGGGTGATGCCCTTCTTTTCCCCTTCAATACCACAGCCAGAGGACAGAGGGGAAGTGATGTTGGCATCATCTTTCCAAACAGCAGTCAGAGTACAGACCATGTACGGGAGCTGCCATTGTCACAGAGAGTTGCAGCTACTGCGTTCACCAGGGACATGGGTGTCTGCTTGGGGTTCGCCCGTGTGAACACCGAGCGGGATGGGTGGGAGTGCGTGTGCACTCCCTTGCAACACCCACCTCCACCCATCACCCAACCACCTTAACCCACCTCCACCCACGGAGCCCTCTGGAAAATGGGAGGCGGCCCCATGGGTGGAGATGTCCGTGTAAAGGGATACACACCCACCTACACCCACCACGCCAAAACACCCATCCCTCCCACCCACCCCCGTCCATGTAAAAAGGGCCTATGTTCTCTCAATCGTATTTGGTGTTAGTTATTCCAGAATAACTAATACTTGATCCAGGCTGCTGGTGAGTGGGACAAATCCCCCATTTAAACACCCTGATCATGAGAAAAACAAGGTGATTAAAGTAAGTAAGTAAACTTAAGTAAGTAAGTGATTAAAGTAAGTAAACATGACATGTTTATACACCCCCACCTGAGCGCCTGTCTGAAGATGGTGTGGGTGGGCGCACACTCCTGTGACCCATGCAAGGAGCATCAGGGGAAAACCTGGGATGCTCCATGCAGGGACAGGAGTGGACGGTGTGTGGGTAGGGGTGCACACCCAGTGCACACCCATCCCAGCCCGTGTAAATGCCCCCCACCCTCACCAGATGTCCGTCAGTGCCTTTCAGAGCACATGGACCCGCCCCTCAGCCGTACACATTTTAAATGGTTTATGTTAAGGAATTCAGAGTGGTGGGGGGAGGTGGTTCTTAAGCTAGGAAGAGCTGTTTGTGGAAATATAATGGGGTGCACAGAGTTAAATGCAACTTGCCATCGTCTCACTATGATGATGCAGTACCACAGCAGGTGGGCTAAATTCTAGAATTCAATCAGATCAGCAGTTTCCTGGATCCAGCACTGCCATTGGGATCTCTTCCAGCATTTACAACAGGGCTGTGCACCAAGCCCCCCATGTTGCTTTCATTTTTCATTATCATTTTCATTCTTAAAAATGTCATTTTCATTATTTCTTATTGGGTGAAAACAGACATGACGCTAACCACCCTTTAACCACCCTTGGTGGTCATTTATGCATGTGGCGGGGCTGCATAGGGCACCAATATAGCCCTGCAACATGTATAAATAACCACCAAGGGTGGTTAAAGGGTGGTTAGCGTCATGTCTGTTTTCACCCATTGTTGTCGTTATTGATATCAGTATCATTTCAAACAAAGATTTTATTTTCGGTATCGGTATCGATTCTGATAACATTATATATATATATATATATATATATATATATATATATATACTAAATACCTACATAATATCTAATCTCTCTATATCTGTACACAAGTAATATCTATCTAAATCTAAGGGAGACAGGGGAAGGGGAAAGGAAGACTATCTATTATCTAATCAATTATCTGTATAACCATTCTAATCTAATCTATGTCTATAATATATCTATCTATCTAGTCTATACTACTTATCTATATATAATGTACAGGGGGTGAGAAGGGCAAGGAAAGGAAGAAGGTAAAATGTAGGGTATGAGGAAGAAAAGGTATGGGACTAATTTTTGTGTGCAAGCACCACAGTTCTGTAAAACTTGACAAGCAGAGCTCTCGCAGAACAGAGAGAAAAAGCATGGCCCTCCAATTATAAACGGTTGCAGTGCCCTCCCCCAGAGCCCCCCTGATTGGTTGTGGGAGGCAGCAGGCATTGAGCAATCACAGAGTGCCATGAGACTGCTGGGACCTGCTTGTGCTACTCATTGGCCAGCGATACATCCATCAGATACTGCTGAGCTGCTCACCCCTCCCAACACAGGTACAGTTCAAGAGTTCAACCCTGTTTAGGACACCGAGATGTCTGCTCCCTCCTCCCCTCTCCACATTTTCCCCCCAAAACCCAACTGCCACAGCACTAATGATGACAACGATAACGACATTTTCATTATCATTGTCATTATCAATTGTCATTTTCATTATTGCAATAATAACAAAAATGACAATTGTCATTATCGTTATTGTAATAACGAAAAATGACATGCACACCCCATGCCAAACTGATTCCAAACACATTTAACGCATTTTCAAAGACACTGTGAGAATACATAGGTATGAAAATGTAATGAGGCTGCTCTTCACAACAAGATGTGAGGCAAGCTGATTTACAATTCTAATTTCTTCTGGAGCTGAGTATTCCTTTAGGAACTGAACTAGTGGGCAGTAGGAGATAACAAAAGCCACTGAGTAACTTTAACAAGCATTATTAAATAAAGCAACCAGTATAATGTGCCCAGTAATGTAGAATGACTAAGTTAGCATTAGCCCACAGGAAATCACATAATATTGAAGGGACAATTTTCTTTTAAATTGTTAAGCAAGTCCATAATGGGAGTCAATCAATTTCCCTGATGTGAAGCAGCCAGTCAGACAGTAATCTTCTCTTTGCTTTGCAGAAGGACCAGAGCTAGAAGTGGAAGTTTTTAGTTTGAATTGTTTGGCCACCTGCTCCTCTCATCTCCGCCCTTATAGTGTTCCTAAGGGAAAGGCCATATGTCTAATTGAACTTAACTTTGCTTGGGATGGGAAACCTAAATGGGAATGAGTCTCCCCAGGGCTGAATTAACCAATCACTGGTCTCTAGGAAACTCACCCTTTGGTAGCTGCTTCCTGGGAGAAGGTGCTGAGCACTTTAAGGCAAAACATTCCATCTTGATTCTCAAGCCATTCATAGTTCATGCTCATCTCAGCCAATCATGTCTGTTGGGACGAGGGCTGAAACTCGATTCTCTGTTTCTCGTGTTTCTTGACAAGAATCACAATTTTTGTCTCGTTCTTGCAAACAAGAACGAGACAAGAAAAACATGAGAAATCTTGAGAAGCAAACTACCCAGTGCTGATGGGGGGAGGGAGGGAGGAGGAAGCCACACTGTTTCCTGCCAAGCTTTCTTATTTTTGTCTGGGGCTGGCAGCTATCTCGGTGGGGAAAGCTTCCTGTCACAGATTTCCAGGAATGGGAGGGGAGAGGGCAGGTGGGAGAGGAGGGAGGGGGCAGATGCAGCTGATATCTTAGCATTTTATTGGCTAGCAGGAGTCAGCAACCAATACAATGCACAAAAGCTGTGATGAGCCTGCCTCTTCCCTCCAGCTTTCCCCCCTTCCATCTGGAAGTCCCTTAAATTGGAGAGCAGGCGCGGCTCCTCCTGCAGGGAATTATGGGCGTTGCCCCCCAAAGCCCTGAAGGGGGACCGCTGTGGCTTTAGTTTAAAACAAAAACAAAACACCGCGCTGCCATTTATGACAGCTACAGCAGCCTCTGAGCTGTTGCAGAGGCTGCTGTAGCTGTCACTGAACCTGTTCTCCCTTCGGGGACCCACCCACTCCACTGGGAGAGGGAGTGCGTCCCCGAAGGGACAAAAAGGTTCAGCAGCTCAGCCGACCAAAGTGTTTTCCTATTGGAAAACGCGATTGGGGCGGCTGAGCTCCTCTGTCCACAGCACGTATGGGACGTGTTGTGGAGGGAGGGGCTGAGCCTTCCATTGCACTCAATGGGCACAATGGAAGACCTTGCCAGGGCGGTCGGGCTGACAGCCCTGGCGAGATAGCTTGGTGGGGACTGGGTAGGAAGCAGCGTGCGTGCGCGCGCTCCTCCCCGCTCAAAGCCCATGCGCCTTTCTTAGTTCCCCGCGCTGCCGCTTCCCTGCGCTGCTGGGGGGGGGGAGCGGCAAGGCTGCAGCATGCTCTTCAAGCCTTGACGTCTTAGAGCATGCTGCAGCCTTGCCGCTCCCCCCC
>QEPC01005558.1:47236-77707 GCA_003113815.1 Sphenodon punctatus | reverse complement strand
GGCAGGCACATATAATATGTTGTGTGTTATCACCATCCCATTCATGTATGTTTGCTGTTCGTTCCATGTGTGCATTGAGGATGACCACAGGTGAGATCTCTTGCTGTTTTTCTCCAGCTTGATCTGAATGCACCTCTCCACCTTCACCCACATCTCCCATTCCAGCCGGGAGCTTCTCTCTCTCTCTCTCTCTCTCTCTCTCTCTCTCTGGCCATATGGTGCAGGTGACAGACAGCAGCATTGGAGGGATTGTGTCTGTCTCTCATTCAAGCAGTGGTTGGACTTTCTCTCTCTCTCTTGCTCTTATTTCTCTCTCACTCTTATTTCTCTCTCTCTCTCTCTCTCTCTCTCTGCAGCAACCTGGGTGGGCAGAATGGCACCTTGGCATGAGAGGCAGGAAGGCAGGCTGAGGCAGGCTGGCTTTGAGCTTGGCGGCAACCCGGGGTACAGAACCCTTGTCACAAATAGCATATAGGCCAAGGTCTGGGGGGAGGGGGCATCTCCGTGAGTGGAATGACAGCATATGCGAGGAATTCTAGAGAATAAGGGGAGACAGTGAAGCAAGTAAAACTCCCCACCCACACCTAGTAATCACCAAAGTAAATAAAACCCACATACTACATAAATGTGACAGACACAAACATATGATTATAATGTCACGTTACCAATCCCCCTAACCCCTGATTGTCACTCATTGGCATGCCTTTGCTAATCTGCACGCATTGCGTGACATGCTTTATTGATGTCTGCATGCATGGGAGCCATCAGCACCCTAACATCCAAGAGCATTGGGGTCCAGGCTAAGAATGATGAGGGGACAGGAGTAAGGGGGATGGGCAGGGACAGGTGCCTTCTGGCTGGAGAGGTTTATAAGAAGTTGTGAGAGGATCCAGCAGCCTTCGGTCTGGGTTCCAACCTCACAAAGAGTCTTGTGGGGAAAAAAAGTACAAAACCCAGGATAAAGAAGCAGAAGAATAACAAGAGATGCCACTGCCTTCCAAAGAGAAATTGGTGGTGGTTGGTGAGGAAACAAGGAGCAGCTCTCCTGCTATCACCCCCAAGGATTTCAGTGTTGTGTGTGATAACATGCTGTGGGGGCTTGGCCGGTATCTTGGAGGTAGGGGAATATTGGTGCACTGCTTCCCCCTTCCCCACATTCCTGTGTGAGAAGTGTTGGCCCCAGACCCAGGACGGTGGGTCCCGGGACTAAGTGGCAGCTTCTGGATCTTGGCCACAGCCCTCCCTGCCTGTAACTTGGCCCCGGGACCCTGGCGGCGGGTCCCGGGGCTGGAGTGGCTGTTTCATGGTGCGGTGGAATGACAGCGCAGTGTCCGAGGAATGATGGCCCCAGACCCATCACGGTGGGTCCCGGGGCTAGGGTGGCAGTTTATAGGTTTTGGGCCCAGACCTCCCTGCCTGTAACTTGGCCCCGGGACCCTGGTGGTGGGTCCTGGGGCTGGAGTGGCTGCTTCTCAATGAGGTGGAAAGACATCGTAGTGTGTGAAGAATGACGGCCCCAGACCCATCACGGTGGGTCCCAGGGCTAAGGTGGCAGCTTCTAGGTTTTGGCCACAGTCCTCCCAGCCTGTAACTTGGCCCCGGGATCCTGATGGTGGGTTCTTGTGCTCGAGTGGCTGCTTCTTGTCATGCGGTGTAATAAGTAGTTCTAGTGTCACTAGCAGCAGCAACATTGGTTGCCGGGGCAGGCAGTCAGGTGACGTGGCATGAGCGGCAGTAAGGCTGACCGAGGAAGGGTTCAAGCTTCGCAACCTGGGCAGGCAGGCAGGAAGCATGGCATAAGAGGCAGTAGGGCAGGTGGGCTTGGGCACTGGGCAGGCTTCTAGCTAGGCAACCTGGGTGGGAAGACAGGCACCTTGGCATGGGAGGCAGGACTGATGCATGCTTTGAGCTTTGCAGCAAGCAGGGCGGTCAGACAGGCAGCGTTGCATGAGAGTCAGAATGGCAGACAGGCTGGGACATTGGCAGCAGGGCAAGGCCAATCAAATAGGATAGCAAAGACTGTGCAGCGCGAGAGAACGAGAGCCAGTCAGCTGCACATAGGCGGACCGAGATCGTTTAGCTAGCTATAGGCCAGCTGGCAGGCTTACAGTTTGTTTCCCAATGCCACCCTGCGTCCTGAGGTCAGTCAGATAAGGCAGCTGAGGCCATCTAGTATAAGAGAGGGAGAGAGAGAGGCAGAGAGGCAGAGAGAGAGACAGAGACAGAGAGAGAGAGAGGCAGGGCGGGTGCCAGGCATTGGGAGGGAGGGAGGGATAGCACCTCAGCAGCACAGGAGCAGTAGCCATAGCCCAGATTGAGAAGGAGGTGGAGGAGGAGCCCTGTCCAAAAACTGCCCCTGGCATGGGATGGCATGTGCCACTGCACCATCACTCCTTGTCCAGGGGAAGCTTGGGGAATCCCAGCAGTGAAAGGTTGACCTTCAGAAAAAGCAACTGCTCCACCAACTTGGCCCCCAGTCTCAGGTGGTGCAGGGCGCATATGTCCCCTCGATGGAGAACACCCTCTCGCTGTGGGCAGGACAGGATACCCTTGGCCACTTTGGACAGGGCCGGACACACTTTGGCCTTGCCGGCCCAGTAGGCCAAGGGATCACTGCTGGGATCGATGCATGGCTCCTCCTCCAACTATGTCTCCACTGCTGATGAGGCACCATCATACTCCCTCCAGTAGCTCTGGGTGGGCAGCCATGCTACTTGCCCTCAGCCATGCTACTTGCCCTTTTGTGCTGGGCCCCATGCTTCCCAGAGTGGACTGCACAGACGAGGAGCTGCTGGCAGTAGGGGTCCTGCTGCTGCTGCTACCGCTAGGACTGGGGGCAGGGATAGACCCAGATGGCTGGAAGGGGTTGCTTCTCCCACTCCCACTATCCCCAGGGGCATCCCGCTGCATGGCCCGCTCTGCCTGCATGACCTTCTGGACTAGTGTAACCTTCTGGAGGCCATAGACCGCAGTCTCGCGGGTCATGCTGCCCTTGATCCTGGGGTCAAACATGGTTGCCAGGACATAATCGTCCCAGCCCAGGAGCTCGTTGAAGCACGCACTCAGGCCCGCCTTCAACTTCCGAGCAAGGTCAATCGCATCATTGGACATTCTCCTGACACCCAGGAATGGTCTCAGGACAAAGACAGTTTGGGAGATAATCTCCCATTCCTCCCTGTTGTACCCTGGAGGCGCCTTGATGTCTGTCTCCAGTTCAACCTGATGCAAGGTGGATTTCTGTTCAAGAAGCTGCTCGAGCATCAGGAAGGTGGAGTTCCAATGGGTGGAGACATTCTGGATAAGGGTGTGCACCGGGGACCCTTGCTCGGCCTGCTTCTCCCGGAGGAGCTCGCTGCCCTTCATGCTGTGGTTGAAGAAGCCCGCCAGCTTCCTCCCCCACTTGACCAGGGAGCTAAGGGTGCCTGGCCCAAACCCCTTCTCCCCCAAGCCCAGCGCATCCTTCACCACCAGGTGGAGGGTGTATGCAGCGCAAGGGATGCTCGTGAAGCCCCTGTCACAGACTGTCTTAAGGATATTGGCTGCATTGTCCGTGAACACACACCCCTTGGTGAAGGCCGTGCCTGGCGTGACCCACTCCCTCACTATGGTGGCCAAGGCTGCCTCAAGGTTCCTCGTGGTGTGGGAGCTGTCCATAACCTGGGTCTGAAGCAGGGCCTACCTATACCCTGCTTCAGGTCCCCTCCTGCCACTGCCTAGTGATGCCTCTGCGTCCTGCCACCAGTGTGCCGTCACCGCCAGGTAGGCATGCTGGGCGTTTCTGGTGGACCACAGGTCATCGTAAAGTGGACCATTGCACCCCCAGCCCCTGCCAGCAGCTCCCTCACCCACTCCTTCAAAGCCCTATAGAGCTGTGGCACCACAGTCCGACTCAGGGTGGAGCAGTAAGGCAGCTTAAAGTTGGGGGCCAGGAACCCAAACAATCGCTGGAAGTCCTTGTCCTCCACAATGGACAAGGGCTGGCCATCCAGGGTGATCATCTCGGCCACCAGGCGCTTGCTTTTCTCCTGGAAGCCTGTGCCACGGCGCCCTGCCGTTGGCCTTGACACATCCCCCCACCCCATCTCCTCCATGGTGGACTGACGGGGCTGCTGGGGAGGCTCCTGCTGTTTTTCTGCCCCCATACTGCTCCTACTGGTAGAGGCAGCAGCAGTTGGTGCAGGACACTGGCCTGCTGAATGAGCCAGGTGACTGGCCGCTGGAGTCGGGAACCCGCTGGCATCCACTTCCCCTGCCTTCCTGCTCAGCAACACAGCACTGTGGTATACCTTGAGGTGCCTGGCCATTGCAGTTGTGCCAAGGTTGGCAAGCACCTGCCCGCGCTTCACCATCTTCTTGCATAGTGTGCACTGCACCTCTCTGGGATCATCTGCCCATACCAGCTTAAAATGATCCCAGACTGAGGATTTTTTTTCCCCTCCTGCCTTCTTGCCCACCCCGGTGGACGCACGGTTGCCAGCGCTGCTGGGAGGGGGAGAACTTTGTGGCACTGGCGATGCAGCTCTGGGAGGAGGGTCAGACATCACCCAGTGTGCAGAGATTTCCTCTGTGGCATTAGTGTCACTGACTGCCTCTTCCTCACTGTCCCCGGCGATCATGGTGATGTCCCGTGAAGGGGAGTACTGTTTACACCACATCCTAGATACGGCCACCAATGAAGATGTCCTTGTTCAAGCCAACTTACTAAGCATTATGGTTTTCTTCAATCAGAGATGGCTGCGTTAGCTTGGATATATGTGCAGGATGCAAGATGGGCATAGGCAAGATGGCAAAGGACATGCTCTATGGTGAGACAGCCAATACCAGGAAACCCATAGGTCTCCCAAAGCTCCAATTTAACGATGTCTGCAAATGTGACTAAAGGGATTTTGATGTTGACTTCAATAAGTGTGAAGCTCTGGAAAGTAACAAGAATACCTGTCATCAGAGACTTTGGACTGCCACACAAAATTACAATGAAAAATGGCTTCTTTAGTGGAAGAAAAGGTGCAAGCATGCAAAGCAGAGCATAGCAGGGTGCAGCCTTGTGGGGCTGCTGCCCCTGTAAGTAAACTGGGCACCAGGCAGGGTAATGCTGCCACTGGGCATGGCAAAGCCAGCCCTATGAATACACATCAGCCTGGGCCGGAAGCAGGCTGAGGAGTAACGAGACAGAGTGGGCAGAAGCTGGCCCTTTAAGGCTGGAGAGTGTGGAGGCTGCCCATGCCCACTCTGCCTGTATATAAGAAAAAGAAAGCAAAACAGGGCTTCAGTCTGTGCCTGGAGGCAGAGGAGAAAGGAGCTCTCTGGAGGCAGCTGACCAAGGTCCTGAAACCTTGCTGCGACGGGATAAGCAGGGCTGAGGCTGCTTTTACACAAGCAGTGGGATGCAGCTTGTTGAAGAACGTGCTTCCTGAAATGCCCCACAGGGTGCGTTTAGATACACCAGGAGTAGCCGGCCGCCATAAGAATCACAGCTCATGTGGTCTTTCTGAAACTGCATTTGGGAAGCCTAGATATGGGGGTTTCCCAAACGCAGCCTCAAAAAGACCACGCAAGCTGCAATTCCTATGGCAGCCAGCTACTTCCGGTGCATCTAAATGCACCCCATGGGGCTTTTCAAGAAACGTGTTCTTCAACACGCTGCATCCCACCGTTCGTGTAAAAGCGACCTGAGAGCAGCGTGAGGTGGAGTGCTGACCTGACTGAGGATAAGCAAGGGCAATCCGTTGGAAGCCGAAGCTGAGGCCCTGGAACTGTGAGTGAGCCAACCTGAGGACTGTGCCTGTCTGAGCTAGGGGTGTAGGTAGGGCTTGGGTTGCTGGAGAGGTTGCATTCCTGGTATTAGGTAGGAAGCCTGGGATGAGACTGTTGTGTGAAGGCTGCCTATGTGAATCCTGTATATGTGGACTATCGTGGCGACCAGTGTGTACTGAGAATAAAGACTGTGTTCAGCTAAATTCCCAAGACTGAGCTGAATTCCCCAGTGAGACTGATCCCGGGGGTCTGAACCTGCAGGGACTTACCCCAGCCAGACCGTGCACTGCTATACAGGAAATACACTCTAGGCAAGCCAACTAACCTAAGGGATGCTGCATTTTCCATCATCTTACAAAGACAGATGGATGCCAACACATACACGTACTGCCTTTCATTTGTTCAGTCTGTAGTTCTGACTTTTTACATGCCTGAGGAACAGTTCTTTCTGGCCTGAGGTCTTACATCCTCTCACCAACAGCAGTTGGTCTATTAATTAATTAATGGAGAGATAGAGTTGAGAGGTGGTATTGGAAACCGTGGGAGGCAATGAGTTTGCCTAGGCATTAGGTGTAGATAGAGAAGAGGAGAGGGTCAAGGAGAGAGCCTTGGAGAACCCTAACCAAGAGGGTTAGGGAGGAGGAGGGAAAGGAGTTAGGAAGAGATACATTGAAGGAGTGGTCAGAAAGGTAGGAGGAGAAACAGTCAAAGACAGAGTACCAGAATCCCAGGGAGTGAAGCGATTCAAGCAGGAGCGAGTGGTCAACAGTGACAAAGGCAGCAGAGAGATCAAGGAGGACAAGAATAGAGTAAAGGCAGTTGGGTTTAGCCACAAGAAGATCATTGGTGATCTTAGCATGAGCAGTTTCAGTGGAGTGAAGGGGGTGGAAGCCAGATTGAAGAGGGTCAAGGGAGGAGTTGGCGGAGAGGAGGTCGAGGCAATGGGAGTAGAAAACCCGTTCAAGAAGCTTGAAAGCAAAAGGGAGGAGCAAGACAGGCTAGTAATTAGAGGGTTCAGAGGGATCTAGAATGGACTTTTTGAGGATGGGGGAGACAGTGGCATGTTTAAAGGCAGAGGGGAAGAAGCCGGTAGAGAGGGAGAGGGAGAGGTTGATGATGTGCAGGAGGGGAGGGGCGACGGTGGAAGCAATGGAGGTCAGGAGGCAGGAAGGAATGGGGTCCAGGGGGCAAGTGGAGGGGTTGGAGGAGGAGAGCAGGGAGGAGATTTCCTCAAGGGAGGTGGGAGGAAAGGAAGACAGGAGAGAGGTGGCGAGAAGAGTGGTGGGGAGTGGTAGGGGGAGAGGACTTGGAAGCGATTTCCAAACGGATCTTGTCAATCAGATTAGAGGTGAAAAAGAGAGCAAGATCCTGAGTGGAGAGAGAAGAGGGAGGAGGAGGACAGAGGGGTTTGAGAAGGGAGTCAAAGGTGGAAAAGAAGCGGTGATGGTCCCAGGAGCAGGACTCAATGTGTGAGACATAGTACTGCTGTCTAGCAAGGGAAATAGCAGAGTTGAGCGATGAGAGGCAGAATCTGAAGTGGAGGTCTAATAACAGATATCATCTGAACGATCTTGTCTCCATCCCTAACTTATAAATTGTAACTCAAATAAGCAGCATATCGAAGCAGTTTGACAGCTGTTCTCCACTTACTGATCTGGGATTGGGAGCTATGAGGCTTTTGTTATTTGCTGCCAGTCAGGAGATCTGAGTTTATAATTGCACCTGCTGGCAATAGTTGTTCTAAGTGATCCCTCTACAGGCTATTCACTCTCCTTCTCTGCTGGTTGAATGTGTGGAACAGAAAAAAAATCACCTGTGGGAAGACCACTAATACTCACAGCTGAAGAAGTTACTGGAGGCACGTTTGACTGTTATTGCTGTGTAATCACTTGGTGCCTCCTTTTAACTTCAGTGAAGGATTGGTTTTGGTCTCATAATTTATGGTGTGAGAGCTTGAGCCTTGCCCTGCATGTTGGGCTCTGACAGCAGATTAGCATTTCTAACTCAGTGGGATGCCCATGTTTCACTGATCTCTCATGCTTCTTTGCAGGAAGGTACTTGTTCTTACCAAATGCTGGAAAGACAAACTAAGCAGTAGCTCAAGAGCTGATAACAGTATGCGGGCTGCAGCATAAATAAACACACACACAATCGCTCATTGTCTGAATAACCCTACACTGCAGAATTGTCAGTTAAGTGATGCAGTGAAATAGGGAAAAAAATTAGTCTAGAATGTTTCATGGCCTTTAAAATATTTTCAATCTTTCCTTGTCTTCTGAGAGAGAGAAAAAATCAGCAATTCTTTCAAAAGAGCCTCCAGCCTCCTTTCTCTTGGAAATAAAAAGACATTTCAGGGAAAGATGACCAAATTTTCCCTTTCACAGACACTGGATTTCCTCCTCTCTTAAAACAAGGACACTGGGCCTTACTTATGTACAGTAGGGATGGTCTGTGGGCTGAATGTGGTCCATGGCCAGTTGTTATAAAGCCCCTTCACAACTCATGAATCCAGTCCATGGAACCCTCAAGCACTCCCCCTCCGCTCTAGCCATCCCCTGAATGTATGCCCCAAACCCTTCCCCCCTAGGGTGTTTTTAAATGAGCAAGGCTAGAGGGGGGGGTGTCCATGTCCGCTGACTCGTACAGCCATGGAGCGTCCACGCATGTGGAGTAAGTGGGGAGGGTTTCTAACAGGCAGCTCCCTGGGTGCCCACCACAGCCATGCAGGCGGCTCTCCATGCACACATGCCACCATGGACTGGCGCCCTGAAGCAATTCATTGGATGTTGATTCGCTCGCTATCTACCGGTCTGTCTCTAACCGTCCCTTTTTAGGGAAGGTTATTGAATGGGTGGTGGCCCAGCAGCTCCAGGGCCATCTGGATAGCATTGGCTTTCTGGGCCCTTTTCAATCAGGTTTTCATCCAGGATATGGCACCGAGACTGCGTTGGTGGCCCTGGTAGACGACCTCTGCTGAGAGATGGGCTTACGACATTCAACACTTCTCATCCTGCTGAATCTCCCGGCAGCATTTGATACGGTGGGTCATGAGTTGCTGTGAGGTTCGGGGGTGGATTGGAATAGGGTCCAAACACCCACAGGTTAAGAAGGGTCCAAACACCCCCAGATGCTCTGAACAGCGAGGTTGTGCCAGGAAACAAACCCTCAGGATTGTATAAGGCCTCTAGGATATACAGCCTGGATCATCACGGGGTATCTGGAGTGAGCGTACATGGTATCTGCCCGCTGTGGTCGTGTCTCTAAGGCCACGCCCCTAGGAACAGCGTGCGGCAGTGGGGGCGTGTTCAGCTCATCAGCCGCTCTTGCCATGGGATGCTGCAGCAGCGGTGCCGGCGGTCCCAGTGGCGTCCCCACATCCGAGGAAGCACTGGAAAGGTCAGCACCCTCGGGGGTGCTGCATGTCCCCTGTGCCCTCTTGGCTGAGGACACCATGACCCCCCCCCCGCCAGACCCTGACAGTTGCTTTTGAGACGATTGCAGACCCTGGGGTTTGGGGGGTGGATGGGACTGTCTTAGGATGGTTCCGATCATTCCTCTTGGGGAGAAGCCAGTGGGTGTTGCTGGGGGAAGAAACATCTAGCCCCCAGGATCTCACTTGTGGCATACCGCAAGTTTCAATTCTGTCTCCATTGTTATTTAACATCTATATGCAGGGTGAGGTCGTGAGATTGCTTGGTGTGCGTTGCCACCAGTATGCTGATGACACCCAGCTTTACCTCTCCTTTTCAGCGAACCCAGGTCCTGCAGTCTCGGTGCTTTCTGAGTGCCTGTTGGCAGTGATCAACTGGATGAGACTGAACAGACTGAAGCTGAACCCCAATAAGATGGAGGTGATGTTGGTGGGTAGGGCAGTTGTGGTGGTCCCCCTTGTGGAGGGGATCCACCCCCAACTGGCCCTGCAGGTGCAGAATTTGGGGGTCCTATTGGACCCTGGCCTCTGCCTGGATTGACAGGTGGAGGTAGTGGCAAAGGGAGCCTTTTGCCAATTACATCTTGTGTGTAGGATCCAGCCATGTTTCATACTCCGACCTGGACACCCTTATCCATGCATTCATCACCTCAAGGCTAGATTACTGCAACATGCTCTACATGAGGTTGCCCTTGGTAACTACTCAGAAGCTGCAGCTGGTGCAGAATGTGGCGGCCCGCCTCCTTATGGGAACGGGCCGTAGGGAGCACCTTAAGCCAGTGCTCTGGGCTCTGCACTGGCTGCCTATAGTGTTCTGGATTCAAGGTGCTGGTTTTGACCTTTAAAGCTCTACATGGTATGGGCCCCTTCTACTGGAGAGACCGTCTCATGCCCTGGGTCCTGGAGCGACCTCTGCGATCTGCCGGGGGCGCCTTCTTCGGGGTCCCCCGGGTGAACCAGGGGGCCATAAACGAGAGAGCATTCTCGTGGCTGTGGAACTCCCTCCCAGAGGAAGCTCACCTAACTCCCAGCCTGTTGGCCTTCCGTCGGGCCTGTAAGACCTGGCTGTTTGTCCAGGCCTTTGGGGGAAGGGGGGAGTAAGGGTGGGGGGTGGGTTTGTCTGCCAATGGTTTTTTACCTCTTTTATTGTTTGTTTTTACAATGTTTTTGTAACCCCTTTTGTAT
Organism: Sphenodon punctatus; assembly: GCA_003113815.1. Classification (NCBI taxonomy): domain Eukaryota; kingdom Metazoa; phylum Chordata; class Lepidosauria; order Sphenodontia; family Sphenodontidae; genus Sphenodon; species Sphenodon punctatus. The sequence continues at coordinate 67,338 of QEPC01005558.1, read as the reverse complement.
ATTGTGCTTTTTTAATCTGATTTTCAAATGTTTTGTGAACTGCCCTGAGTTGCCGTAGGACTGGAGGGAGCGGGATATAAATTGTTAAATAAATAAATCAATTAATTAAATAAATAGGAGCAGTCAATCTTTGAAGAGCTCCCAGTAGGGTTGGGAATGGGATGGGGAGGCAGCGGGGCCATGGACCTTTCTGTTGGCATGGGCGGGCACCCCACTTCAAACAGACCAGGAATGTGGGGCCGCCTGTCCCCACGCACCATTCTGCCTTCCCTTGCATGGCACAATCCAGCTTTTCCTCCAGTGCACCATGAGTGGCCATGGGTGGGTGCTGTGTGGCTCATGGGTGTGCACTTCTATTCATGCCACCTTCAAATGAGCAGCCGGGGGGGGAGGTGTGAAGTGTGGCCATGCATGGTACCATCTTGTTTAAACAAATCCAAGAGATATAAAGAAGCAGTATAATCAAGCAAAGAACAACAAAGTACTGCTTCAGAAATAAACTTTCTATGCATAATAAGTCTCAATAGGCTTAAATACGTAGAAAATCTCTATTAATTAGTAAATAGTAATACAGGAGGTGGAAACAAACATCCAAAAAATAATGAAGGAAAAAAGTCCAAGGAAAATTCCACTGTAGAGCCCAATCTTTCGCTATCGATGTAGCTTCTTCAGGGGTCTTCATAATATAACTTCCATATTTATTAAGAAAATGACCACAACCTTAGCTCAATCTTACACAGGATTTTCAAAAGTGTTCAAAAATATATGCTTAACAGTAGAAACATAGTAATGATGAATTAGGGCATATATCTTTATTTAGCTAAATTAAAAAGGATATCCCCTTTTCTTTAAATCCGTCTACACCAACAAAGGTTTAACAAATACCAGGTCTCAAGTAACCTTTCGCCATCTATGCCTTGTCTGCTAATGCAAAAGAGTCTGCCCCAGGGTATTTAAGGTTACTGCAGGAATTCTTCCTTGCGGCTTAGAGTGCATTTCTTTACTAAACAGAGAACCAGCAATGAGAATTCTAAATATGAAAGGACAGCATCTCCTCTCAAAAACCAAAACGTCTACAGTAAACTAACTTACTCCTCCAAAGAGTTTTGTTTACTGCAAATAGAGTCTTGCCCTGCATAAATTAACTGTGGAACTCACTTGTTCCTACCAGCAGGCACTCTGTATGTAAACCGCAGGGGCACCGGAAGATCTATCAATTATATGGGAAAGATCCCATCACGTGATTTTAAATGGCCAACGTGAGTGATTGCTTTCCAGCTGTCTGCAATGCTAGTCTATACAGGTAAAATAAATACACAGTTCTAAGCCCCTATAACTACCGGATTTAAGTTACCAGTATAGTAAACCCTATGAAGAAATTTCATAACTACATACTTTCAACTTGGTACATTAATGAAGTTTTTTACAATAAAAAGTTTTTACAGTTACAATGCCCCAAGAGGGCTGTGTTACTAGCATATCTTCACTAAATTTCATCAAAGGAGACCATATTTCAGGGGGGAAAACTCCCTGGAGTCCTAAACATAAATTATACAAATGAATCTAACATATCATTAAGCCCATGGGGCTGTATAGTGTTCAACGTAATTATCCCCAAACTCTCTCGCTCTGCTAAAGTAATTGGGTTAACTGGGAGGTTCACCTTTTCTATTCCCCAGAACGAGAAGTGATTTTGATCTTGATGGGCCAAGTTATAATGATCCACTAATGGGGCGGCTGAAGAATGATTTTTTAATTTACTTCTATGTTCCGTTATTCTTGTCCTTAAATGCCTAGAAGTCTTCACAATATAAAGTTTTTTGCAGGGACAGTCTATGGCATAAATAACTCCCACCGTGTTGCAGTTAATAAAATCTTTAATCTGGAAATTTCTACTAGGGATGGGCGAATGCGGTTCTGAAGTTCAGAGATCAGCCCGAACTCAGTCTGTTCGGATAACCGAACCCGAATCCAAACACGAACTGACCGAACTGAACTCAATTCCGAATTTCGAAATGACCGAACAGTTTGGTCAGTTTGGAACGCGTTCGGGTGAGTTCGGGTGGCAAAAAAAGGGTCACTGGAAGGTCAAACGTGACAGGGAGGGGTAGTCAGCTGAGGAGCAGACTTCCAGGCACCAGGGGTGGAGAGTCTTGCAAGAAACGAAACTATCTGCCTCCCCCCTTCCCAACACCTTCTGAGCTAGTCACTGTTCCTGAACAGCAGGCGTTTCAGAAGGCTCCCTCTCTCCCAGCATTTCCCAGCTCCCCAATCCATTGCAATCCTCCTCCCATTTCACCCATCCAACCCATCTACCCCCATATTCTCACTCATTTATTTAGCTTAGCTTAGATAGATTTACTGGTTATTTTTTGTTTTTACCCCTCCTTGTGTTCAATCTTCCTTCCTCCCTCCCCCCTCCATTTAATCCTTTCCCTCTACCATATATTCCATCCCAGATTCCCTGCCCCTGTTTTTTCATTTAGAGTAAGATTATTAGATTTATTTAAGTTTCATTTCAGTTTTGTACCCCTCCTTGTGTTGTTTGTGATTCCCCCCATCCCATATATATATGAGAGAGAGAGTAGACGGTTGTAGGAGTTAGCTTAGTGATAGAGATAGCATTAGTGATTTAGTTTTAGTGTTTGTAGGAGTAGGCCTGTGTACTTATTAGATAATCCATTTAGTTCATAGCATTTAGAATAGTTAATAGCAGTTAGAATTAGTGTAGATAGATATATATAATATTAGATAAAAAATTTAAATTAAAAAAACCCATATAAAAACAAAAAAAACAAATAAAAAACCCCAAAAACATATAAAAAACAAACAAAAAAACCCATATAAAAACATTTCCCAAATGGCTGAACCCAAACCGAACAGCTGAACCGAACGGCCGAACCCAAACCCAGCGAACAAACCGAACAACCGAACCAAACGCAGCCGAACCGAACGCAGCCGAACCCGAACCGCGATCTGTTCACTCATCCCGAGTGTCTACCTTTCCGGTCTGTAAAACATCTTGTTCTTAGACTGTAAGGGCAGTTCACGCACTGTCCACATGGGAAATTCCCTGATACCGTTTTTCTGTCTAATGTTTTTTGTACCTGCGCTGGTGTCCTAGCCCTAACTAAAAAATTGCTGAAGTTCTTTCCTCTTTTGTATGCAAAAAGCGGCGGGATGTTACAGCCTTCCGTATGGTCCACTATATTCCAGTTCTTTAGTATAATTTCTCTCAGTCTGATGGTACAGCTGTTAAACGTAGTGACGCAAACCAGCCGATTAGGGTCACTTTTTACACCAGGAGTAGAGGTTTGTAAAATCATTTCTGTTGGTACTGCAGCCACTTTCCTTAAATTCTCTAGAATCACATGTTTAGGATAATCTCTAGCAATAAACTTCTCGCACATAGAGGCTGCTTCCTTTCTTTTTATTCTATGAAACTGACTATTTGGGATATTTTTCACTAGATGCCTTGGATGGTGGCTGCTTTATAACAGATATGAATTTTGATTTGTTTGTTTTCTATACGTGGAGGTTACTATACCATCCCCTTTCCAATGTATCCACAAATCCCCCCAAAAAATTTTCTTGTAATCAAATTGCAGGGTAAATTTGCAGGGTAAGTTTTATAGTATCATGTAATCCATTTATCCAATATTTAAACTCTAGAAGTGCCTCTTCAGTTCCTGACCAGATCAAAAACACATCGTCTATATAGCGTCTCCATATATAAATCGAGTCAAAAAAAGGACTTGACTTTACATCGTATATGTATCTGCTTTCCCATTCATGCATAAACATGATTTCCAATTCAGTGGATATATTACTGCCCATGCTGAGCCCCTTGATTTGCAAGTAAAATTCATGATCAAATTCAAAATAATTTTATGTAAGTACAAGTTCACTTAAGGACAATAAAAAACTTGTCATGGAATCCTTTTGCTCCCTTAATTCAAAATACATTTTGAGAGTATCTAAAGCCTGTCTATGGGGAATGTTGGTATATAGAGCCTTTACATCCATAGTGACTAGAATGGGGTGAACATCCGAGAAGTCCACTTCCTCAATAATATTGATAAAATGCGTTGTATCCTTTACGTATGATGGGATCTTCTCAGCCAAAGGTTTTAAATAGTAAACTACATATTTTGAGATAGTCTCCAGGAGGGACCCTATACCTGAAACAATGGGTCTAAATTCCAAGGAAGAAAAACCTTTGTGTATCTTAGGTAAGTCATAGAAGGCTGGCGTGCAATGGAAATCATTATGCAAAAATTTATATTCCTTATCTGTCATGGCTTTAGTTCTTAGTCCACTTTCTAGAAATTTCTGGATTTTATTTTGACGGGATTTAGACGGATCTCCTTTAAGGGGTTGATAATCTATTGCGACTGAAAGTAAAGAAACACATCCTCTTTTATAATCACCGTAATTCATAATGACTATCCCTCCTCCCTTATCTGCTTCTTAATCACAATAGAATTGTCTTTTTTCAAAGTTTGCAAGGCTGATCGGATTGTACGTAAAGGATACAACGCATTTTATCAATATTATTGAGGAAGTAGACTTCTCGGATGTTCTGTTTTTGTGCATTTTGGTATCTGACATTTTGATACCGGCTAAGTATGTAACTGCGGCTGATCAGTCATTTACCAAATTTTTCAGGGATGTATTTTTTTAGAATGACTGAACCACGTAACATAGTCCCATTTTGAGAATTTAACATCATCTCATCACACACACACACACACACACACACACACAGAGCAACAATGACATGCTAAATAAAATATACCCAATATCATTCAGCAATGTGACCTCATCATCCACAGATGGGGTGATGACCCCTCTAGAGGTCCCAACCCACCATTTGGAAACTTCTGCTTCGGTGGTAGCTCTGGCGGTTGTCAAGCTCATGTGATGTTGGACGGAAAGTTTGATTTCAGAACTGAAATGGCAATATTTAAACAAAATGTTGTTACAATAATTTATTGGGGTTAAAGTTTGAGACAGAAATGAATATTCAGTACACTCCTGACCTAACTGAAGTGGGCTTTGCATCAGGTCTCAAAATGAAGCAAAGGAAAAATATTATCATTTGACACATGTTGAGCACAGTTCAAGGTGATGCTTTTGACCTACAAAGTCCTAAACAGTCTGGGTTCCCCATATCTGAAATGCCACCTCCTTCCCCGTTTCCCATTATGGTTTCTGAGGTCAGCTGGGAGTAGTCTCTTGCATGTATCATCTGCCTAACAAGTTCACACACTGAAGGTGTGCGGAGAGGTGTTCTCAGTAGCTGCTCCACAGTTAAGGCACTCCCACCCCCTGGAGGTTCATCTGAGCCTGAGCCTGCTCATCTTCTGGATGCAGTTACTTTTTCATTTGGCCAGGCGTTTGGCAGGCAGAGATAGGGTTCTGGGAAGGTTTTTAAATGATTTTACAGTTTATTGTGTGTGTGGATGGGTTGGAAATTAAAATAAATAAGTGTGACAAACATGAGCAGGGGGAAGCAATTTTACTTTTAAGATTCTCAGGTTTTCCTATCAATATCAAGCAGAAATCGTTGCAATGTACCATCTGTTCTGTGATGCTGAAAAATAGACAAGTTAGAAATAAAAGAAACATATACCTAACATGAGAAATCATTTGCTTGCCTCTGGATTATTTTGTCCCTATCACTTATTCATAATTTTCCTTTCATTATTATATGTACCAGTATCTTTATATCATTGCATAGGCTTTTATAACATGGCACCTTTCACGTTCAACACAAAGAGAGAGTGATTTTGCAAGAACACCCTTAATGCACTGCTCCTGCCACACTTACTGAAGAGCCTTCATTTGTTGACAGCACATTTCACAGTCAGATACTTCTGAAGCTTTGCCTATAGTTGTCAAATGCTGAGGCTCAGCAGCAAGTAATTTGATAACTTGCTATCTAGAATGCTGACAGCCATTTTGTGGGGTTGCAATGTTCAGCACAAGTTTGTTTGCCTCCCAAATCCTTTTCACACAGCACTCCATACAAGGGAGGCCAGCTCAGGTAAAAGTGGCCCAGGGAACCTGTTTCTGTGGATCCTCGGTTTTCTGCCAACTCAGCCCAAACTGCTGAAGCTGAAATTTGAGCTTACCCATACCTAGTTCTCTTCTCCTGCTTCTTTGCAGGCTGAAAGGGAGGAGAAGATCCTAAGATATCTCTGACTGACCAGGTGATAAGCTCTGCTCTGCCTTCGCTAGAGCTGAGCCACAATTCTCCTTCTCTAGAGCTGAGGAGAATATGATCCTCCACCCTTCTCAAGAGTGAGCGCGGGGGTGAATGGCATAGCAGTGTGTAGGTGCTGTTTCCGTTTAAACGTTTTCTTTTAAAAAACAGCTTCCGGACTTGCCCTGAAAGGTCAGCCTACCAATCACTTTGGGCCTGCCCTTTTTGATGGATATATGAGGGAAAGGCTGCAAAAGCCAAGGGAGTTGGCAGTGAGCAGCTTACTTGCTCAGAAGGCAGCAGGCTGCAATATGGAAGCTGGCCTGGGTCCTGAAAGCTAAGGGAGCCTATGGAAGGGGTTTGTGCCTAGTATGTATTACAGTGAAGCAGGGAATAAAACTTGTGAGTTGAGCTTGGATCTTGCCTGAACAAGTCTTTGAGGCCCGGATCCTATGAAGATATGTGCCTGCTGGGTGGGCCGTTCATCACAGGCCCCTTAGGCAGTCACCCCTGTCACCTGTGCCTGGGGCTGCCTCTGCTCCTTTGTCTAGGGTCATAGTCAGAGAACTGATTATGACTCCTTTGTTGCCTAGTGCAGGTTAGAGCAGTCTGAAGAACTGACTATACACTAGCTGGGGTTGCCAGAGCACAAATCTGCATAGCCACTCCTTGCCCCAGCTTCTCACAACTCCTAATACGTTCTGCACCAGGTTCCATAGGTAGAGAGACTTAGAAGTCAGCTGGGTCGGTTCTAAGCATGCAGTGGAGCTCCTCAGTGTAGAGGTGTACTCCTTGCTAAAGTCCCCCTTCATTCTCTTTATCCTGCCTGAGTGGTGTGGAGCGAGCAAATGAGAGAATCTGCCCTACCACGCACTAAGCAGGGCCGAGTAATCACTGCACAACTGAAATATGAATGCTGTAGCTGAAAGCAGTTTCACCTTCAGATTAGCACCAATGAAAAGTTGCCAGATGAAAATCTCAAAAATAAGGGACACTGGAATGGGCAGTGGGACGTGCAAGTGAGTGTGGTTACACACACCTTACTGGCTTCCATCTGGCCCTGCCCCTTTCAAACATTGTGACACCTTTCTGACATGATGATGCCCCTTCCCCAGGCATCATGACATTACAAAGCTTGGGAAGGGGTGTGATCACATCAGAAAGGGTGAAGCAGTTTTCCTTCCCCCCTCTCCCCCTCGGTGCCCTTGGACACTTTGGAGCTGAGGGGTTCTGAAATAAAGGGCCTACGTTATGTTCTGCGGGATTCTGGAATAAGGGACATCATTCATTAAGTTGTACGGAGATGTGTGGTTTTGAAATAAGGATGTCCACTATGTTCTATGGAGCTGTGGGGATCTGAAATAAGGACATCCACCGGTGGTGTAACAAGACTGTGGTGGGACTGGGTGTATGTCCCAGTGATGGGTATCCCTGAGGGCAAGGTCTCCCTAAGCAGCGACCTTCTCAAGGTGGGAGGACTGCCCAGCTTTGGCCTCTCACCCCACAAAGGTTGTGGGGCTTCCCTTGCTTCCAGTGAGTCCCTTCCCCCCCCCCAAATGGCAGCAACCCCACCAGGAAGGCTAAGGGTGGGTGGGAGCGAGGTCAGCACGCTGTCCCTGTCCACTCTGAAAACTTCCTTCTTGCCGGGGCCCTTTGCAAATGGCCTGAACGCTACTAGAAAATGTTCAGAGTGGGTGGGGGCAAAGTGCTTCCACACTCCCTCCTCTACCCACTTTGAACGTTTCCCTCTTACAGAGGCCTGGGCTCAACTAAGCCCCTTGCTCCACGGTAGCTAGCTACACCCCTGACATCCACATCAGGTTCTATGAAACACTTTTCTTTGTGCATTAAGTTTGGGTGAGGGGCTGCTCTCTGTTGCACTGTTGTGGCCTCTTCAAAAATGTTGCTCTGTCGTTTGAAAAGAATTTGAGAATCTCAGCTCTGAAACCCCTGTGGTAGTAATTCAGACAGAAATCCGGAGCTTTATGATTGAGGTTGTTATTGCTTGGACCCATTGCTGATGAGAAGTGCTCTCCAAGATACATTATGTGACTTTCACAAATGTCAAACCTAGAATAGACAAGGATTCAATAGAGGTGCCGTGCACAAAGGTGTCCTTAGGGAGCAAATTCCTTCCACTCACACAGGCTCTGACCTAGGTTGACAGAATGGTAACTGCATTGATCAGGTGTTTTTGTCAGGTGCTGGGGGCTAGGGGACAAAGAATAGATACAAGTTTGGGTCCAGGTAATTCAGTTCAGGATCTGGGTCCAGGATCCAAAATGGTGCAGGATCAGGGTCCAAAATGGTATGTCATCCCACAGATGCCGGGACCCCATCCCCAAGCCCCCATCCCAGCAGATGCCAAGCCCCCCTCCAGACAGACAGACGCCACACTCCCAGAGATCAGAGCAAGCAGAAAGGTGGCTAAAATCCCAAACAGGGTCTGAAAAACTGGGTTCCAAGGGAAGGTCAGAAGAGCCCGCCTCTATCTGGTCCAAGGCACACACTAAGGGTGGTTTCAGACGTGACGAGATCACAGTGAACCACGCTGAATACCTACATGTGGTCACGTCTGTTCGGCGGCCGCCAGATGTTCGCCACACTGAATACCCACATGGGGTCAATTTCAACCACGCTTCCCGGGCTCCCGGCGTGAAAATCGGCTGAAGCGTGGTGAAAGTGATTCCAGGCGGGCATCCAAAAAAAGTAACATCTGGTTGGCTATCACGGCCCAGAATCCCCAGCGGGATTCTGGGCCATGGTGAACTCGGCCAGACGTTGTGGCGGCATTGGCCTCGCCGCCTGCCCGTCTCTCCAGAGGGCGGGCGGCAAGGGAGCGTGGAGGGGGCGGGGCCGTGCGGCCGCAATGTGTGGCCACACGGCCCCGCCCCCTCCCTGATTCCCCGCTGGGATCCCCGGCACGTCTGTTTGCCGTGCCTGGGTGATCCCGGCGGGGAATCTCTGGGTTGTTTTCGGGACCGGGCGAAGCCACCCCGTCACGTCTGAAAACACCCTTAGTTCAGGGGGTGAGGTTGCAGAATCAGTCCAAGACACATGGAGATATCAGGAAGGAAACACAAAAAACGGAGGATTAGGAAAGAGGCAAATGATCCACCCAGCTTTAGGAGTGTGTACCAGAAAACTTGATGCACCCAGCTTTAGGAGTGTGTACCAGAAAACTTTGCATTTTCATGTTTAAAATATTACTAATTTATGTTTTTATTATAACATAAATGAAAATACCCATTTTTATTAATATTAAAAATGAAAAACATAAAAAATCAATAACATAATACCAAAACCTTTTGTTTCTACGCCTCCAAAAAGTGCTAACAAAAGTGCCTCACTGACACTGTCCCTTCCCCAAACTTGCTGAGAGTGCCCCAGGGTGGCAGAAACATCAGTGAGAGATTGGAACACAGTTGGGTAGAGGACAGAGAAAACTGAAGCAGCCAGGCACTTGCACAGGAGGAGATGTGGTTCCCCAAGTATGGGCAAGGCTTCAAGTTGAAGATAAAGTCCCCAGGAGGCAGCATGTCAGCATGAGATTAGCGCGCAGTAGGAAAACACAGGACAGAGAAACTGGCAGGCAAAGGGTACCAGCCACTGAAGCAGCAATGACTAGCAGAGGAGGAGACAGTGATGCCCCAAGTATGGCAAGGCTTCTAGTTGAAGAGAGAGCCCCTGGGAGGCAGAAATATCAGTGAGAGATTGGCACACCGCAGGTGGACAGGACAGAACAGACACTGGCAGGAAATGGGCATTGGATGCTGAAACAGCAGGGACTGGCAAAGGAGAGGAGAAGACTTACTCTCCCAACTAGCTAGCACGTTATAGCTTCGAAGAGTTGCTGAGAGTGTGTCAGGGGGGCAGGAGACATGAGGGAAAGAGACCATCATCACAGAATGGCATAGCAGCAGCCCAACATGTTACAGGACATCATCAGCTTGCAGCAACAAACGTCCCAGGGCAGCTGTGCATTGAGAGACCGACCTTTGGGCAGCAAGAGGCAGGCAGAGCAGAGGAGCAGTGGGTAGGCACCCAGGAAGGTGGGCAGTGGCACAGACTTTGTCATTGCAGGCACCCCGAGTTATGACAGAGCATTGTCAGCTTGCAGTCACATGCAGGGTTAGAAATGTGTAATTGGAGGGGACTGAGGATATGAGAATGGGAAGAGGAAGAGGTCTATTTTTTGTACCAAAGAATGTGGCTGAAAACAGCACAAGGGGCACTGAACAGCTCACACAGAAGCACAAGAGCTAAGCTTGTGAAACACTGGATGTGCACAGAGCAACAACCAACAAGCCACAGGTGCAGAGCTGTGTGTGCCCTCGGCTTCTATAAGCTCCCTGTGCCCTCCTCAAAACTCCCCTGATTGGTACAAACAAGTTACAAGCATGTGCAAGCAAAGACAAATCTCTGATGTCTATTGCAGGGGGGTCCTTGATCTGTCTGCACTGCCAATTGGCCAGCGGAGATGTCCGTCTTAGGCAAACATTTGGGGCTCTCACTCTCCCCTCTCCCTTGCACGTGTTGTTTGCAGCCTGAGCCCATGTGCCAGGCTGCCCAGAAAAACATTACAAAATAACATAAAACAATGTTTTAATGTTTTATGTTTTTAATAACAAGTGAAAATTGGCACTTTCATTTATGTTATTATAAAAACATAAACAAATTGCACATCCCTACCCAGTTTCCTGTGGCTGCTAACTGGCCTTACATACAGGCCAGCAGTCACCCAGGAAGCTGGGGGCATGGAGGAAGGCTGAGGAGGGTGTTCATGGTATGACTGGCACAGAGGAAGGCCAACAGCACCAGTCCTGGGGTCTGGCCAGGATGGTGTGGCAGTGCCAACCACTGTGCTCAGTGCCCCAGGGATGCCAGTTCAAGCCTGGGTCCTTACAGATTTCATGATATGTAAATGCATTGGTATTGCTTATCAGCAGAGAGTCAACACTTTGGAAACTAATATGGACTCTGGAGACATTGGGTGGTTTTTAAACGAGATGCTACCATGCATGGCGACCCAGGAGCCACTCATCCGCCCATATGAAGATGCTGCAGGAGGATGCATGCTCCCATAAGCCACTCATGGCCACTCATGGTGTACTGTAGAGAAATACAGAGTGTGCTGTGCAGGGCAAACCCAAAAAGTGTGTGGCAATGGGCACCCATACATTCCCTGCCCATATGAACTGGGGCAGCCACCCACGCCAGCAGACAGGTCCCCGGCTCGTAGGCACTGTGGGCGGGAGATACAGCCTTTGCAAGTCATGGGAATTGGCTGCGAGCTCTGGGAAGCCGTGTTTCCCAGCACTCATGCCGGGGACATGTCAATTTCAAACGCCAGCCTGGGGCACTTCCACTGACCTCTCCCATGGTCTGGGACAGAGGGAGTGCAAGGCAGCTGCCGTGGTAGCCAAACTGGGAGCCGCCCATTAGAATCCCTTCCCACCCGCGTGGCTGCTCCGCAACTGTGCCACTCAGTGGCCACAGAACCTGCCCCCCAGCCTTGCTTGCTTTAAAAACACCCATTGTCCTTGCCTTACAGCAGCATTTCCAGAGAATACATCCCCCTACAAGATGTTGGGATGTGTGTGGATCAGCTTTGTGCTACTGTGCCCCCAATTCTGATGAACCCCTCTGAATATTGGGCTGTAAGCCTTGCATGCACAAGCTCTCTTCCAAGCACATTGACACTTCCTAATTCCACTTGGACCCAATGCACTAAGAGTGTCTCTTTCTTGATAGAGCTTTGGCCCATCCACCTTGGGATGGAACCAGAAGTGCAGAGTGGATTGTGAGATTAAAAGCAAATAAGAAAAGAATAAGTTGCATTTTCCAAACCAATTTTGTCTTTGCTTTCATGCATACTGATTTTTATTTTACGAATCCAAACTATCCCAGTTGTACTGCCTTCCTGTGGTATTCATTGTCTGTAATTATTATCAAAAGAAAGGAGAATTAGTTATAAGCTTTTCTCCAATTTGCTCGCAGCACTGTAGGATCTGATCATCAGTCCTGGAAGATGCTTGGTCAATTCCCACTCATCAGGGGAGTTGAGCGCTCATAAAAGCATGGAAATTGCTATGGGCAGACTGTAGAGAAATATAGAATTGCATGAAATGAAGCTGATTAGGTTTGGCCAGATGATGTGCAGCTGCAGGAGGTCAGCATTCTGTTTGTCGCCAACAATCAACATTTCTCAATCAACAGCTTCTCTCCCCTTAATGAAGCCTTTTGATGAGGTAACCTTTCCTTGGCGCCTCAATGCCTGAATTTATTGAACAATAAAACATGGCTTTAACAAGAGCTGAAACAGGTTCCTGAAAAAAGAGCAGGTAAACCTGTTGAATCTACACTACCTGAACATAGTGGTTCAGGCAGTACCTGGTATCCGTTTGCGCTCCACTGAGTATCCATTTAGGCTTTTCCGCTTCAAAAGGTTTTGATTTTTTCATATATTTTTTTTCAGTTAGTTTATTTTATTTATTTATTTATTTTATTTTATTTATTCAATTTATATCCTGCCCCTCCTGCGAACAGCACAAATGTATTTTACATTCACTGAAAATGAAGCAACCAAAATAAGCAAAATATCAAAATAACCAAACTGAAAAACAGGAAACCCCAAAACAGAATCCCCCCAAAACTGGGTATGTGTGCCTATTTTGGTGGTGGATATCGTGCAGGTAAATGAAGGGCTACCCAAAAGTGCAAATAATGCCCACAAATAATAAACCCACTCCCCATTTCAGCTCTAATTTTAACTTTGATTATGGATCTGTGCCTATTTTGGGAATTCCACCACCCCACCCCACCCCACCCCACCCCTTCTGAGTATACCTCTTTTCTGAGCTGAGACGTACCAAGCCAGAGTCCTCCAAACACTTGTGTATTTGCTCAGATTTTCACATGCCCTGTCTCCATAACTGTTACAATCCTAGGCAGGTCACCTTTTCTACAAATGGGAGTTAGATCTTGTGCCAGACCATCCCCTTCCACGGTGTGGTGTGGTGTGTGGTGGTCAGCAGAGTTCGGCACAAGAAATATTTCAAACTGAAGAATAAAAGATAACAGTACCGGGTTGAAAGAAAGGCCACGCATATTTTGGAGAAAGTGAAACCTATATATTTGCTGACCATTACCTTTCTGATTACGACTAATTTCTAAACTACCAGCTAAAGCAATGCTACAGCTAAGGATATGTATATAGTACATACATGCTACAGGGATGGATGGCACAAGGAGTTTTGCCACCCTAGGCATCCCAGCTCCCCTGGCCTCTCCCAATCCAGCGATGGGGCAGGCTTACCCGTAGTGGGAGCAGCTGCAATTCACACACACCCTGCCCGCCCCGTTTCAACTTGCCCCCCTAGGTAGCCACCTATGCTGCCTACATGGTAGCACCAGCCATTCATGGATGGATGGATGGGAAGGACTGTGCTATATGTTGCTACAGTTTCTAGAGCAGGTGTTGGTAAACCTCAGGACCAGGGGTCACATGCAGTCCCAAGGACTCTGGGAGCTCTTGAAAGTGGATGGAGGGCTGCTTGTACAAACCCAAGGTCCACATGAACATTTTCCTGGGTAAACTAACCCTATGGTAAGTCAACTCTATGGTCAGTAGCAAGTTCTGCAAAATCTAACATCTTTAGCTTCTGTTGATTTTCAGCCCAAGCCAGATTCATCCACGAGGAGTCAAGGACAGCAATTTCTACAGAAATTCTAGTGATGCAGTCACACTGCAATTGCAAATTGCACTCTTTTCACCTCATCAAGCTATCTCCACTCTAGTATCCAAAGAACTCAGAAATAAAAGGTGTCTTTCAGCTAGTGTTAGTGCAACATCAGTCTACAGTTTATAACCCCACATGCCTTGGATGTGTAAGTGCTTCATAGTCACAGTTTAAGGACCCTTGCTATCTCAGCCTATCCCAGCTAATTAGTAATAAGAGAGTTAATACCATGTGTAGGCTAACATTTATATCCGCCATGGAGAGTCAAAGATTAAATTGTTCACATATGTTGGGTAAACTGATTTAAATTTTGTGTTTAAACACATCAGCACTATGGCTAAAATGAGATTTCACAGAAACAGGAATTCCCATTGAAATCATGGTTCCCGATACCATCTCAGTTAAATTGAGAACCTCTCAGTACTTGACAAGGTCTCGATTGTAAGCCCTAGGGGCAGGGACCATGTCTATTTTATTACTTTATAAAGTACCAGGTACACTGCTGGCGCTATATAAATGTTTGTTAATAATAAATAATAATAATAATATTTTGTCTCTCGATTTACCAAGTTTTGATTACTGAAATCCCATACTGAGACAGAAACCCAGAAGTAAAACAGCGCCCTCAGGGATGTGGTAAGTGGTAAATGAATTGTATGTGGTAAATGGTAAGCAGAAATTCGGTAACTTGGGACAGTATCTCGTAGTATTGCAAGAATCAAGAAATCGTATCGGGAAATGGTCAGGAAATCGATCCCAGTTCCTGAGATGGCGAAATTTCTTGTGAGCAGCAATTTAACTGCTCATTTTGCTAATCAACACATCACATTCACTGCAAAATGACACTTGCAAGTCAGTATGAATTACTAGTTTATGCATTTTACATGTAGGGAATAAGAGGTTATAAAAGGGCACATTCTTTTAAAAAAGATCTGACATCCTGATTTAACTTCAGCTTCTTGGTTATTTCATCTTGTATTGGAATTTACTCAGCTGAAGCTAGTTACATTGATGTAAAACTGCTGTAAATGAGAGAATTGGCTTTGGTACATTCATTGCTTATTCATTATAAGGGGATAAAAAGCCTGGGTTTATTCTTCAGAGCAATGAGTGGGAATCTAGCCCAGGTGTGGCCAAGAGGTAGCTTGCGATCTACTGGTAGAATACAAGCTAGTCTCCAGTAGATCAGTGTGAGGAGTGAGATTAGCAGCCTCTCAGAAATTGCTTCTGGGGAGGAGAGAGAGACTGGCACACCTGAGTGTGTTTCTGGGGAGAAGCGCTCCTCCAGTGTGGCAGCAAAGGTTCTCTCTAAAGGGGAGTGCTCTTCTGCACTCCTGAGAATTACTGAGGTGCCGTAGAGATGGGAGCAAGTGGGAGGGTTCTTGGCCTGCAGCATTGGAGCCAGCAGAAGGGGTCATAGTAGATCTCCAGAGGCTGACTTCTGGATCAAGTGGATCTTGTGCACAAGAGGGCCACCCCTGATCTAGCTGTACTATATTCATCCATATTCACAGGAACGGAGTCAAATAGAGCTTTGGCAGAAATATGGCTTCTACCAACTCCAGATGGATTTTCTGCTATCCACACTGCAACTGGATTTTGTGTGTTTGCTGTCCAGACTTCTGTCTGCCACTTGGAAGTTGCTCTCCTGTGTGTTCTGACATGTGCTCCTAAGAAATACCACATCCATTTGATTATATTTTCAGGCTCCTCACCCCTGTAGTAATAGCCCCAAACACAGCAATACCAGCTACCAAGCTGCATCACTCAGGATAATTACTACAATGGCAATAAGATCTCCAAAATGGAATATTGGAAGAAAATGGCAACTAGAATCTTATAGACACACACACAGCTACTCAGAGAACATAAGGTGTTTCTATTTAAACTCATTGTCTCTTGTCCATCCTTTATTGGCTCTGAGAACAACTGGTAACTATCTTCCTTGCAAAAAGCTGCTATAAGGTGGATGATAACCACTTGTTTTCCATGCCCATTCAAGGTAGATATGACAGAGGAGAGAAAATTGTCTTACACTGAAACACCTTAGGTCAGGGATGTAGCCATCGTAAGGACAGGTGGGACATTTGTCCCAGAGCCCAACCTGGGGGCCACAAATCCTGTCCTTCTGTGGCAGTCAGTTGGAGAGTGAGCCGAGCAGAAGCAGAAGTACCTGCAGCGCGCAGCACATATGGGACCCACCTTGCAGGCAGCACTCAACAGAGCAAGCCCCGGTGGCAACATGAGGTGGGCAGTGCAGCCGCGGGCTCCAAGGCTCAGGCGTAGCAAGCGGAGGGAGGGAGAGGGTGGTGATGGAAGACCCAAGCCCATTTCGTGCACCTGGGCCCATTCCAACCTAGTTACACCCCTGCCTTAGGTTCTGTGAGAAACCTCACACTTGTTACTTGGAAGATTCTTCTTGCCATGTTCTTCTAACTCCTGCAGTTTGGGGTCTATGTGACCCCAAAGCCCTACTAAAATGGCATAATATACATAAATTTTATTTTGAGAAAGTTGTTCCTCTTTAAATGTAACGTATTCTCAAATGAGGAAGAAGTCAAACATGAAGGGGTCTAACTGACTCAAAGATATTTTTAATGGTTATTTTTTTCTGTGCCAAAACTGCAACACATAGTTAGACCCCTTCATGATTCACTGGGCAAACTTGTGTCAGCTTCTCAAAAAGTGTCAATTTCTTAAAATGTTAGATTTCATATATAGATTAGATCCAATTAAATTAAGGCTAAATATCAGGGAGAATTTTCCAACCCCATGAATAGCTTGGCAGTGGAACAAATTACCAGTGGATTCCATTCACTAATTTAGCTGAGGCTGTGGAATCCCTATCATGGTAAATTCTAGAAAACAGATTAGATAAAGATCTATCACTGATCGTTTAGGTATAAATGATTATGTCTAAGGGCCAGGAGACAGGTTATGTGACCTCTTAAGGCAGAGGTGGCCAGATCTGACCCACAGCTGTTTTTTATTTGGCCACTTTCAAATTCCTGGATCCAGTCTCCACCCTCAAGCACAGAATGAGCTCAGGGGGACAGAGAGGAGAGCATGAATGTAAGGAGAGGGGATG
This sequence comes from Sphenodon punctatus, assembly GCA_003113815.1. Taxonomy (NCBI): domain Eukaryota; kingdom Metazoa; phylum Chordata; class Lepidosauria; order Sphenodontia; family Sphenodontidae; genus Sphenodon; species Sphenodon punctatus. Next base: position 50,300 of record QEPC01005558.1, on the reverse strand, counting down.
GCTCTATGGCATAAATTCATGATATTGACCCTACTTCTTTCCCCAATCCTGAGTACACTCCTTAATCACCCCAACTCCTATGTGGCCCACAGAGGAAGTATTAATATTCAAAGTGACCCATGGGAAGGAAATGGTTCCCCACCCTTGGCTCAGGACAACTTCCAGACCTAAATTTTATCATTCCATTGAAGGGGTAATAACTCAGGGTGACAATAAAAGCGGCAAGGGCCCACTATGACCTTCCTGGGCCAGAGACTCACCATCCCATCAGTTTCCGGGCTGCCACATATGGTGCTTCTGCCCCATCCCAGGTACGTGACTGGCGTGGAGTTGGTCATCCGGATAATCCTGGGACCAAGGCCAAGAGCCCCCAGACAGGTCAACGTGGGCCATAAAGGGTCAACACATCTGTTTGTGCCCCCATCCCCGCCGAGGATCTGGGGCTGCCATGGCTGCCGAGGATTGGCCATCATGGCGAGGGGCAGGGCACTGAGGGTGTCCTCCAGGGAGGGCCACCCAGCTACAGGATTGTTCTATTCTCCTGCTGGGGGTGGGGCGGGGGAGGACTCACCGGCCAACCTGATCAGGTGCACGTGTTATGTGCTCCCACCCGGTCCTAAGGGTGGTGGCTTCCATCTTCTGCACCCTCCTGGGTGGGGGAGCAGCCGTGGTGGCCGCACGTCTCTTGTTACCCTCAGAGAAGGAACCCTTAACAACACAACTGCTATCTGCATTTAGTTGATTAAATAGCTTGTTACTGGAAGACGACCAATATCCCAACATTAGGAGTTTGGAGACATAAAGTCTGGGTATTTGTAGCAATGGCCACAATCTTCAAACCACTGACTCCAGAGCAACTCTATTGAAACCATTGGGATTTCTTCAGAGTAAGTGGGCAGAGGACTGCAGTCAATAGAAAAACTGCCATGTTATCTAGCATCAGAATCAAGCACGTTTTATATTAATTGCCATTTTTAGAATTTGAGAGGAAAAAGATGATACATATGCATGATGATATAAGGTTAGCCAGCACAAATGGTTTCTTTAAATTGAATTTATTAGGTTACGGTTAATAGAGGTTTGAGGTAAGGGGAATTTTTAGGTTAACCATGTTTCAATTTGTATTTTGCTTTGTCAGGCTAGGTATTATGATAATGAAAATTTTAAAAGAATATGGTATTACCTCTTAAAAATAAGTCTAGAAAGACGGGGTGGTTACCCTGTTAGTCCCACATAAGAGATGGAGAATAAGTAGTACAGGTGGTATCTTTAATTGAACCAACTGCAGTTGGTGAAATTATGCAAGCTTTCAGACTACACAGTGCCCTTCCTCAGGTAGTAGATGGGGGGGAAAATAACTACCCTCCTTCCCCCCCCATCAAACTAATCCTGGATCATTCCTACGATCCTCCCGCATGGAGCAACCTGCATTGTTGCCGGTTGCTGTGTGTGTGGGATGGGGATGCATGGGTCATGGGAGCATGCACCCACGCACCCCCACATTTACACAGGATACTCCCCCGTGTGGATGATGGTTGTCCATGCAGGGGAGCGTCTCATGAAAAAAGGGCCTGTACACACAATGTACCCTGCAGACAATATACAGGAAACTTGCAGACCATTATACTTGCCTCTACTGATCCAGCAATTTCCCAAAATACACTAAAAGATCTGCTATCTACAGCCAAGCACTCAAGACACCACAGAATCTGCTCTTAAGAGAACATCTGTGATGCACCCCTTGCCGGATTAAAAACGGCCTTTACCAAACAAGGGCATTCCATCAGTGTTGGACTGTGTAAAAGAACAGGCTACACAAATACCTCAAGAGAACCTGTTGCAATACAGAAAGAAGGAATCCTCTACCCACATCCCCCTTGTTGTCACCCGCTGTCCCACACTGAAACAGATACATGGCATTATGAAACAGCTGCAATGCATGCTTAACGGGGACCAGACCCTAAGAGATATCTTTCTTGAACCACCTCTTCGGTCGTCAAACAACCCTCTAACCTCTCAAAGCAGTTCATGAGGAGCAGACTTCCTGCTACCCAGGCTATGCCAATCTTGACAAGAACAAGATTCTACCAGAACAGCAGGCAGGAAACCGGCCAACATATTTCTATCATTACCATTATCAAGACTTCTCAGGAAAAACCATTCAAAATACAAAGATCCTATTCCTGCAAATCCAAGAACCTAGTGTTTTTGATTCAGTACACAAAATGTCCTCATGGAAACTCTGTCTGTGTATCCCATCAATCCTTATACCAACAAATGAACTCGTATAGAAAAAAGGTGATGGATGAAAGCTTGAGTTCCACCAGGGAATCAGTTTTTCCCAGAACAGCCACTTCATGTCTGATCTCTCCGTCACTGTTCTGAAAGGAAACTTATACAACTTTTAAAAGATGGGCCTGGGAACTAAAATGCATAACTTTATTAGATACTCAAAATAATGGACGCAACTTAGACTTACGATTCCCAAGAGACAGTCTGCTATCAGCTGTATACTAAGCCTCTGAGTTACTGTTGTGAATTCAGTTCCTTTGATATGCGAGTTCCCATTTCCTGGAAAGCTTTTTTCTACTACCCCCCTACCCAAATGTTTGCTTTAGCTTAGTCCTCTACCTGCATCACTATTATCTATTGTTCCTTGGTCTCTTACATCAAGGTTTTTTAGATCTTTGTTTTAAATGTCTTACATCACTTGGCATTTTTACACACACCTTAAGGTGCTGGTCTTTCAATCTTCCGGGTTTATAAGTCCACAAGTAAGTTCCATATGCATTCTTCACACACACACTGCCCCGAGGCAGTTCCTGGATGCATTCTTCACACACACACTGCCCTGAGGCAGCCTAAAGTATTCACTAGGGGTGGGACCCCGGGCCCATTACCGGCTACCGGATTTACCGGTTACCGGTTTCACAAAAACCGGATTCCCGGATTAAATCCGGTATACCGGTGCCGGATTTATTGCATTGGTTTCAATGGGGCGCTGTGTCCCCATTGAAACCAATGCAATAAATTAAAATAAATTCCCTCCCCCTCCCAGGCTGCG
>QEPC01005558.1:19847-46594 GCA_003113815.1 Sphenodon punctatus | reverse complement strand
TTTTTTTTCTTTTAAACAGTTTGGCTGGGGCTTTAATTTTTTTTAATGCAAAAAAACCGGTACACTGAAATCCGGTACCGGGGGCCGGATTACCGGGCCGAATCCGATAATGCCGGTACGCCCTATACCGGCATTATCGGATACCGGTAGATCCGGAATTCCCATCCCTAGTATTCACAGCTGTAGACGTGAGGGGTTGCCATGGAAACTAAGTGACCACCACTGCCTGGAGCAAAGCAGTTTACCAGGAGAACGTTTTACACACAAACGTTCTGGGAAAAGTTCTATGCAGAAGTTCAAAGAGCCGGATGTTTAAGATACAGGTGAGTAATTTTGACAAACAGAAAGTTTATGATGTAACAGCAAATATGCAGGAGAAATGTGTGTGTAAAAACACCCTATGTTTTTTCCACCAACAGCCCCCTCCCAAGTAATTTTTTCCTATCCACACCCACCCAAGTCGCTGCCTCTTCTCATATATACTTGTCCTGCATTTGCTCAGTCTATAGTTCGGACTTCCTACATGGCTAAAGAAGGGCCTGGTGTGGCTCGAAAGCCTGCATAATCTCATCAACTGCAGCTGGTCCAGTTAATTTTATCACCACACCTGAACGGTTTTGTCTCCATCTCTTAAAGGTAAGTGAGAGAAGATAATTAAGGGTATGGATATGCCCAAGACACCGAATTCACCGTCTTCTGCCTATAGGCTGCAGGTATTAACAACTACGCACTTCTCTCTTAACGTGGGTTCTTATTTGGCCTTTTGCAAAGCATGGTTCAGGAACTGTCTGCAGGACCGTCTCACCCGCTGGATCCTGGATCGGCCCCTGCGGTCAGCCAGGGGTGCCCTCCTCGAGGTCCCCCAGGTTTCTCGGGTGTTGACAGTGCGGAGGGCGTTCTCTGTGGCCGGTCCTGTGGAACTCCCTCCCACCGGCGGTCCACCTGACCACCGACCTCCCCTCTTTCCATAGACAATGTAAGACCTGCCTGTGCTGCCGTGCCTTTCGCAAGGGAGATGGGCTGGGTGGGTTGGGTTAGAGTGGGGTAGGGGGTAATTTGTTTTACTGTAGGATTTTTAATTGTATTATTGTTGTTTTTTAATATGTTGTTAGCCGCCCCAAGATGCTTTTAGCAGGAGGGGGTGGCATACAAATTTAATAATAAATAAAATAAATAAAAAACAAAAATAGCAGCTGTCAGGGTTTCAGTGCTGAAAATGTCACCAATTATAAAAGATGATGCATGAATAACAGGCAGCCCAAGGCCCCTCCAATTATAAACCAATCTCTGTAGAGTGGATTTATAAAACAAAATCCTTGAGCTTTATCCAAAATCATTTTAACCTGCTTTAGAAAAAACACCACTTTACAGCAATTATGAGACACAGTGTAGGAGTTCAGAGTGGATTTAGAGAGGATAGAGAAGTACCAGCTCTTGCAGCTCGGGAGTCTTTGAAGTTCTGTATGTATCCACAGTGCAGGTGCAGGCAATGGCAATGCAAGCTGCTCTGTATCGTCTGCACACACGTCCATTGGCCAATGACCCTCAAGCATAATAGGATGGAGTTTGGCCTCCAGGGCCTGCCTGATCAAGGTCTTTGCTGGTCCACTGAGACGGTCAGGAAAGGTCGGTCATGGCAGAGAATTCTACGCTGTGGACACCTCTCCGCTGGGACCTGCCATCAGGCCGCTTTTACACATGACAAAAATGGGTTCTTATAAGTGCTCAAGGTAATACCAGGTGTTATAAATGCTCGCGTTTTGTAATGTGTGAACACACTATTCCCTTTTTATGCAACGAGATCTTACAACCTTGTAAGAGGTGGGGAAATTGTGGCTCTAGAACCACATGTGGCTCTTGGGCCCCATTGCTTTAAACGGATGCTGCTCTCGGGATTAGGAAACTTTGTCCACCCCTGCATTAGACCCTTGCTCATCTCACCAGTACAATGCCATTGGAAGGCAAAGGCCTGCAGTTGTTATTGACCTGGCAGGAGTACAACCAGTGACTTATGGACAAGAGCTTTTATATCCTATTTCGATGCCACCGAGATGATCTAGTGCCTCATATTATGGCTGCATTTCAGCAGAAATCTGTTAAATCCCAAACTCCCTCAAGTGTCAGGAACTGAAGAGCCCATAAAACAGAAACCTGTCTGTCTGCTCACTGGCTCAGCTCACTGTGACAATCGGCTGAACGCTGGTTATGTCCGTCCTTGTGGAATTCCTCTGGGAAGTTACCCTTGCTTGCTGAGAGGGGATGCCCTCTTTGTAGTGGCAGTGCTCATCCCAGGCATTTCTGTAAGGAGGGGAGATGGATTGAAGTGCATGGTTCTGGGCCGTGCTCTTGCGCTGGCACACGCCTAGCAGGGACTTGAGTTCTGAGCGGAAGCTCTCATTCAGCCAGCAGTAAATAAAAGGATTGTAGCAGGTGCTACTCATAGCAAACCAGTGGAAAGCAAAGTACAGAGCGTTGTTACTGTGGATCGCTTTGCTGGACATGAGCACCAGGTAGCAATTCAGTGGAAACCAGCAGACAGCAAACACCACCACCACCACCATAAGCATCTTGAGAGTCATCTTCTTCTTCCGCTGATGCGCGTAGTATTGCTCCATGGTGACGTCCCCGATGGCATTCCTCAGCCAGAGTTTCTTGGCAACCATTGTGTATGTGACGGAGATCACCAGCAAGGGTAGAACGTACAAGAGGACAAAGGTAGTCAAATCTAGATACTTCCAGAAAAGATCAGAGGGATAGGGAAATCTGGGGAGGCAGACCATTCGTATAGTCTTGTTCTTGGAGAATGAAAGGAGGAAGAGAGTCACACACACAGCGAAAAGCACATTGGTGCATGCAGGCAACCGAGAAATGCATAAGAGCAGGGGTGGGGAACCTTTTCCCTCCCAGGGGCCACACTGAAAAGGAGTACAAGCTCCGAGTGCCACACAGAGGTTGGGGACAGGGGTGCTTAATGGGTGAATTCAAGAATACCGTGGATCCGTCCACTACCCTTGTGTGCAGGCCCTTCTCTCTGCTCCATTATCCCGAGGACCTGAGGTTCCCCACCCCTACATAAGAGCACAGAAACACAAGAGCTGTCATACTGGGTCAGACCAATGGTCTGTCTAGCCCAGTATCTTGTCCCCGTCAGTGGACAGCTTCTATAGCTTTAGAGAAGTGCACAACAGGTCATAATGGAGGGATCCATTTCCTGCTGTTCACTCCCAACCCCCAACAATCAGAGGACTCATTCCCTGAACAAACTTAACCAACCACCATCTATGGGCCTTTCCTCTAGGAATTCATACAGTCCTTTTTATCAATGCTAGTGGCCTTCACAACACCCTAGGGCAATGAGTTCCACAGGTTAATTGTATTTGAGTGAGAAAAAAAATACTTCCTTTTATCTGACTGAAATCTGATGCCAGTTACTTTCATAGGGTGCTCCCTAATTCTAGCATTAGGAGACGGGGTAAATAACATCTCAGTAACAGTAAACAACATGTGGTGTGCACCACTCATGATTTTGTAAACTACTATCATATCCCTCACTACAAGATAGACAAACACAGCTGGGAGTTAATAAAGCAGGCAGAATTCATTCACATATGGGTAGTGTCTCCTTAAATGAGCAATTTCAATTCAAATTTGGCCCCAAATATAGAAGTGATAAAAGGTCAACGTCCCCTTGGGTTGAGGAAAGAGTTAACCACAGGCAGGGGCTCTGACCAGGTAAGGGCGCTGCAGCTGCAGATGGCCCCATCTCCAAAGAGCACGGTGGCCCATGTGGAAGAGGCAGGGAGAACCCTGTAGCCTCACCCCTTGCAAAGCACGGATGTCAAGGCAATCTGCAGAGGGCAGAGCTATGGTTGACAAGGGGTGGGGTCCTGCTCCTTTCCCTCGTGGCCACACCCTCACAGAGTGCCGTAGTCTCACAGCGCGCTGGGTGGGGGCAGGCTCAGGTGGGTTCAGCTGCATTGGACCAAGGCTTGAACCCAATGCAGCTGGGTTCAGACAATCTCAGGACCAAATTTCCAGCCTGAGCTGGATTCTACTTGGTCTCCCTCTATTAATCACAAAGTAAACAGCTCAGCGCTTTTTTAGACTTTGAAAAGCCGGAGGCAGAATATTCATTTGAGCCCCTCCACCCGCTTCTCGCTACCACCCTGTGGCAATGGCATTTTTTTTCTCATTTAGGAAAAAAAACACTAGAAATTGTTTTTAAAGCCACCTATACTTGTCATATGCTCCCTTTTTCTTCACATTTTTTCCAATTTGACCTTGGAAAACCTCCTTCCACAAAAGCATTTTTCATCACTGTGGATGAGTGAAAGAGTTCGCAAGCAAAGGAGAAAACATGTCCTGCTGATACAGAGTATAACAGCCACTTCTAACAATGTGTCTCTCCATTTCCTAATAGTCACATAAATGCGGAGGATGACAGATTAGATAGTGCATGGACTCTGAATACATTTGGGCTGAAGCAATTTTCCATCAATGTTCTGAAAATATTCAGGCCCTCTGCTGACACAGAAATTTTGCATTTCTTCACTATTTTCTGCAAGCCATTTAGCAGGATGGGGGTCCACATAAGGAAGGCTGACAGGGATGAGAGGTTTTGCTAGTATGTTAGGCTCATGGTTTAGGCTCCTTGTTCATTATGATTTAGTGAGTTCTGGGCCACGAGTACATATTTGATTTTGAGAGGAGGATGACCCCTGAGGAGATCCAGAGTCTTCTGGGCCTGTCGGTATGCTTTCTGAGACAGGCATTTAAAAATGTGTACGTTTGGGGTGTTCCTTGATTGCTTCTTCTTGTGATCTCTTTGCCTTTCTTTTGGCAGCTCTGTTTTCAAAGTGTCATGAAAGATAGAGTTTATTTACAGCTTTAAGCCAAAAATCAGGTGTCATGAAGACATTAGGTGTTTTCACACGGACATGGGGGGTGCTCATTCCTGGAGTAGAGGCGGGGGTGCACCCCCAGGTCTGCCTGCTTGCAGCCCCATCTGAGTCAGGTTTAAATGACCCAGCGACTGCTTTGGCCCATGGTCCACCTGCATGGTGCCCCCCCCCATCCCCACACCATAGAGTTGCAGGTGGATTGCCCAACTCTCTAGGCTGCTGCTCGCAACTTTAGGGCATTGCCTGGGGCAACCCCCAGTCAAAAGCAGAGCTGCAGTTGCCATCTGCCAAGCAGACAGACAGCAGTCCTACCTCCAGCTGGTGCCCCAGGTTAGAGCTGCCTGCTCCACTGGCGGTGCTCTGGATGTTCCGGCGCGCCACTGGCACATCGGAACAGGCACAGCCTGCTCAACCTCTGCTGTCCATCTAAAGACAGCCATATTGGACACTATGCTACCACTGAGATGATAGGGGAAAGGTAGTGTCCACAACATAGGGCAGTCCAATGCAAAAATAACTCTGTCACTAAAGAGACTAGCAGGCCTGTTCAGGAAGGTAAACCCTGTCCCTGCTCCCACCTCAGTTATGGTTCTGTGTCCCTTGGGCTGGATCCAGACAGACGAGTAGACATCAGTTGCTTCAGCCACTCTGGCCTATCAGGAGCTTGAGCTGAGCAAGGTAAGTCTGGATGCAGGCAGGGAAGCAGGCCTCTGCCTCCAATCTGTCTTGGGATAGTCTCTCTTCTTCACAGCTCCAGTTGAGCTGACTGGTCCCAGAACTGCATTCTTCTCAGTCTCCTTCTCCCCTAAGAGAGATGCTTCTCTTTAGATTCTAACTCTACTCAGAACTGCTTCAACCTTGTCAGAATGACAATCTCCTACAGTTCCTCCCTTGGGACAAAAAGCCCTCCTGTAGTCCTCTGACCGCTTCTGAAAAGATCCCTTGAACCACCACGGTACTTTCACAGGGTTACAGTAGTATTGTTTGGGACTGGGTGAAATGTCTTCTGGGTATGAAAAGTAGGGATGGGTGTTACATGTTCAGATTAATCCATAAACTGCCCCAAAATGGCAGTTACGGACAAATCCGTAAATCCTGCGACAATTACAGATTTCTCAATCTCCATAAAGCTCATTGGAATGGTGCCACAGGGATGTCACTGGTTTGGCACTGCTCCAATGAGCTTTATGGGGAGCGGGAGGTGGGCAGAGGGGCTTTGCTGGCCAATTCCCATCTAGTTTTGGATGGCAGTCAGCCAGCAGGAGACAGGGACAGCCCGACTCCCCAGGCTGACTCACTGCCTGGTTGGTCCTCATAGTCCCAGCGGCTCCGCTCGTGCCCCTACTCCTTCCCAGCACCTGCTCAAGTGGAGCTGCGTTCTTCCCACACTGAGCATTTATGAGCAGGGAGGGGGAACAAGGTGGTCTCTTCTGGTGTGCAGGACCCACACACGCCCCGGCTCTGGGGACCCATAGCAGGGATGCATCTAGGTCCTGTGTGCCAGAAGAGGCCCCCTCACTCCCTCTGAGCGAGGGAATGGGGAGGAGGCGGCCTCTTCCAGCGCTCAGGACCTGCACGCATCCCCGCTATGGGGACCCATAACAGGAGTGCATGCAGGTCCTGTGTGCCGGAAGAGGCCTCCTTGCTCCCACTCACCCTCCACTCAGCAAAGCTAAGCATGCTACTGGGTTATTGATTCTGTAGAAGAAATGTGTATTTTGTTACTATTTAGATTATTGTAAAGTGTGTGGGGCCCCGCAGCAAGGCTTGGCACATGGCCCCTGAAACCCTTGGGCTGGCCCTGAGTGGTAGATTCACCCTTTCCTGGTGGCAGCAAGAATGGGGTGAATGGGTAGGATGATGGGATAAATTGTAACTTCGCACTGTGATAATTTTTGTGTTGGTCCATATTGGACATTGCTATTGTTATTTATTGTGAACATTGCTGTATTTTGTTTTGGCTTTGGTTGTAAGCTGCCTCGAGTCGCCTTTGGCGAGAGAGCGCAGGGTACAAATTAAAAGTGAAATTAAATGGGAAGAACCCAGCTCAGCTTGAGAGGCAGAAGGGAAGGAGCGGTGGCTGGGGCCTGGGGCCTGGGAGAAGCAACCAGCACTGTGGTCAGACGGTGAGTCAGTCTGGAGACTCAGGATATCCCTGCCCCCCGCTGGCCGATTGGCCGTGCCATCCAGCTTTGGTTGGCAAGGCCAGAAAAGCCCCTCTGCCCACCTCCCCCTCCCCCCGAAAAGCTCATTGGAGCGGCACCAAGCCAATGCCATCCCTGTGGCGCTGCTCCAGTGAGCTTCACGGAGATCCAGAAATACAAATCCGTAATCTGGACATTTGTAAAATTTGAGAGATAGATCCAGAATGAACACGAATCCGTAAATCAAAACCAATTCCCATCCCTAACGAAAACACGTGTGGGTGGAGTGTCCTGACACCTGAGTTTTCTCTCTGTGGGTTTTTTCCCTGACCAGTGTTACTGCCTTGGAAGGAAAAAGGGGATCTGATGGCATAAATACAGTACTGCTCGTCATGGTTTTATGTGGCCCCCTCCACGTGTAAGGCCCAGAGCAATTGCCCTGATTAGCAAACCCCCGCCCCTCAAAAAGGGCCTGAAACAGTTGACAAAAAAAGAAAAGAAAAAAGCCCCTGCTCTCTGAAACACTTGAAGAAAGAACAGAAAAGCAAGGTGATATACATCAGCTAAGGATGAGCATGATGAGTGCAAAGCAAACAGGATTTTCCAAGTTCGCTCCATTTGGATTGAAGGGCTTACTTCATTAAAGGAAAATATGTCTGTTCACAGTGTATAAACTGTCAAAAGCATCTCTTGAAATATGTCACTTTCTCTTCATCTTACCCAATATGAAAGCGTCTGAGTTTCTGGTAGATAGCATGGGGGAGCGAGAAACAGCTTGCCATCACCCAGATGATAATGATGCAAATTCCTCCTTTCACAGTGGACATGCGTGGCTTCAGTGGGTGCATTATAACCTAAAGGGGAACAAATAATTGATCAGCCTTTAACTCTTCATGTTAGAGAAAAACAGACAATATGTATATTATTTAAAAACTCATCTCTACCCCCACTGAAATAAATGTAAGAGAAAAGCCGTTTGGGAAACCATGTATCACGTGAGGGGGTGGATACTTCCTCCCTGGTTCAAGAAATTAGGGTCAACTAGAGTCATTCTCAGCTTGAGAAATTCAACCTGAACCCAATCTGAGCTCAACTGATTTGTGACCAATCGTACCTTGGTCTTGAAGCAGGAACCAGGCCTGAGATAACAACGGTAATCCTGCCCCTTATGGAACGCTGTGACATCATGGAACCCCACAGGGGCAGAGACTTGCCAGGCAAATGGGTGGGGGGTAGAATGCCTTACCTTGCACCTTTTCTGACATAGCCCCGGCCCATGGATCACTGTGACATCACAGCGTTCCATGGGATGGTGACTCCCACTCATGGGCAAAGCTGAAACACTTATCTGCCACTATTCAGTAAATACGCAGATCTGCAGTATCCAACCCTCTCTGGCAAGGACTGGATACCAAGCAGTATCCATTTATTGTTCGGCAGATAACCGATTAATCATTTAACCAATTTACCACGTTACTACATAATACTGCAGAAGGGGAGTGCAATTTGTGTTGTTTGAATTACAAAAACAATTATTTATTTATTATTTATTATTAAAATGTATATGCCACCCCACCTGCTACAAGCATCTCAGGGCAGCTAACAACATTTTAAAACACATAACTAAAATTAAAATTAAAACAAGCTAAAGCCTCCAGATTAAAATAACCCATACCCAAACCCTTCCTAACCCAACCCAGCCCCCCGCCCACTACCCGTCTCCCCCACCCCTACCCACTCCCTTCCCCGAAGGCCTGGACAAACAGCCAGGTCGTACAGGCTCAGCAGAAGGCCAGCAGACTTGGGGCCAGTTGAACTTCCTCTGGGAGGGAGTTCCACACGTACGGTGCAACCACCGAGAACGCCCTCTCCATTGTGGCCCCCCGGGGGACTTCCAAGTAGGCCCCCCTGGTGGACTGCAAAGATAGCCACAGCACCCGAGGAGTGAGGCGGTCTCTCAGATAGGAGGGACCCAAGCCATATGGGGCTTTACTTGAATCGGGCTCGGAATGCTAAAGGCAACCACTGCAGAGCTCGGAGCACTGGTGTTGTGCGCTCCCTACGGCCCAGCCCGGTCAGAAGACAGGCTGCCACATTCTGCACCAGTTGCAGCTTCTGAACCATCACCAGGGGCAGCCCCACATAGAGTGCGTTGCAGTAATCCAGCTCTGAGGTGATGAACGCATGGATGAGGGTGGTCAGGTCGGAGTCCAAAACATATAGCCGGAGCCTCCACACAAGATGTAGCTGCCAAAAGGCTCCCTTTACCACCGCCTCTACCTGGCAATCCAACTGAAGGCTGGGTCCAATAGGACTCCCAAGCTCCGGACCCAGCGGAGGGTGGACCCCCTCAATGAGGGGAGCCATCACCCCCGCTGCCCGACCCACCTACATCACCGCCGTCTTATCGGGATTCAGCCTCAGTCTGCTCCGCCGCATCCAGTCAGCTACTGCCTCCAGGCACCGGGAAAGCACCGAGACTGCAGGGCCTGGGTCAGTTGAAAAAGAGAGGTATAGCTGGGTGTCATCAGCTATATGGAGGAAGCCCCAGTTGTTTTTGTGACTAATTTAATGAAAAGAGGTGAATAAGCAAATGATTGTCGTATGCTTTCATCCGGGTTTTTTTGTTGTTCTTTTTTTCATTTTATTTATTTAAAATAATTTAAATAAAATAAATTTAAAAAAAAAAAATCACTCTACACATACAACATGACCAACGGACAATTTTGGAAAAATGGCACGAGCATCATTTTGGAAAAGGGCTGTGCATGCACAGGATGGCTCACATGCGTGCCTTGGCATCAAGACTGAAGCACTTTTTGTACCTGGTGTTGATCCAGTGCGATGGCTGCAAGGGTCAACACGGACACGTGGACAGAGCAGTACTGGACAAACCGGCTTATGTGACACATCAGTTTTCCAAACACCCAGGTGCTGCTTACAAATCGCACCTGAGAGGAGAAATCCAACAACACTTAAACACACTGAAACAAAATGAGGATTAAAAATAGAGTTGAAATGGGCAGCAGGTTTATTAATCACAGGCTCTCACATTTTCAGTGGGTTGTTCAAGTACCTCAGTAATCCCCACAACTGAAACAAGGTTCAGTATACGCTCGAAGCTATTCCGTTTGGGGGTGGGGAGGGTTGTCAGTTCAGATATTTCAATTTTGTGGATATTTTGGTTACGTCAATTTGGCAATTGTGCATGTGCAACAGCGTATTGCCAAAATGATGTAACCAAGATACCAAAATGAATAAAATACCAAAGTAATCAAATAAAATAACTGAAACAGATATCTGACAGAGCAAAAATGAATATTTAATATTTATTATTATTATTATTATATAGCACCAGCAGTGTACCGTGCAGTGTACAATCAATAGTTATAGACCAGTCCCTACCCCAAGGGGCTTTCAATCTAAGAGACAAGGGAGGGGAGACATGGGAGCGGTGAACTTCGGGAGAGACAAGGATACATTCATGAGGTTGAGAAGTTGCTGGTGAATGTGCTTAACATAGTTACAAGGAACTAACTTCGTAATGTGGTTACAGGGAAGAGATCCTGAGTGAGGGGGAAACAGAATGCAATTTCACTCATGATGAGCTATAGAAAGCCTGACAGAAGAGGTAGGTTTTCAGGAGGGATTTAAAAGTTGGGAGGGAGCAAAACAAATGTATCCAGTGAGGGAGTTCCAGACCGGGGGGCGGGGTGGCAGCAAGACAGAAGGGGTGAAGATGTTTAGAGGAACAAGGAGTCATGAATAGGCGAGGATGAGGGCAGAGGAGTTGAAGCTTCCAGGCAGGAATGTGGTGGGATACAAGAGCAGAGAGATATGGGAGAGCAAGGCCATGAAGAGCCTTGAAGGTGAAGACCAGGAGTTTGTGCTGAATGTGTTCCCACAGAGCAGTGTAAGGGGGAAAGGAGGGGCTGAACATAGTCAAAGCAACGGGCAAGGTGGGGGACTTTGGCTGCAGAGCGTTGAAGGGAGATGGAGTAAGATCACAACAGGGGAGACCAATAAGGAGGAAGTTACAGTAGTCAAGGCGAGGGTGACTAGAGAATGGACTTTGGCTTTTTCAGTGGAAACAGTAAAACAGGGCCAGATTTTAGCATTATTATACAGAGCGAAGCAACAGGATTTGGCAACAGCCTGAATCTGAGGCAAAAAGGAGAGGGAGGAGTCAAAGATGAATCCCGGGCTACGTGCCTGAGGGACCGGCTGGCTGGTGACACCCTAAATGGAAATTGAAGTAGGAGAGGAATGTTTTGGGGTCGGGGAGAAGATGAGGAGTTTGGTCTTGGCCATATTAAGTTTGAGTTGGCAGCGAGACATCCAAGCAGAGATGTCAGAGAGAGACAATCAGTGATATGAGAATAGATGGAGGAGGAGAGTGTGGGAGTACAGAGAGAGAGAGTTCTGTGTCATCGGCATACAGGTGATACTGGAAGTTTCAATGAGTTTATCCACTGAGTGTAAAAGGGAGAAGAGAAGAAGGCCAGGACAGAGTCTTGAGGAACTCCCACAGAGAGGGGAAGCAAAGTAGAGGAGGTACCAGCAAGAGAAATGTTGATGGAGCGGTTTTAGAGATACGAAGAGAACCAGTCAAGAACAGAGTTTCAGAAACCAAGGGAGCATAGCAAATCCAGGAGGAGGCCATGGTCAACAGTGTCAAAGGCAGCAGAGAAATTGAGGACAAGAACTGAGTAGAGGCCCTTAGACTTGGCTAAGAGAAGGTCATTGGTGATTTTGGCGAGGGCAGTCTTAGTTGAGTGGAGAGGACAGAAGTCCGATTGAAGCGGGTCAAGGGAGGAATTTAAAGAGGAAATCAAGAGGAAACAGGAGTGTAGACAGCCTGCTCCAGGAGCTTGGAAGTTACTACCCAAACCACCAATTTATTTATTTATTTATTTATTTTCAGTTCAGGTAGGATATATTTGACAGGTTTACAAATATACATAAAAAGCAGGTGTGAATGTAAAGTAGGGATCCCAAAGCTTGTCTTCCATGGGTATTTGCCCTGATTGAAGGTCTGTACATGTACCTCAGGTGCGCACACAGACCAAAACTGCAATTGTGCGCACATGGACAGTGCACATGTGCAGGATGGCCCATGGAAAGTCTCCCACCTCCTGAACCCACTGCAACCAGGAGGGAGAAGTGGGGCTGAAGTGGCGGTAGGGTTGGGAGGTGGGGGATTTTCCCCAGACCTGCGCATGTGCAGTGCAGCTTTATTCTTTGTGCCTGCATGGACGTTGTATCAACATTTTATACACAATTCCCCCGGTCCAAGTGTAACGCAGAGGTTTCCACACGGAAAACCTGCAGCTTCATGTATGTGTCCCACACCCTCTCTACCTTCCCTTCCCCCTTATCTTCTATCCCGTGTCTGTCCTAGATTGTAAGCCCCTTGGGGCAGGGACCCACCTCTGATCATGATTATTCAGCCCCAGGCATCTTGCTGGTGCTACATACATACATAAATAGATACATACATACATACATACATAGTCTTTTGGAAAATTCAAGCAAGAAAGCATATTACCCAAATTTCTACTGGTGACTTCCAGTTGCTAATATTTCAACTGACTGGGCCTGATTCTCCTCTCACTCATGTTGGTTTAAATCAAGAGGTAACTGCACTTAAATCAATGGAGTTACACCAGTGAAACTAAGCTGAGGAGAGCCATGTCCTCTGGGTAAAAAGATCCACTAAAACATTAGAACACTTGTGATACTCTGCACTGATTTTCAACACCACCTTTCTTGTGCACCATCTTACACATCAAAGTTATCATCCAAATTTCCATATCTGCTCAAAACTCCCCATTGGGGCCAAATTCTCAAAGATTTAGGACCCTAATTAAAATAGGAGGATCCATTTTTCAAATATGTTACATGGTGGATATTGGGGGAGTGGGGATGGAAGCAGCAGCAGGTTTCAATTGTGGGGTGCTGAACACTTGAAAATGTGGCTACATGTCCAGACTTGTTGATTTCAGTGAGATACGAGTGTCCTTGCCAAGCAGTCCTAAAACCAGGGTGGGGAACCAGACCTAGAGGCCAAATTTGACCCACAGCTAGTTTTTATATGGCTCCTTTCCAGTTCCTGAATGTGCCCCCTGGATCCAGTTCCTATTCCCAAGCAATGAAAGAGTGAGCCAAAGGTAATGAGCGAAGATGTGGGCATGCACTCCAGGACCGGGGACCAATCTATGGCACAGATCCATGATCTAGACCCTCCTTTTCCCGAAAGCACCCCTTAGATACACCTGCCCCCAAGTTCTATGCAGCCCTTAGACCTTGATTCATTTACAAAAAGGCCTCTGGAAAAGATTCCCCACCCCTGTCCTAAGGCCTCCACATGATGCGAGGGAAAGTTACACTGTGTAGTTTCTCATTGTTCCCAAGGAGATTTTTTGCTTTCTGCAGCAAGCCAGTGCAAAGCCTAAATGAGACTCTTTTTGGAGGGTGCAGCGGGGGTTCGGACTATTATTTGCTATTTGCTCCTAGTAGTGCCCACAACGTGCAGGATGAAAGGAGAAAACGGCTATGAAAGCCTCTCAAGGCAAGTGGGGGAGCCTTCTTCTTTGGGATATTAGAGTGGCCAAAGGTCTCCAAAACATACAGAAGGGAACAATTTGGCACTTCCAGGAGGATGGAGAAGATCTGCTATGGCTTTCCCCCTATGCCTTCCCTTTTTGAAGTCATTAATGTAAAGGAATCTAATCCCAGAGCGAATGAGTTCAGACTCACCAAATGAAGGGAACTCAGGGTTCCTGCAGCCCCACCATGGGACTCCTCCCCTCGAGTGTCTGTTGTGTTTGTTGGTCCTCTACTGAGGACAACCCTTTCAAGCCAACTTCTGAATTAGGGATCTTAACTGCGTATGTACGCCTTGTTTCCATAGGATACTGCAGACACAGTGTGCTGTCTAAAACAAAGCTTTTCAGCATCCTTCATCCTCGACTGCAAAATAAGATTGAGCCACCTGCATCCCCACAGAAGTCAGGTTCCACAATCCACAAGCTGCAATACGTGCGTCTTGAAAATCTGTTGGCACCGCACCACTGGAGAAAGAGTGCGCACATATGTGTGTGAAAGAGACTGACTGCTGAGAAGCGGGAGGAGGGAAAACTCAAAGGTGTAAACCAGAGGCTCCCAGGGGCCACTTTGAAAATGAGAACAAGCTCTGAGGGCCACCTAGTAGTTGGGGGCAGGAGTGCTTAAGGGATGCACTCAGGGAGAAGGAGGTTCCATATCATTAAGTCTTAAGTAGGTATTAAGTAGGTATCATTGGTCTGTGCCATGCATCTGTCCCCTGTCGTTGGGTGCATGCCCTCGTCTCTGCTCCCTTACCCCAAGCTCAGTTTTTCAGTGCTTGGGAGTAGAAACTGGAGCCAGGGGCCAGAGCCAGGAACTGGACCACATTAAAAACTAGCCGTTGGCTGCATTTGGCCCCCCAAGCCTGAGGTTCTCCACCCCTGGTGTAGGGAGAGAGCATGAGCAGGCCCCCCTCCCCCCAAAGCAGGGATAATTAATGTTTTCTTGACAAGAAAGTGGAGAAGAGAGAACAGGTTCTGATCTTTAGAAGCTAACTAGCTCCATTGATTACACATTCCCTCTAATACACAGCACTCCCACAAACAGGAGCAATCATCAAGACACACAGCTCATCACACCTCTATCACACTTCCACATACCTCCCACATATAGACACACCTCTCACACACACACCAGCCCATTCTCTCTCACACACGGGTCTCTCTCACTGAAACAGTATTCTCTCATACACACTCACAGCTTTTGCTCTCACACTCACGCATGTACACAGTTCTCACCGCTACAAACTCACAGTGCTGCACAAACTTCCCCAAGCATTCTGTAAATGACTCCTGCAGACTCTGACTAAGTTAACCTCCAAGTCCGACGCTCACCTTGTAAGCATGGATCAAACCCCTTGGTGCTACAGTCAGTTCTAGCAGGCTGGGTCCCTTTCCCCCTGCCTAGGGTTTAATTGAGGGGGAGGGGAGGCTTCCCTGGGCTCAGCCCCAGCAATTACATTCAAGTGGGGACTGAGCCCTGGGAAATGTTCCCAGTAGGAGTGGGCAGCCCAAAATGTGAAAGTTTGGTTAAAGGGCAATATTTGCCATTTCAAGATTGGAAACGAAAGTCAGGACAAATCTGCATGCTTTATTTGGCTTTCATTAATGCCTGTACTGGACATCCTAATGATTAAATCAAAAGAACTGTTTTTTATTCAGCTGTAGAGAGGCAGCGCACTCCACTGCTTGGGTTGCTTGCAAGCCAAACAGCAGAGTTCTTTCCGTTTCCCTGCTCTGACAAGCTCTCTCTGGAGGCGTTGTTTCTGGGGCAGGGCAGGGCTTGTAGGTCAGCTTTGAGACCTGGCAATTTTATTTTTGTACAAAATAAGCACGGATCCCTCCCCTCAACCGCCTCATTCGAAAGCCCTTTTGCCCTTTCCGAACTGGGGTGCTTCTTCCCCAGACTGTGGAAGCTGCAAAGAGGAAGCGGGGCAGTGAGGAGCAGGCTGGGGAGGGGCTCAAGAGAGTTATAGGATGCAAGCAAAGACCCCAGTGCATAGCAAGCTGCCACGGGCGGTCTCTCCCTGCCCTCCCAGTGGGAGCCTGGGGGAAGGGGGCAGCTTACCAGGGTAAAGGGGGTATTGAGGATGGTGATCATGATGTCCGCAATGGCCAGGTTGACGATGAAGAGGCTGGTAGCCGAGTGCATCCGCTTGTTCTTGATCACCACGTGGCAGAGCACGAGGTTCCCGAAGAGCGAGATGCAGATGATCACGGAGTAAGCCACGATGAGCAGCGCCTGCACCAGCCGGCTCTGGGACTCCGCCTCGTAGCGGGTGCTGCTGTCGAAATTCCCCATGTCCGTCAGGTCCATGTCCCCGTGGTAGAAGGAGGATCGGTTAGGGAAGCGGTAGAGAGCAGAGAAGAAGCCGGTGCCGTTGCGATGGCCGGCCTGGAGGAAGGGGTTGGGGAAGTAGTGCGAGGACAGCCACATGGACGCGCTCATGGCTCGAGGTGTGGCCGGCCAAGCCTTGCCGAGACGCAGCAGAAAGTTTCGCGGCGCTGGGAGCGAGCGAGCGCTACGTTACGCGCTGAGCCTGGGATCCCAGCGCTCTTTCTTGCAACAAGAAAATAACCTTTCAATCGTCTCTTCCTCCTGGGTCGGTTTCCCTCGGGGCTGCATTCCTAGGCGCTGGGGCGGAGGGGGCAGCGGCCCCTTTCCATCGTAGCCCGGGAACGGAGATGCTCCAAAGTCCTTCCCAGCCAATCGCTTTCTTTAACAGCTCCTGTGTAATCGCTCCAGTCTGGGTGCTGCTCTCTCACCCCGCTCCCTCCCTTGCTTCCCCAAATACCCCCTCGGAGCTGCCCTGCTGGTCTCGGCTCCCCTGGATCCAGGCGATCGCAGGAGCTCGTCTCCACCTTCCGCTCCCCGAGCTGAGCGGATTGGATTGAGGCTGAGCGTTATATACACACCATGCCAGAGGAGAAGCTACGCCTCTGCGGGCTGCTGGGGCCCCCCGAGCGGATTGCAGCCCTGTGGCTAGAGAGGATGCTTGACAGGTGAGTTGTCTATCAAATAGAGAAGGGGGGGGGGAGGGGTGTCTCTCCCCCGCCCTCACTGCTCGCCGGCTGCACATCATCCCCACAGGGGGAAGCACCCTGCAGCCTCTCCTCCCACCTCAGACAGATCAGAGAACAGATTCAAGGCTTTTTGCCTCCGGAAGGGCTCCAGGGTACAGCTGGATGGGCAACCGGTTTATTATCCGCAGAGATTATTCACATCACATTTGGGGCTGGTCCTTTGAGTCCCCTGATAATGGCCACACACATCGAGAACCCTAACAGGAACCTTTCCTCCTGTATTCCATTTACATTTTTCAGGTTCCTGATTTTTTTTCTGTACAGTTATTTTGGTTGGTCATTTCAGTCTTTTGGTTTCAGAATTTAGTGCAATCGCACTGTGCTGTAGTGCTAATATTGCCAAAATGACATAACCCAAATAAAAAAAATAATAATAGCAAGTAACATGCATGTAAATAAATTAACAGTGTGATCTCCAGAGATTGATTTCAAAATCTATGATGGGGAATGAGATGTGTGAGAAAAGCTTCCAGTTACCAGGATCCCAAATTTCTCTCAATGAGCCTGGCCCCACCAGTAATACATGCCTGTATTATTTATCTAACAATTCCAGTGTTCAGAGTGCTTTATAATCCTTACCTAGAGCTGCCTCATGACCCACTGTTAGATGGGGAACTGAGGCTAAGAGTGACTTACAGTAATAAAGCAATACAGTAATGGTAAACCAGTTAACTCTTGGCAGTACTATTCAGTTTGTTGGTTAGCCATCCTGGTAATCAGTTAACAGCTGGGTAACCATCAAACTATCCATAATGACAGATATTAACTGGTGATAATGAATTTGCCATTTGGTTCACTTCTACCCATAGGGCTCCTGGTCTGAGTGCAAAAGGCAAATAACGGGAGCAAAGAGTCTGAATAGTTTAAAACAAAGTTGGATAAATTCATGACACGTAACTTGTGAGGTGTTTTCTATTTGATGCTTACAGGAGGAATTTATTTTTCTTCAGTAATACATTTTGTGTTTTGTTTGTTTCTTTCTTCCTGAGGCATCAAAGTTCTCTGCCACTGTACGTGGGGCCGGTGGAGCGTTCTGAAACCTGGATACTATCAATATTTGTCAGATGCCTGGCTGGTGGGACCTGCACACATGCTCAGGGTCCCACTGATCACCATATTTGGGGTCAGGAAGGAATTTTGCCTTGAGGCAGATTGGCAGTCACCTCGGAGGGTTTTTTGCCGCCTCCTGCAATGTGACTGTGGCTCACCTGTTTGAGAAATGTGGATCTTTCTTTTTCTAAAATTGCTCCATTATTTAATAATAATAATCTTTATTTTTCTATAGCAGTTCCCTGCTCTGGTACTCGGAGTGCTTCACATGGAACGAATTAACATTTTTAAAATCCTCATAACAGCCCTGTGAGGTAAGTTAGGCTGCGAGAATAATGTGACGGGCCCAAGATCACCCAGGGAGTTTCTGGCTAAGGCAAAACTTGAACTGGGGTCCCACCTTACCTCCTGGGCAAAGTACTGCGCACTTAGCCATTACACCACACTGGCTCTTACATGGGACTTTAAGCATCAGTCAGTGTGCTCTGGTTAGTCCTGGCCTCTACCTGTGGCATTTTTTTTTAATAGTCTCTGTTTCTTGTTGGATAAAATTATCTGTGCTGATGGTTCGGGTATAATGAATCCTGCGGTGGTGCAGGGGGCTGGATTGAGTAACCTCTTAAGGCCCCTTCCAGCTCTGGGACCCTTATGACTCTATGGCTTGGGCCAAGGAAAGCTTCATCCGGAGGATCATGCCCCAATGCTTGTGCACCGCTAGCAATCAGGAAACCTTTTAAACTGCTGGTTTAAGGACTGTGGCTTTAATTACCACACTCACTTGCAATCATCACAGTAAATCAAAGCTTTGCTTCACAAAGACTGTTTACTCTCCAGAGTTATGTACTGCTGCACCTTTGGGAGACTAATTAAGAATAAAAAATAAATATATGAATCCATATTTAGGCAATTGCTTCCATTCTCTCTTGCAGCAGATGACCTAGATGGCTGGCAACAATGGGTATTTTCAAATGTAATGGGCTAACAAACGTTCAGATGGCCGGGGGTGGGGAGGAGACAGGGAGAGGGCGGGGGACATGCGGAGTCTGCACGGCTCGACCCCCCACATTCCTCAACGTGGCCCCATCTCCTCCCTGACGGGCGGGTACGACAGCCTATCAGAGTGCCGTGCCCGCCCAGAACTTCTCCAGTCATGGGCTGGGGTTAGGTGGAGCAGGCCAGCAAACGTGTTGGCCTTCTCTACCCTGGACCATGGCAGGACTTAACACAGGATGTTCGCTGGCCAGGAACCCAGTGCACATCCCGTGTTAGCCCTGCCTCAGTCTGGGATATCTTCTGCTCCCACCCATGGTAAACATCTGGCAGCGCGGGAGCAGACATGACACCCCGGCCCATGGCCACGCTAGGGTAAGCATGGCCACGAGCCGGGGTGTCACGTTTGGGTATTTTCAATCTTACCACTTAGGGGCTGCCTTTCTTTCAGAACTTTGTCTGACTGTATAATTTACCATATGAAATTCCCTTTCAGCAACAGAAACGGATAGCAATTCCAGCTGTGCTAATGAACATTCAACCCATTCCTCACAGTGCATTCCTGCAATGAGATAACCCAGTACTCAATACTTCAGGTCATGAACAATAGGCTGTTTTCAATAAGACACTAAGCTGCATTATCAATGAAACAGTGGACATTTCACAGGCGCATACAACTGCTGAGTTGGAAGGGACTGCATGGGTCATCTAGTCCAACTGCCAGCCTTGCTGCAAAACTGAAATGAGAATCAGTTTGATGCTCATGAAAATCTCGTGAGAATCGAGAACCATTAGCAAGATCTCACTGAGATCTTGCTAATGGTTTGAGATTCTCACAAGAAATCTTTTTTAAAAACCACCTGTGCATGTGAAAAATGGCTGCTAGGCCATTCGCGCATGCGCAGCCTTTTCCAAAAGGGGCAGCTGTTCTGCGCATGTACAAAATGGCTACCACACGTGCAGAACAGCTGCCCTTTTCCAAAATGGCAGTGAAGCTGCTGGTGCCCTTTTGGGAAAGGGCTGCGCATGCACAGAACACCGGCAGCCATTTTGCAGATGCACAGTTATCTTTTTTTTGTTTTTTAAATGAAGCAAAAAAGCCAAAATCTCAATGAGAAATTTTTGAGATTGTTGCTTTTCTCAATTCTTTTTTTTCTTGATTTTTGTCGAGGCGCTTGATTCTTGATGACAATCGAGAGAAAAAACAGATTGAATTGGAGCTCTATTCAGGATACCTTATAGATAAAGTATCCCTGACAGATGCCTATCCATTTTGTTCTTGGAAATCCCCAGGGAAGGAGATTCCACAACATCTCCAGGCAGCTTGTTCCACTGCTGAACTGTTCTAACAGCTTGCAAGCTTGTTTTTTTAAATATAATATCTAACCTAAACGTGCTTTCCTGCAGTTTAAAACCATTGCATCTTCTCATGCCCTTGGTAGTAATGGAGGACAAATGTTCTCCATCTTTTTGATTGCATTATTTTAAATATTTGGGAACCACCAAAATGCTAGGCTAAAAATGGCCGGTTCCATCAGCCGCTCCTCAGATCACTTGTATTTCAGACCCTTGATAATCTTCCACTATACATATTGCAGGGCTGCAGTGTTGCTCTATTGGTGCCCTGTAACATGTATAGTGGATGGGAGGTGAGTGGGGAGTGTCTTGCATCAAAACACCCTTAGTTGCTCTCCTTTAATCCTTTCCAGTTTGTCAACATCCTTCTTGAAATGTGGAGTCCAAAACTGAACACAGTACTCTGAGAAGGACTGACCAGTGCTGAGGATAGTGGCACTATAACTTCCCAATTATATTCAACTCTGGTCAGACCTCACTTGGAGGTCTGACTGCATCGGTTGATATTGCTGCATGCCAGACGCTTTCCCCCTATGGGCTGAAAGGGGGGGGGGCAGGGGGAGGGGTGTAACGTACTGGTATACTGCCCCTTGAATAGACAGTGATCCCCCTTGTTCCAAGAGGGATGTACCCTGTGTTTATACCTGGCACACTATCATTTCAATGACATGTCCATGTAGATTTGCTAGCTGGCGCACTGCAGGGAGGAAAGGACAGAGCCAAAGCTTTACGGACTCTCTGCCCCAGAGGGTGTTTTCAGATGGACGAGCGGCCTCAATGCTGGGCACACCACCTTGCTTCAACCCTGGGGGACCCATCCCTCTAAAAGCACCCCACCAGATGCTGAAGTGGAGCAGCCCTGCCAGCGGTGCTCCAGAACATCCTGGAGTGCCGCTGCCAGAGCGGGTCAGCCTAAACCTGGGGCACTGGCCCAGGGGCGTAGCTACCATTGGACAAACAGGGACATTTGTCCTGGGGCCTGTACTGGCTGCGGGCCCAATATTCAAGGTAGCTAAGCCACCCTTTCCCCACCCTTTTTTATTTTTAAATTGCCACCTGAGTTGGCTGGGGCCCCCCGCCCTGCCCGCAGTTGCAACATTGTGTCTGACACAATGTTGCGACCCCAGGGAGGGAGGGGCCCCATGCAGCAGTCTGCATCAGGCCAGGTCACACTCACAAGCCTCATGGCTCGGCTCGCCCCCCATGGTGCCGCGTCGCAAAGAAGGAGTCCTCCCCACCAGTCCAGACTCGGTCCGGGCAGGACTGGCCCAAGGGAGGCCCAGCCTGAGCGGGAAGGTGCCCAGCAGTGTGAGTGGAGCCATCGCTGGACACCTTCCCGCTCTGGCGCTGCCTGCATTGAGCTGGCCCAGCCTGCCCTGGCCCACCCCACCCAACCAGCCCCCGGCTTCCAGGGCTGGCCGGATGGGCCAGGGCAGCATTGGCACTGCTGCTGCTGGCTGTGCTAGCCCCAGCGTGCGGGCAGCGAGCCGCGAAGGACAGAGTGCACCATGGGACCAGCTCGCCGCTGGCCCAGAAAACAGATGGGCGCAGCAGCAGGCCACTAGCTGCACGCCGCAGACTCTGCAGAGAGCAAATAAGTCCTAAGCACCAGCAGCCCAGCGCCCCTAGGCCGGCCAGCGGCTTCATCACCGGCAGGAAAAAAGAAGGGGGGTCCACAGACATTTCTTGTCCCTGGGCCCATCCCAAGCTAGCTACACCCCTGCACTGGCCCAAAGCAGAGCAGCTGTCCGTCTGATGCACAGACCCATGCTGCTGCTCCACTTCCAGTTGGCTGGTGCCCCAGGCAACACCACAGTTGCAGGCTCGAGCATCGGGCGATCACCTGCAACTCTATGGTGGGGGCGTCGCACAGGTGGACCATGGGTTAGACAACCTGCCAGGTCCATCTGATCCTGACCCAAGCAGGATTGGGAGCGGGCAGATGTGGGGGTGCACCCTGAAGCAGCTCCATGGGGTGGGCAGACCCACGTCCATCTAAAAACACCCAGCCTCTTTCTTGGTTTGAGGATGTTGCATCCTTAGAGGCTGCAACATCCCTACTGCTCCTGCTAAGGTGGATGGCTACCCCAGTTGTATATACAGGTGTGGGCTTGCATAGCACCGTTCCTGATGTTCACAAGACAGAGGTCAAGTTCCAACCATATGCCATACCTCCTGTAGCCTTGGGGAACGTTCGCCAGGCAGTGGTACAGGAAAGTGAAAGTCCAAAATTCACTTCCGCTGTCTGGGCGTCCTATACAACTTTTTCCTTTCAATCAACACCTTGTTCTGCATAGTAAGGAACTAGGAGCAACTCCATCAACTCAGGGAGATGACTAGGCAACAATGAGGAATAAAACTCACGATTCTAACATTCTGCCAAAGCTCAGCTACCCAGCTACACTGCTAATGGTGCTGCAGAATTCTAGCAAACAGCTATTTAACTACTGGGCAACATACAAAGCACTTATCTAGTGGGCAAATTAAAAAAGATCAACCAGCAAGGAGTAAAGCTTTAAAAAGGAGGTCAAGGTGTCAAATATGGTTTACATGGACTGATGCTGTATGTGTGTGATTGACTTCTTGTTTTTTAAAAAAAAATATTTTTCAGCCCAGCCTCAAAGTACCTCCACCTCTTAATTTGAATATGCTTCCATGTTTTAAGTCATGTACATTTATGCAAATTACCTAACTTTGAGGCTGGGCTCAATCGGTATTTCCTTGTGGAACAGGAACACTTGCTCTCGTCTCAGCCCAACAAGTTAAGGAGAGAGCCTGTTGCCTTAGACAGTTCTGCAAATTGGGTCCCAGACAGGCTCCAAAATAGCAAGAAATGACACCTTTTAATGAAAGATTTGCCAATCATTAGCTTCACATCCAGGAAAATGTTACAGCACTCACAGGAAATGACTAGGCAATTACACAGTGCGCTCCATAGTGAAAAATAAAACTGTATCCTGACAAGGAATTGCTATTTGGTCAAATACGAGGAGATATGAGTCCTGATCACTGAGTGAGGCAATTTCCTCCATGGCACGGGGGAAATAGCGGCACATCCTTGATGACTGCCCGTTGGTGAACTAGTTAAGAATTGTTTTTTCACTCAATAAAATCATCAGGGATATTATTAATTAATAATTATACACTTAATAAAAGCCCAGAAATGTAATAAGGCTCTGGGGCCGGATGGGTTGCCGGCTGAATTATTCCGCGATAACATAGACCGGTGGCTCCCAGTGCTGACCATATGGTTTAATTGTATTAAATTAATTTATTGTTAATTTTTATAATTTATAAATAAAAATAATTAAATTAATTATAAATAAATTAATGTATTAAATGACCCAAAGGGGTCATCCCAGACTCATGGAAGGGCTCTATTATTGTTCCTATTTATAAGAAGGGCCCTCGTGACAGACCAACCTCCTACAGGCCAATTTCTTTAATTAACATTGTGGCCAAATTATTTGGGAGGTATTTATTATATCAGCTTACGGCCTGGATTTATGGTAATAACCTTATGAGGGAAGAGCAGGCAGACTTTAGATCTGGATACTCTACCTTTGACCATGTTTTCACCTTTCATTATCTGGCCCATAAATACCATAGCCTTTTAAAGGTTCCCTTGTATGTGGCATTTTCGGACTTATCATCTGCTTTTGATACTATTGATTGGGGTCGCCTATGGCAGAAGTTGCATCGGATGGGTATAAATTTACACTTGTTGAAACTAATCATTGAGTATCAAGATACCTGGGCAGTAGTCAGATGTGGAAAAGTGGGAGAAAAGTCTGCTAGGTTCATGACAAATAGGGGTGTTTGGCAGGGGTGTCTAATGGCCCACTTTTGTTTAGCATCTACGTCAATTAACTGATTGAGAGACTTCACTAATTGAACTTTCATCCCCCTAAGGTTCTTGCAACTCATGTAAGTGTGCTGTTCTATGCAGATGATGCAGGGTTGCTGTCTCGCACGCCC
Source organism: Sphenodon punctatus (assembly GCA_003113815.1). NCBI lineage: Eukaryota > Metazoa > Chordata > Lepidosauria > Sphenodontia > Sphenodontidae > Sphenodon > Sphenodon punctatus. Next base: position 22,486 of record QEPC01005558.1, on the reverse strand, counting down.
GTGGGCCTGCAGTGGGCTCTGACTAGATTTTCACAACTGTGCTCAGAAAATGGACTCTATAAACAAGGGAAAAAAACGAAAGTTTTAAAATTTGGTAGAGGGGGTGAGAAATTATGCATGGTTCATTGAAGGCACCAAACGTGAAGTGGTGCAATCATTTGCCTACCTAGGGATTACTTTAATGGCTAATGGCAGGTGGGCTGCTCATCTGCTGAAAGCCAAACAGAAAGCTACACAGGTTACACTAGGAGTTAGGTGTTTCCATGCTGTGCATGCCAAAAGATCTATCACGGCAGCACTAAAGGCCTTTGCGGCCAAGACCCTCCCTACCTTCATGTATGGAGCTGAGATCTGGGGTTATGCAGGTGATAATAATCTTGAAATCCCACAAAATTCTTTTGGCAGGGCCCTCTCGAGGCTTCCCTGCTCTTTACCTGCCTGTTTAATTAGGAGTGAACTGGGGCATAAATCAGTTCAGTATCTTGTTAAGAAGCATTTGATAGTATATTGGTTTAAGATCTTAGACTATAGCCCATCTCGTTTGGTCAGAAATTGCCTGCTAGAGGACATGGGTCATCCTCTGAAATCTCAGTCTCAGTGGCTGCAATTTGTGAGATTAACGTTCAGTTGTCTGGGTATTATTATTCCCAGAATTATAGATTTTTCACCAGTGCTAAAAATGATGATGGTCTACTTAAGGATGAGGGACATATGGAATCAGGAAGAATGGGCCAGTGTTCGGGACAGTCGTGTAGCCCCGCTATATTCACCCTATATTCACACTGGAAAGCCTCACTTTTCAGGCTTTCAGAACGCGCCTCTTCAAAGCACCGCATCTCCAGCCGCCGCCACTGCCGACAGCGGGGAGCACGTCACTTCCGGCAGCGCAGGGAGCGTGTAAACACTCCCCGCGCGGCTTTTCTCTCAACACGGGGCTCAGGAGGCGTTTTTCAGCGCCTCGTTTAAAAGCGGTGTCAGACAGCAGTAACAAAAGGTCGAAGACTGGGTATTCCAGTGCCCCTTAGACTTTGTACATGTGAACTATCGGTTAGGGAAGATACTGCTCATTATGTGCTGGAGTGCCCTTACACTAGTGATCCAAGAGCAGTATTGATCTCCCCACTTCTGACACATTTGACTCGCTTTTCCAAGAAGGAGAAGCTAATTTGGCCATTTCAGCAAGGGAACACGGATGTTGCTTAAAAAATGGCAGCTTTTGCAGCATGTGCTGCAGAGCTGAGGAAATGTCATCCCATGGTGGCTCTGCGAGTATAATAAATTTCCCAAATTATCTTGGGGATTTATTGTTGGAAATAAGTGTCTTATGCATTTTGTTTGGTTTAAGCAAATTTTCTTTGGATTATTTATGTATGATTTATAGTGTTTTTATAAATTTACTTTTGCAGGCTGGTATGGTCTGTTTAATTTGTTGTTGGTGTCTGTTGTAGTGGGCCATGGTGAAAGCCTGAGTCCAGAAAAAAACTGAATTGAAATTATTATTATTATTACTTCTATAGCACTTTCAGTCTTCAAAGTGCTTTGCAATCCTTATCTAGTTTACTGTCACAACTACCCTGTGAGGTGCATCATTATTATTCCCATTTTACAGATGGGGAACTGAGGCTGTGTCTTGCCCAAGACCACAAAGTGAGTTCATGGCTAAGATGAGATTTTAACCCTAGCCCCTCAAGGCCAAGACCTTATGCACTAGGTTACACTGGTTCTCAAGTATATCTATTATTATCCCAGTCCAGTATAGGAATACATAGAATTAACTCACCAAAATATTTAAAACAAAACTTTAAGAATTTAATGTTTAGTCCAACAGAGCAACACTCCAGAAGTTAACACACATGCTTGCAGTCAACACAAACACAAGTCCCATTCACTTCAATGGGACTCATGCATAAGTTCATTCTCCTCATTGCCTCCCCCGAACCTCACGCCACAACCCAGAAACTCCTCCCCTTCCTCTCAGCCAAGTGAGAAGTAGCCTCTGCAACTATGAGACCTTTTCCAGGTTCAGGGAATTTAGCCCTTTCTAGGTGAGGAACCAAGCTCACATGCGTGCCTTGGCATCAAGACTGAAGCACTTTTTGTACCTGGTGTTGATCCAGTGCGATGGCTGCAAGGGTCAACACGGACACGTGGACAGAGCAGTACTGGACAAACCGGCTTATGTGACACATCAGTTTTCCAAACACCCAGGTGCTGCTTACAAATCGCACCTGAGAGGAGAAATCCAACAACACTTAAACACACTGAAACAAAATGAGGATTAAAAATAGAGTTGAAATGGGCAGCAGGTTTATTAATCACAGGCTCTCACATTTTCAGTGGGTTGTTCAAGTACCTCAGTAATCCCCACAACTGAAACAAGGTTCAGTATCCGCTCTCTGAAGCTATTCCGTTTGGGGGTGGGGAGGGTTGTCAGTTCAGATATTTCAATTTTGTGGACATTTTGGTTACGTCAATTTGGTAATTGTGCATGTGCAACAGTGTATTGCCAAAATGATGTAACCAAGATACCAAAATGAATAAAATACCAAAGTAATCAAATAAAATAACTGAAACAGATACCTGACAGAGCATAAATGTATATTTAATATTTATTTATTATTATTATTATTATTATTATT
>QEPC01005545.1:2525545-2536429 GCA_003113815.1 Sphenodon punctatus | reverse complement strand
TCAAATATCCTGTAAACAGAATGGAATATCAAAATGTAACAGCTGGAAATGTATTTTCAGGTTAATGTCTTATACCCTTGGGACCCTTTATCCACTCTTTCCTAAAATTGGCAGAAATGTTAAGCATATGGAGGGATGTAATATGCACAAGTTTCATGAACATTAGATGCAAGATAAAGAAGTTGTAGTCATGAATGTGTATGGAGCTTTTCTTAAAATCACAATGTTCAATTGCTTCTGAAATCGGTTTTATTTATTCAATCGTTCCGAAGTTTGGTACACTTGGTGCCCTCCATTGGGGGTACAATTACTCTAAATTTCATGAAAAAGTAATAAGAAACAAAAATGTTATATCCAGAAATATGTTTTTTAGTTTTTTTCTTTTATTTCAAAAACCAAATGTCATTTTCAGTTCCTGATTGCACCGAACTAAAGACCGAACCGATCCTGACAGAACTGAATAAGAATCTGAACTCAATGTTTGACACGAATCACCAAACGGCCGAACATCCAAACTGACAAACCTAACACAGCCGAACCGAACGGGCGAACCGAACGGACGAAACGAACGCAGCCGAACCGAACGGCTGAACCCGAACCATGATCTGTTCGCCCTTCCCTACTTCCCTCTTTTAAAAGAACTTATAGCAGACAGAACCTCTTTGGTTGTCACAGCGTATCATGATGGAAGTTCATCAAATCCATCTGGCAGGGAGTTATTTCCTATTGGCCTGCTTGCGTTGAATATTCCCGTAAAGCGCTGTACCCAGATATTTTGGGCTATTTTAGGTTCACGCAGTCTATGCCCTCCTGTCATCATGCCATGAATAATTTTCCAAAATAATTGTGAGTCTTTTGCCACCAGGGCATCCTGCAGAGAGCTCCACTGTTTCTTGCTAAAATTGTATTTCTTTGTATGTAATAAATGTTTGTATAATGTACTATATTGTTGGTATCTTATAAGGCCACCCTCACTGAACTAAACTAAACTGCCTAACTGAGTCAGACCAATGGTCCATCTTAGCCCAGTATTGTCACAACCTGACACGGCAGCAGGGGTTTCAAATTCGGGTCGAAATCCGGCTCTTCCAGGGTCTCCAGCAGAGGCCATCCCGGCGTGCTACCCGAGACCCCTCCAAGCCCCCAGCAGAGGCCTCCCCTAGGTGTACTACCAGAGGTCCTGAAGTGGATATGCCAGGGATTGAACCTGGGTTGGGACCTTATACATGCAAAGCACGCCCTCTTACCACTTGAGTTCAAAGACTGCTGTGGGTCAATACAGTTTCGTCCCTTCAGGGTGTGGCACAAGCTGGACAAGTCCCACCTGGTTTAAACAGACTTGCTATAGTCCAGCTGGGTTGGAGCCATCCCTCTTCTGATGGATCCCTGGGCTTCAGGCGAGGTTTCTCCTCAGGAGCAAGGAGCCCACGGCAAGAGCTCCTGCTCCTATGGTCACACTTAGAAGACTGAGCTCAGGCCCTTTATAGGCCTTGAGCATGCTCAGTTCTTTCTGGTCTTACTGAGCATGTCCAGGGACTTAGAGCTCAGAAAGCTTTCTGGGGCTCTACTGAGCATGCACCAGCACTTTAACCCCAGAGGGCTTTGGAGCATTCTCTGGGCATGTTCCCAAGCTGATGCCTGGCCATATAGCTGCTAGGCAGCACAGTAATAGGGCTCCTACTGTCTCAGGGGAGCCACCCTATTACAGTTTTAGTTATTCATAATAACTAAAACAAATGCACATCCCTAGTTTTTATCCTGATTTTCTGACTTCCAGTACTGGTTTTCTGTCTTTCTGTCCTGATTCCTGTCCTGATTTACCATTTTGCCAATTGGGTCCCATATAGATGAGAGACTGCCTTTCCTGTCCATCTGCTGCGGTCATCTGGGAGCGCCCTCTTGCAGGTACCACCGGCCAATCTTGTCCGAACGTCAAGGGCCCACAGAGAGACGTTCTCGGCGGCTGCCCCTGGACTATGGCACTCCCTTGCCCCGGAGGCCCGCCAGAGACCGAACGTGAGCATATTCCGGGGGTGGATAAAATCTTTTCTGTTTGTCAGAGCATTTGGCAGGCGAGGATAGAGGTTGGGTGGGTGGATTTTTGAGGTGAGGGTAGGGATTTTTAGGGGATTTTATTGTATTGTTTTGAATTTTTACTATTTTTGTGCTTTTGTTTTTGTAAACTGCCCTGAGCCTTCAGGGAAGGGAGGTGGTGTAGATTTTAACAAACAAATAAATAAATCAGTAACTTGGTAATAATCACTGGTATTTGTGGGGGGGGGGCGGGGTGTAATCGTATGCCTGGCTTCCTACTCAGGTATTGATCAAGCACCTGATAGACTACTCAAAAATGTAGATATTAATGGCTGACACTAAATGCATCACCTGTTTCAGCTTTAGTTTGTGCCTTGCTGGCTTAAGCGACAGTCTATAAGCCCATGTATTTTTAACCACTAGAAAGAAAAAACAATAGCCTTCCCTCTAGAGAAGCAAAAGCCAAAAGGTCTTGCGTATCCCTAATACAGCACTCCAATGTTGTCATGGTGAAAAGACACCAAGGACTTGCTTTGCCATGCCACAAAGATGATTTAAATATGCAAATCCTAATTACCTTAGCTCTGCTTTACTGGGCAGCTGAAAGACATTTCCTCAGGAGGTGCAAAGGTCACAGAGCCACTCAGGTACTTGTCTAACAAGCAGTACAAGGAAGCAAGTCTCTCTGGGTATTTTACATTATGCCTTGCATTCTGGAAGCTCCAACCTCCAGTACAGCAGTCTCTAGTAAATTGATTGTAAGCAGAAAAAAACTGATCTCCAGCAGAGTGAAAATGTGGATGGGGTGGAAGTGGGGGAGCAAAATGAGTCTATTAAACAAAAGGCCTATTAAGCTAATCCTATTCAGTGAAAAATGCCATATGCTCTTATTAAATTAAATATATTAGGTTCGGAGTTTGCTTCCTTCACTTTTCAAACTCCTGATAGATACCAAATAAAATTAGTTTGAGTTGATTTGATAGATAGCAAGAAAAGGCCTTCACAGCAAAATATGTGATTTGCATGTTGACTTGCATGTTGAGTGGTATTTTTATTTATACCTTGCCCGGGAGCTTACAATATAAGAACTGTATAAAAATACATAAAGTATTATTGACGAGATTAAACTAGCAAGCACAAGCAAAGAGGGCTGGTTTGAAAAACCCATTCTGGTTTCCTGGGCCAGTTCCTCAACAGTAGAATGGCTACCAAAATTCTGGTTGGAATTCTGATCGAAATAATTTTTTCAGTCAGACTTCTGACCAGACACGTTTGTGCGTGTGCATAATGGCGACTGCTGTAAACAAGATGGCGGATGCTGTACCGCGCGGCACGTGGATCCGAGTTCTGATTGGACTGAAAGGAACGGAGTTGAAATTTTCCTTTCAACCCTACAAGCCCACTATGAGGATATTCTCTTTGGACTGAGAATATTGCATAGGTTTTCGGCTGTGTATTCACGAATGAGAATAATATTTAAGAATATGAAATCCATATTAATTTCAGCTGAAAGGAAACAAATCAAAACCAGCAGTGGGCCAGATTTTGCCCCTGGGTCGCCGGTTCCCAACTTCCCCACCCCCTTCCCGAGATGTCACGGGCATGAGGGGGCAGCTAATAAATGTAACGAAATAAATATATAAATAAATTTGCTAGAACTTACAAAATGCTGAGCTCCTGTGTTGAGAAAAACAATTGACACGTTTGACTCCTCCTGATCTCCCCCTGAATGCTACAATCCATATCCGTGAAAATAAGGATAAATGCCAAGAGTCAATCATACAGAAAACGTTATCACTCCATGTCTCCCCCTCCCCCCCCCCGACGTTTCCTATCAGCATTTCGCCAGCTAATCTTCTCCTTTTGTTCCTGAAACAAAAACTCTGTCGCAGTTTGTGTCATCTCCAAATTCTCCCACAATAGAAAAAAAATACAGACATTAATTACGGAAATTATTGTTGCAGGAGAAAATTACAGTTATTACAAGTGAGGTGAAGCTCATTCTCGACGTTCACCCCGGCTTCTGATTTTAGAAACCGTACAAAAGTTAAGAATTGGAGGTCTCCCACCGAGAGACTACATTAAGGCAAAGAAACACCAAAAGCTGAGAACATTTGAATGCGGCGCTCTTAAATAGAACAGAATAGAATCACAGAATTCTACAGCTGCTAGGAACCCCAAAGCCTCCTGTCATTAAGTAGAATGCACACATTGCTCACCATCTAGAGCTAAAATGGGGAGTTCATTAGCTACCCATGGGTGATATCCAATTTTTTGAGTAATTTCCAGTACCAGTTTTTCCAATTTTCTGGTTACTGATTGGGACAGAAAACAAAAAGATTGAGATGGCCCCTCCCCCTCCCCCCCAATCTCAAATTGGGAACAGAAGTCAATATTTTAGGACTTGAAGTCAACATTCTGTGACATTGGGTACCTGGACTGGGTCAAAATTGGGTACCGATTGGCACCCGATATTTTCAAGTCAGTTCAGGCACCAGAAATTTGACAAGTATACCTTGTTGAATCTCCATGTAACGCCAAAGAAGGGGGCTATATTTTTCAGTACGTTATCTTTGGGTTCAGTTAGGGACTCCCCATGAAAGAGCTGTTCAGAGGCAAACTTTGACAGACAAGCAACTTTTCTAACAACAAAGCTGTGTATAGAAGGAGTTAAGCGATCCCCAAACCCACAAGTCCATCAACTGTAGTTCGTTCGCAAGTGGCGGGAATAGAATGGTGATCTTGACAGTTGCAGTTCATTACTGAGGAGAAACAAGAACTTGATAACAAAAATAAGTTAATGTGTTTTCTTTCTCTCTTTCAAGAGGGAGTAGCAAAAGGGTTTGAATTCTGGAGTCCAGTCTGGAATGGTTCTGATTTTACTCCAACTGGATGAGTTGGCTCTTCCACAAGAATACGTTTGTGATCTCCAAACCAGTTACTCCCAAGGAATTACCTGCGGCCGGGATACGATGGGGATACATCAGAATAATGGGTTTGTGGATTGTGGTCTAGATATATTCTTGTTATTTATTGTTATCATAGTGGCATTAGGGTCCCCCCACCCAGCTCTACCACTGCCCCCAGGTCCCCTCCATTCCCCAACTTCAGTGTTGCCCCCAACTTGCAGAGGTAGAGAATTGGGATTGAAAGACCAATGCAAAGTGTGGGAGCCTAAGTTGGAATCAAGCACAATATGTGAAACTGTACGATGTTTATTGCTTACATGGCTCGCAAGTTAAGGCAGGAACCTTAACTTGAAATTTCCATGTTTTTTACTATCGATCCCCCCTCCCTCTGCCTGGAACGGGAGTCTTCTAGTACCCGCTGTGACATGTTTGTTGATTGTTTGGCAGAGAAAATTCGCCACAACTTTGATGTCACACTTATTACAATGAGTGAACCAGAGGTTGTGGAAACCCTGCCTTGTTCGGTTTCATGGGATCGATTTCAGTGGGTGTCACCCACCAAGGAGGGAGATGTTCTTGGGTCTGTTAGGGCCACTTTTTCTGAACTTGACCCATGCCGATCCTGGCTGGATAAGGCCAGCTGGGAGACGTTGGGGCCGCTGCTGGAGGGGGTGGTCAGTGCCTCCCTTTAGGAGGGCAAAATGCTGGGCTGCGTCAAAGAGGCGGTGGTGCAGTCTCTGCTTAAAAAAACATCACTTGACATCGACTCCCTTGCAAGTTATCAGCCGGTCTCTAACCTTCCCCTTTTTATTTATTTATTTATTTATTTATTTATTTATATTAGGGAAGGTTATTGAGAGGGTAGTGACTCAGCAGCTGTGGGGGCATCTAGACTGCACCAGATATCTGGATTCTTCACAGTCCAGCTGTCATCCGGGCTATGGCACTGAGACCGCACTTGTGACTTTGGTCGACGACCTCTGCTGTGAATTAGATCAGGGTTGTTTGATTCTGCTAATTCTTTTAGATCTGTCGGCTGCTTTTGATACTGCTGACCATGAGATGTTGGTCACTCGCTTGCGGGACTGAGCTGGGGTGGGCAGGATCATTCTTGAATGGTTCCGCTCTTTCCTGGCTGGAAGAACTCAACGTGTAGTGCTCGGGGACTGTTCTTCATCTCCTCGAGACCTCACGTGTGGAGTCCCACAAGGTTCCATTCTGTCCCCTCTCCTGTTCAACGTGTATATGCAGCCACTTGGTGAGGTCATGAGACGGTATGGGGTGCGGTGTCATCAATATGCTGATGACACCCAAACTCTCTTTTTCTCTCCCGATGTTTCTCTCCGGATGTTTGGCAGCTGTGGGGGACTGGATGAGGGTGAGCTGACTGAAGCTGAATTCTGATAAGATGGAGGTGATGATGGTGGATGGGGCGGTGTATGTGGTGGCCCCCATCATTGATGGGATTCACCCTCTGCTGGTTCCCCAGGTTCGCAGTCTGGGCGTACTCCTCGACCTGCAACTCCGCATGGATCTCCAGGTGGTTGGCGGCGGCAAGGAGTGCGTTTCATCAATTACATGTGGTGCATCGGCTTCGGCCGTATGTTCCAGACAGCGACTTGGCCACTATCATCCATGCTTTCATTACCTTCAGATTGGACTACTGTAACGCACTCTACATGGGGCTACCCATGGTGATGGTTCAGAGACTGCAGCTAGTGCAGAATGCAGTGGCCCATCTCCTTATGGGGTCAGGCTGCCGTGACCACATTACACCAGTGCTCCGGGCTCTGCACTGGCTGCCTATAGTCTCCGGACCCGATTCAAGGTGTTGGCGTTGACCTATAAAGCCCTACACGGTCTTGGTCCAACTCACCTCTGGGATCACCTCACTCCCCGTGCTCTGGAGCGGCCTCTGCGGTCCGCTGGGGACATCCTTCTTGAGGTCCCCCGTGTGGCCCAGGAGCCCACTATGGAAAGGCCATTTTTGGTGGCTGCACCTCGGCTGTGGAACTCCCTCCCAGCAGAGGCCCAGCTGGCCCCAGACCTCTCTTCCTTCCAGCGTATGAGTAAGACCTGGCTGTTCCGCCAGGCATTTGGCAAGGGAGATGGGGTGTAGGGAGGGGGGAGGGATTTATTGTTTTAGTGTCTTCACTTTTAATGTGTTGTTTTTAGTTTTGTATGTTTTACTTATTAAGCCACCCCGAGCTGCCTGGAGTAGGAGGGGTGGAGTCTGTTAATAAGTAAATAAATAAATAAATAAAATGATTGAATTTGCAAGAGCCTTAACTATTATTTTAAACCGGAGGTTTTTATAAACATGAAATTGTATATCAGGTGCTTTACTGGTGGGACCTATGTGCATGCTCAGGGTCTAACTGATCACCATATTTGGGGTCAGGAAAGAATTTTCCCTCTGGGCAGATTGGCAGTTGACTGAGGTTTCCCCCCCCCCCTTCCCCTCCAGCATGGGTGTGACTCGTCTGTTTGGGAAATCAGGCTCCTTCTTTTTCTAAAATTATTTCCTGTTGTTTCAGGCATTGGGGTGCTCTGGTCAGTCCCGGTCTCTCCTTGTCGCTAGTGGTGGGATTTGTCTGTGCAGATTGTGGCAGGTTCTGCAGTGGTGCAGGGGGCTGTATTCCATGACCCTTGAGGTCCCTTCCTGCCTAGTGACTCTATGGCTTACAATCTAGGATGGACAAGTGAGAGGAGACAAAAGAGAGAGGCGCACAGGAAGAGAAAGGGCAGACGTTGAGACGTCGGGCCATATTCCAATGGGCAGAGGTAAACTGAAATAACAACTTCAATTTAATTAAATAAAAGTAACTACTCCACTTCGGGAGCATTCAACGGAACAATGTAAATCAAAGTAGTGCTGCGTTAATCTCCCACCCAGCTAAGATGTAGTGATTACTGGAGCATGGTCACCACCCTCACACTGCAAAGTGTTTTCCACATGTACAGTAACTTCAAAACACAAACCAAAGGGGAGTATGTACTTCTTCAAGAGTACATGTTCCTCTTCCGACACCTGGATAACATCTGTTTAGACCTCTGCTTGTGTGAATGCTTCAAGAGTAAAACTGAAATAAGGCCCAGATACAATCAATTAGCTCTTCATCAGAATGTCTCCTTAGGAACAAGGTGTCTGGCACACGGGGCTGGACAAGGCAGGGTCTCTACAGGATCAGGACTGAACGAGCATCCTGATGGGGTCCAGAAAGGCAACAGATCGAAAAGGGGGCAGTCCAAGTACAAGTCAGAGACCAAACCAAGGTCAAATCCAGAGCTTGGATTTGGTAGGAGTCAGGAACCAGGAGATAAAGACAGGGATCTAAGGGCAGTTGTTCAGGAGGCAGCAAACCAGACCCAGACAAGGAGCCAGGTTCTTACTCTGCCTGACTCCTGCTTCCTGTCACATGCCTTTATAAAGAGCAGGCCCAGTCAAAGGCAAATCAGAGCATGGTGGGCGGAAACCCAATCATGCCGTCCAGTGGGTCAACAGAACCAAATCTAGGGCCAAGCCTGGCCATACTGATGGCACAGGGGTGGAAGCTAGGGATGGGCGAACACAGTTTGGATGTTCAGAGTTCGGACCGAACTCGGTCTGTTCGGACGTCCAAACCAAACATCCGAACCGAACTCTCGAACGACCAAACAGTTCAGTCATGTTCGGATGAGTTCAGAGGCAGGAAAAACATCTTTCCAGGGCCGAAAATTAGGTTTCGGTTTCGATTTTGTTTCAGTTTCGGTTTCGCTATTTTTGAATGTTCGGCCAAGTTCGGTCAAACTGAACTCGACTGAACCGAACCATCAAACCCAAACTCGGGTTTTGAACCGAACGACCGAACATCCGAACCGCGTTCTGTTCACCCATCCCTAGTGCAAGCCACCAACCCCAGCCAGGACCTGAAGGGGCTCTGATTGAACACCAGGTCCTTACACAGGGGGACGAGGAAACCCAAAGGATAGGACTGCAGAGAGTGCATCAGTCGGCAGTCCATGGTGGTGACGAGGAGCTAAGGAAAGCCTGACAAAAGAGGTAAGAAGTTTTTAGGCAGGATTATCATGGTAATGAAGGTTTGAGGAGAACAAATGCTAGGAAAGTCTTTTTATGTCTCTAATAATGACGCTTAATTTCCATAGTAAATGCCTAATGTTTAATGAGCATTTTACTCTCACCCTATTTACATATTTGTAGTTAACTTTTGTAGCTACTCATGAGGAATGATCCTTTATGCTGGAAGGGAGCCAATGAGCTAGACAACCACATGCTAGCTCCAGTAATGGTGGGCAAGAACTCAGCCTTTGCCTGGGTTACTTTCTGAACGTGTTTGATGCGTGTGCTAGGACTGTGGGTGAAGCCATATGAGACAACAGGAGGAGGCTACCAGGCCTTGGGTAGCCGTACCCCCTCTGGGCAACTGGGCCAAGCCATGCAGTGCACTGTGTCTCCGGCGCCTGCTGGATGTTCCCCACCACCCTAGGGCGATGTTCCACATCACGTCCTTTGAGGACACATTGGCTGCAATCCCCAAACCCATCCACGCGGGATCCGCGTGGATTCTGCATGGCACAATGTTTCTGCTTATGGACTTGCGTGTGATTTACATGGTCGCCCGCTGCATACAGCCACATCACAGAGAGGGGAGGGATCTCAGTTGGGCCGGGGAAGGGAGGTGGGGCAGGGCCAAGTGCACACTCATGTGGCCGTTAGTGTTAGTGAAGTGTGGGCTACTTCAGCCATGGCGGGAGCTACAAGAGTGGCGCCGCGGGGGGAGGTTACTTATGTGCCCAGCTACCCACACTTCCCCCGCAGTGTGGCGACCTTGCTTGCATGCCATGGGGCCACTGGTGATTGGGTCCTCGCTGCTTCTATGGTTGCACCCTGTGTTTTACCAAACGTGGATCAAGGGAAATCAGTTGCCGTGGAGAGAAGGTCCGTGGAGGCGAATCGAACAGCAGAATGGTTGAGCAATGAGAAAAGGTTGGTACATACACAACCCTGGGATCTAACTTTGGTGTCACCACACAAGAAAAAGACCTTGGAGTCGGTGGGGCCAATCCCAAGCCCCCTGGATCCCCCACATTCACGAACGTGTGCATGGTTTCCGCATAGGACCATGTGCCGGCCACGGCAGTGCATGCGGATCCGGGGGGCTTCGGATCGGCCCCATTGTGGATTAGGGACGGCAACCCACACCAAATTATGGATATGGTTTGTTACGGGTACGGGGGTTTTCTGATTTAATTATGGGTACGGTATGGTATGGATTCATAATTAACTCCCCCCCCCCCAAAACCATGTTACCCCCACAGTTCATCTTTTCCAACCCCTGGGGCCCTGGTATAGTCATTACCAGCCTCAGAGTGAGTTTGATTGCAGGTCTGGTGAGCTGCAACTTGACTGAAGGTCCTGGGGGGATCCTCCTGTGTGGACACTGCTGGCAGCATTTTGCAAAAGGGCTGCGCATGTGGAAAATGGCCCAGCAGCGATTTTGTGCATGCGTGCTGTGGAACAGGACCTCTACAGTGCACCGCAATGAGAGAGCCTGACCGAGAAGTCCCCCCCGAGACCTTCAATCAAGCTGCAGCCCACCAGACCGGCAATCAAACTCACCCTGAGGCCAGTAAATACTATACCAGGGCTCCGGGAAGGGGAAGAGTGGTGGTGGTGCTGGGGACCTGGGTCCGTAACAGCGAATCCATCATTTTTTTGGACCACTGTTACGGATTGGTACAGATGAATCTGTAACAGCCCATTTCAGTTAGTTACGGATTAATCCGTATCCGAAATTGCCATCCCTATTGTGGATAGATCATTGACGTCATCGGTAAAATATGCAGCAGTGGTCAAAAAGGCTAACCGCATGTTAGGGAGAATTAAGAAAGGGATAGGTAACAAAACAGAAAATATCATAATGCCGCTATATAAATCTGC
>QEPC01005545.1:2502015-2518555 GCA_003113815.1 Sphenodon punctatus | reverse complement strand
GCAAAATGACCTGGGGGGTCCCCCGTGGTGCCCCCAAGATAACTCTCAGGAACCCATTCTGAATGCTTTCCAATTTCAGGGCAAAACTTAAGCCCCAGATTGGAAAGGCATAAAGTAATTGACTAATGACCTTGGCCTAAAACATGAAGCGGGAGGCATATGGACTCCAGTTGCAAAATGACTTGGGGGGTCCCACGCGGTGCCCCCAAAATCACTCCCAGGAACCCATTCTGAATGCTTTCCAATTTCGGGGCAAAACTTAAGCCCCAGATTGGAAAAGCATAAAGTAATTGACTAATAAACTTGGCCCTAAATAAGTGAAGAGCGGGGTGGACCAACTTGTCCCCCGGCCCGAAGTACAATTTGACGATTGCCATTGATGTTTTCTTTGCCCATTTTAACACTGCCCCATAGTGATCCTTCCATCCCCTATGGGAAGAGAAAATCACCCCCAAGTATTTGAAATACTGAACCTGTTCTATACTACTTGAACCAATTACCCAATGATGTTTTTTCTGGGCTCCTCTATTGCCTACCACCATAACCTTTGTCTTATCATAATTTATTGACAAATATTCTTGTTGGCAATAAGATCCAAAGGCTTGAATAGCCCGTCTCAGACCCACCAACGTCTGTGAGATTAAAACTGAGTCGTCGTCATATAAAAGTATAGAGACACGGCGTTCACCAACTTTGGGGGCATATATGTTGACCTGGTTCATAGCCCGCACCACATCATTTAGGTACAAGTTAAAAAGAGCTGGGGCCAGCAAGCAACCCTGCCTTACTCCCGCTAGCACCTGAACTGGGCCAGTTAAAGCTCCCTGCAGGTTGTGCCGAATTCTCAGGGTATTCCCCATATGAAGCTGGATCAAGAGGAATAATAGTCTAGGGCCCATGCCCAAAGCTCTTAACTTTACCCATAACCGCTCTCTGTGAATCAGGTCAAAAGCCTTCTCCAGGTCTATAAAACACAAATAGAGTTTCCTGCAAGAAGAGACATACTTGGAGATTAATGCGGCCAGAACAAATATATGGTCGGTTGTTGCCAGACCTTTTTGGAACCCTACTTGTTCTGGCTCAATAATACTGACTCCTTCTAACCAAGCTTGCATCTTGTTCAATAACAATTTTGTGTACAGTTTAGCCACTACGCTAAGTAAACTAATCGGGCGGTAATTCTTAGAAGACATGGGGTCCCCCTTCTTGAAGATAGGAACGACAATACTGGATAGCAATGAGGGGGGGAAGGCACCAGTTTCATTCAGGTGAGTAAATAAAGGTGCCAATATACCAGTCCACCATTCTGGATTACTTTTCAGCATTTCAGGGGTGATGTAATCCGGGCCCGGGGCCTTTCCCGCTTTTAGTTGTAGAATAAGCGAGAATATCTCCTCGATAGATACGGGGGGCCATTTCTGAAAGCCTTCCATTGACAAAATTAGAGGAGTAGAATAAACTCCCCTTTGCCCTACGAAATATAAAAATTCTGCCACACCCCTGGATGTAAACTAACCATACTTGTAGTCCCTTCCCTCTTCGAAAGGGAGCGAATTTGTACCCAAAATTGCTGAGTATCCCTAGCATTTGCAGCCACAGTAAGTTTGGACCATTGGGCCTTTTGGCAGATGTTTAATTTAAAGGCCATAAGTTTCCTGTATTCCCTACGCAATACCGTCAGCCTTATCCTCAAAGGTTGGCACGGGTTAGTCTGCAACTTCCTAGCAACCCTACGCAGAGCTAACCGGGCCTTCCGACAATCCGTGTCTGGGGGGGAAGATAGCGGAAAGGTCTTGTAGCTCCAAGTGATCAGGGGGAGTAACATGGACAAAAAGTCCTCGTACAACACAACCATATCCATATCCGACTCTCTATCAACTATTAGAGGGCACAGGCTGGTCACTGTAGGTGAAGCTACAAATGCTGCTACCGCATCTGCCAAATCTTTAGTCCACTTAGCCCGCACTAAAGAGTGAGCTTCCTTATCTCCCACCAACACTGCAGTAAGGTTGGAAACCGCTCTCCCTGCTGCTGGCACATCAAGATTTAAGCCTATAGGTAAATGGCAGGACACAAACAGAGGATTAACCATTAGTCTAGAGGCCGTGTACAAAAATTGCGAAGTGATAAGAAAAAGGTCAAGGACACTAGATCCCATAGATGCATGGAAGGTAAAATTTCCATCCATATCCTCCTTTGTCCGCCCATTTAAGATAATAAGGTCCAGGTCAACCAATAAATTATCCATCTGGATCTTTCTGGGTCCCACAACTTGGTCCCTGGAGTGGCGGGTGGGGATGAACACTGGATCTACTGAGTCTTCAAGGGAGGGGGGGGCCCTGTAATACTGCTGGATTCCCCAGCCTAGCGTTAAAATTGCCTCCAAGAAGCAATATGGTTCATATGTGAAGGTCATGGGGGGGAAGGACACCTAGTCCCGATAGTATTGTGGACATTTGGTCTTTGTTGGGAGTTGATCTATTGCTGAGTCAGTTATTTTTAAGATTATATAAAATGATTTGTTATGTTTAATTTTGTTTTTTAACCTTGTTTAATTAGTATTGTTAAAGCCTCGGCAAACAATAAAGATTATTATTATTATTATATATTCATGGCTCAGGTCATCAACCAAAGTCACAAGTGCAGTCTCCGTGCCAAACCCAGGATGAAAACCGGACTACAAGGGATCAAGAAAACTGATCTGATGCAGATGCTCCTGAAGCTGCTGAGCCACCACCCATTCAATAACCTTCCCTAAAAAGGGAAGGTTAGAGACTGGTCGATAGCTGGCCGGGGAGTCAATGTCAAGAGATGGTTTCTTGAGCAGGGGCTGCACCACCACCTCTTTGAGGTGGCCTGGCACCCTGCAGTCCTTAAGGGAGGCATTCACAACCCCCACCAGCAACGGACCTAATGTCTCCCAGCATGCCTTCACCAGCCAGGACACAACAGGTGACCCTTACAGCCCCAAGGACACCGGCTGCATCAGTGGGCGACACCCACTGAAATTGATCCCATGAAATCAGACAAGGCGGGTCATCCACTACCTCAGGTTCTCCCACTGTTATAAGTACAGCATCAAAGTCACGGTGAATCCGAGCGATTTTATCCACAAAGAAGTCAACAAACATGTCACAGCGGGCACTGGAAGATTCCAGTTCCAGGCGGAGAGAGGCTGGACTGACCAGCTGCTGCACCACCTGGAAAAGCTCCGCAGCCTGGACGTGACTTTGCAGATGCTATGAGGGCAGCAAAGAACTCTTTCTTTGCTGCCTGCACCGCTACAGCATAAGCTTGTAAACTAGTTTTATGCTGCAATCGGTCGGCTTCAGCATGAGTCCGGTGTCACCGTTGCTCCAACCGCCATCTTTTCTGCTTCATCCAGCACAGGTCTTCTGTAAACCAAGGGGACCTGCGTCATTGGCATTCTGGAAACGGATGCCTGGGAGCCGTTCGGTCAATGGTCTCAGTCAACAAGTTGTTCCAGAAGACAATGAGGTCATCGAGATCGGGAGGTAATTCCCCTAGAACATTCCAGAACGTTTCTGGTTCCGTAAGTCTCCGGGGGTGAACCAACCGAACTGGTTCTACACCTCTCCGGGGGCAGACGTGCACCAGGAGACCGGCCTGGAGGAGATAATGATCTGTCCATGACAAGGGTATAGTTAATACATTCCCCACCACCGGATCCCCCGCCTCAAGGCTAGTGCAAAATATCAGGTCAAGGGTATGTCCCCCATCATGTGTCGGGCCCACAACTCTCTGAGACAGTCCCATGGCTGTCATGATGGCCATGAACTCACGCTCTACTCCCCCAAGATTGGCATCAGCGTGGATGTTGAAATCAAGTCCTTAGAGATCACAAGACCACTTCTGCCACCAATTCAGCTAGGACGTGTAGGGATGCTGCCGTACGGTAGGTGCGCGGTATATCAGCAGCAAACCCAATCTGTCTCCAGCCAAATCAAGCACCAGATGGATACCCTCCATGTCCAAGATAGTCTGCATTGGATACCTCCTCACAGACCAGGTGTCCTTAAAAATAACAGCTACGCCGCCTCCCCGCCCCTCTGGTCCAATCTGGTGCTGTACAGAGTACCTGACCGGAACAAGGTCAGCCAGAATTGGCCCGGACTCAGTGTCGAGCCAGGTCTCTGTAATACACACGAGGTCAGCTGCTTGATCCAAGATCAACTCCCGGATCGTGGTGGATTTATTAACAACGGACCTCGCATTAATCAGAAGCAGTCCTGGACCAAGGCCCATCTCATTTTCGATCACCGCATTACCTGTCCGGAGACCTGCGAGAGAAACAGGCACCAAGTGCCTGTCCCTTATCACTATTGTTACCCCCCACTAGAGGGGAACAGAGTGGCAAAGCAACACCGACTCCGTTTCGGTTCTACGCAATATTTGTGCAGACACACCTGCAAACTGTTCAGTCTCTCTGTTCAAAAGACAGGGCTTGAGATCCCAAATCATTCATCTGGGCAGGAGATGGTGTTGCATGCCATTCATAAAATAATTCAACTAGATGCTGGGCGGGGGTGGGGTGTGTGTGAAGAGGAAAGCAGTTTTATCCCTCACCACCACCTCTCCTACTGAGCAAGATGTCCGGTCCAGGTGACAGGGAATTCATGCCTGCATAAATTGCAAAGAACATCCAAGGAACATTCAGCCGTGCTCAGCAGCAGTTCATCAAACTGGTTCACCCAGAGTTCAGCCCGCCACGTGGCGAGGGTTAATGGCGATGCAAGCATATCGAGCTGTGGAATTACTAAATAATGGACTTTTCTCTCCCATAAATTTGGCCCCGACCTATAGAAAAAATGTTTAGCCTGTCGCTCCTTCAGTCAATTCCATTTATTTTATTTTATTTTGAAGAGAGATGCCGAGTAATTTTTAATCTGGTCCTTTCATCTCCCTTTGAGCGTGGCCATTTGTATAAAAGATCCGATGGGCTGTATTTACAGCAGATGGATTTTATGTTGTGTGCTATCACTTTGATTCATCATTTAATTCTTCTCCGAACAGCGCTGCCTCTCCTCCCCTCCCCCCGTGCTTACATTATCATCAGGTTTGGGCAAGATAAAATAGCCAAAAGGTCAGGTCAACTGGGATGGCATCAAGCCAGAATGATTTGAACTTTCTAATTATGGAAGACAGAAAATAAAATAACTAATAACGTAGCAGGGGAATTTCACAGGTAGAAATATTTGAGACTAAATTTCTATCCCGCACCTTCCTGCACATTTGCAGCCCGGGGCGGCGAACAATATAAAGCATAACAATAAAATCATCTAAAATTACAGTATCTCACATATATAAAATGGGCACATATAATGTATGAGATATAAAATAGTAGCTAATAAATACCCACCCCACCCTACCCACCCCCCTCCTCGAAGGCCCGATGGAACAACCAGGTCTTACAACACCTACGGAAAGAGGGGAGGTCAGGAGAAAGATGGGCCTCCAACGGGAGAGAGTTCCACAGCCGAGGTGCAGCCACCGAGAACGTCCTCCCCGCCGTTGCCACCTGGTGAACCCAGGAGATCTCAAGTTGGGTGCCCCCGGCTGACTGCAGGGGCCGTGAAATGACTCAAGGCTTGAGGCGGTCTCGCAGGTAACCAGGACCCAAACCATTTAGGGCTTTATAAGTCATAACCAACACCTTGAATTGGGCCTGGAAGATAATAGGCAGCCAGTGCAGAGTCCGGAGCACCGGTGTCATGTGCTCACGGCGGCCCGTCCCCGTTAGGAGGTGGGCCTCCACATTCTGCACCAGCTGCAGCCTACGGACTGTCGCCAAGGGTAGCCCCATGTAGAGTGCGTTACAGTAATCCAGTTGGGAGGTAATGAAAGCAAGGATGATGATGACCAGATCCGAGTCCGAGACATACGGTCAAAGCCGTTACACCAGGTGTAGTTGGCAAAATGCTCCTCTTGCCACAGCCTCCACCTGGCAATCCAGGCGGAGCTGCGGGTTGAGGAGCACCCCCAGACTACGGACCTGGGCAGCCAGAGGGGGACAGACCACACCAACGATGGGAGCCACCACCCCCTTCAGCCCTACCCACCAACATCACCTCTGTCTTGTTGGGATTCAGCCTCAGATGGCTCGTCCTCATCCAGTCCCCTACAGCTGCCAAGCACCGGGTAAGCACCAAGGCTGTCGGGCCTTGGTCTCCAGAAAATGAGAGGTAGACATGTGTATCAACAGCGTACTTATGACATCATATGCCGAACACTCTCATGACCTCACCCAGCGGTTGCATATACACGTTGAACAGAAGAGGGGACAGAATAGAACCCTGCGGGACTCCACATGTGAAATTCTGGGGAGATGATGTACGTTCCTCAAGAACCACGCATTGTGTTCTTCCTGCCAGGAATGAGCGGAACCATTCAAGAACAATTCCGCTCAACGCAGCCCGGTCCCGCAGCCTCATCACCAGCATCTCATGGTCAACGGTATCAAACGCCACCAACAGATCCAATAAGATCAAAATTGAGGCTCTGCCCTGATTCAATTCGCGGTGCAGGTCATTGACCAAGAGCACAAGTGCAGTCTCTGTGCCAAACCTGGGGCGAAAACCAGACTGCAAGGGATCAAGAAAACCAACCCGGTCCAGATGCTTTTGTAGCTGCCAAGCCACCACCCGCTCAATAACCTTCCCTAAAAAGGGAATGTTAGAGACTGGCCAATAGCTGACTAGGGAGTCAACATCCAAAGATGGCTTCTTGAGCAGGGGCCGCACCACCCCCTTGTTGAGACGGCTCGGCACCCTGCCCTCCCTAAGGGAGGTGTTGACCACCCCCACCAGCAACGGCCCTAACATCTAATGTCTTCACGGATCTAATTCACAACAGGTGGCCTGAATAGTCCCAAGGACATCCACTGCATCAGCGGATGACACCCACTGAAACTGATCCACAACAACAGACATGGCGGGGCTTCCCGTACCTCCGATACCTCCACTGTCATAAATGCAGCATCGAGAGCATAGTGAATTTGGGTAATTTTATCCGCAAAAAAATCAGCAAACATGTCACAGCGGTCACTGGAAAATTCCAGTTCCAGGAGGAGAGAGGCCGGATTAACCAGCCTCTGCACCACCCAGAAAAGATGCAGATGCGATGAGGGCTGCAAAGAACTTCTTCTTTGCTGCTTGCACCACAACAGCATAAGCTCATAAACTAGCTTTATGCTGCAATTGGTCAGCTTCAGTATGAGTCCGACGCCACCGTCGCAGTAACCGCTGTCCATCCTGCTTCATCTGGCGCAGGTCCTCCGTAAACCACAGTGACCCCTGGCGTCGGCTCTCTGGAAGCAGACACTTAGGAGCCGTTCAGTCGATAGCCTCAGCCAACAAGCTATTCCAGAAGGCGGTGAGGTCATCGAGTGAACGATCTTCAAGACTGGAAGGCATTTCCCCTTTTCCCATTGTTATTAAAAATTCTCATTATTAATTTTAGTTAATGAAATTTCATTTTTTGTTATCGGTGTCGTTATTGATATCGGTACTGGTATAGGACCCCAAAAATTGCTTTTGGTTTCATTTCCCTTTTCGTCAGCGTGTGTGTGTGTGGGCTCTGTGTGTGTTAGAAGTGCCAGTGGCAGAAGTGCCAGCAGACTGCATCTCATTATAGCCCACACACACACACAGAGCCCCCCATGCGCTGACGAAAACAGAAATGAAACTGAAAACATTTTTTTTTTGTGCAATACCAATACTGATATCGATACCAATACCAGTAACAACACCAATAACGAAAAATGAAATTTCATTATTGATTTCGTTGTTATTGTTTTTGTTATTGTAATAACAAAAACCAAAACCGATTTTTTAATTTTCATTATCGAAATAACGAAAATGAAGTGCACACCTCTAGTATACTCATCGGAATTCTGGTACACAACCTGACCCAATAATACGGGGTACTACTTGGTACCCAATTAGTGTCTGGTTTTCAGACTTTCGGTAGTGATTTTCCAACTTCCCATCCCAATTTCTTTGCCAGTTTACCATTTTACTGATAGGCACTGAATGGTAAAATGGTAAATCAGTAACTCGGTGCTGGCAATACCGGGCGATTTCAGGTAAATGAGGACCCAATCAGGACACGGGGAGTCCACTGGGCACACGTCAAGACATTGTAAATTTCGGGTACTGCCTTTGGGTAGGAAATGAGCTACCCATTTCAGGTCTAAGGGCACTTGTACACAGGACAGGGTGGGGGGCGGGGGGAAGGGACTTGCGTGATCTTGTTAGGAGGAGCATGTGAAATTCCACTTGTGTGCATCGGCTTTTCACGTGATTAGCCCATTTCCGCCATGATTTCAGTGACAGGAGACAGGACTGATTTTTACACCACTTTCTCCCCTTGTGAACCCATGGAACGTCATCTGGTCACTATCCCCATCATGCACTGTCCATAGGGCTGAAAAGTGATCCCGATTTTTTCCTCACCTTGTTGAGAATCGAGCGTCTTGACTCAATTCCAGCAAGAATCGAGAAAAGTCCCAGTTCTCGACTGTTTCTCAATTAGGATTTTTTTCCTCGATTCACTTATTGGAGCCAAGTGTGTGCTGTATCCCATGCCAAGTCTCACATCCTGTGTCTGTTTGTCATTTGTCTCTCTCTTCTCTCCTTTTTGTCGCCAACAAATCCACGTGGGGGGGCAAAACCAAGACAAACAACTGTGCATGAGCAAATGAACCCCCCGGGTCATTCTGCGCATGTGCTGCCCTTTCCCAAAATGGCAGTGACACGGCTGGTGCCATTTTGGGAAAGGGTTTTGCATGCGTAGAACAGCGTAGTGGCCATTTTGCACATGTGCAGTTGTTTTTTTTCTTTTTAAGCGAGATTCTCACACCGTTAGTGAGATCGTCTCGAGATCTTGCTAAGGGTTTTTGAGTCTAGTGATATTTTTGCTAGGATGGGCAAAAGCGGTTCGGAAGTTCGGAGTTCGGCCCGAACTCGGCCTGTTCGGACGACCGAACCGAACTTCCGAACGTGAACTGGTCAAACTGAACTCAATCCGAACGGCGAAATGACTGAACAGTTCGGTCAGTTCGGATCGCGTTCGGGTGAGTTAGGGTGGCAAAAAAAGGTTCACTGTAAGGTCAATCGTGACAGGGAGGGGTAGTACTAGTCACTGAGGAGCAGACTTCCAGGCACCAGGGGTGGAGAAGCTTGCAAGAAATGAAACTATCTGACTCCCACCTTCCCAACACCTTCTGAGCTAGTCACTGTTCCTGAACAGCAGGCATTGAGTAGGATTATTAGATTGCTTTAAATTTCATTTCAGTTTTGTACTGAAATGAAACTTAAACCTTAAACTGAAACCTTGTGTTTGTGATTCCCCCCCCATCCCAGATAGAGAGATATAGATATAGATATATATAGATAGAGCGATAGGTTAGGGATAGTAGTTGTAGGAGCTAGCTTAGTGATAGAGATAGCGTTAGTGATTTAGTTTTAGTGTTTGTAGGAGTAGGCCTGTGTACTTATTAGATAATCCACTTAGTTCATAGCATTTAGAATAGTTAATAGCAGTTAGATTTAGTATAGATAGATAGATAGATATAATAGATAAAAAACCCCAAAAAACCACCCCCATATAAAAACAAAAAAAACAAATAAAAAACCAAAAACCATATAAAAAACAAAAAAAACACCCATAACAATATTTCCCGAATGGCCAAACCCGAACCTGGCGAACTAATTGAACTGCCGAACCGAACGGCCGAACCGAACGCGGCCGAACCGAACGCAGCCGAACCAAACGGATGAACCGAACGCAGCTGAACCGAACGGATGAACCGAACGCAGCCGAACCGAACGGATGAACCGAACGCAGCCGAACCCGAACCGCAATCTGTTCGCCCATCTCTAATTTTTGCGAGAACCAAATTGATTCTTGCTTCAGCCCCAACTGTCCCTAGACTCCTTGCTATGAGGGCTCCTGTTTCCTGTCCACCACAGACTCCTCTCCAGGTCACTGGGAATTATCTTGATTGTGACATCAGCACCAGCTGAACCATTAATCTGTCTTCCTTTCCTAGTCATTTGCATACTGAGACCCCATTGGTTATAAACTGAAGGCTTTTTTTGACAGAGAAAAGCTTTATATCAGGAATGGAAAGCTTTTCCTTCCCGCGAACGACTTTGAAAATGCTCTACAAGCCGGGTAAGACTTGGTGGTCGGGTTGCTTAAGGTGTGTGTTCAGGATGGGTGAAGAAAGAGAAATGTCTGTATCATGAATCTGTGCTACGGATTCCTCCCCTTTCCTTCAGTGCATGCCCTGCCTCCTCATCTTTCCTCTAGAGCTGAAACAGATGTCTGAAAAAAAGGGTGTACTTGCTGGAATTACAGGACCCAATTCACCACGGTAACATCTGGTTTTAATTGGTTCCCAATTAGTGCCTGATGGACTACCTGATGTTCCAATTTACCGACCCCCTGTACTGTTTTATCCTCCTCCTGTATCGATTTGGTGATCTCCCATACTGACTTAACAACCTCACAGACCAATTTAGTGATCTCCCATATCAACTTAGCAATTAGCAACTCTCATACAATTTAGTGATCTTCCACATCGACTTAGCAACCTCTCGTACCACTTTAGCGATCTCCCATACTGATTTAGCAACCTCTCATGCCGATTTAGTGATCTCCCATGCTGACTTAGCAATCTCATGTACCGATTTAGAGAGCTCCCATACCGACGTAGCAACCTCCTGTACTGGTTTAGCAATCTCCCATGCCGACTTAGCAACCTTGGGTACCGATTTAGAAATCTCCCACACCGATTTAGCAATCTCCCACACCGATTTAGTGACCTCCTGGAGCAATTTACCAGTTTTCCATTACCAAAATCAGTAAAACAGAAAATCAGTAACTCAGCAAGAGTAATACCCAGTATTTTGGGTATTTGGGTGCCTAGCCAAGTTACTGATTGGGCACCTGAAAGAATATCCACATATTTGGGTATTACCCATGGATAGCTAATGTGCCATCTGTTTCAGTTCTGCTCTGCTCCCTTCCCTTTAGGGATGTGCGAACACGGTTTGGAAGTTCAGAGTTTGGACTGAACTTGAATAGGGCTGTAGCGGAATATCGCAGCAGTAGCTATTTCCGGCAGAAACAGTGTTTCCGCAATTAGTGGAACGGCATGGCAGAGGCTTTCATTCCGCTAGTTTCATTCTGCGGTTCCACGGTTCTGCTTATTTAATTCCGCTACTTAGTGGAATCGTGGAAACATGACATTTTCGCTACTTCCGCAATTCCGCCAGCACCACAAAATAGCGGAATAACGGTTTTCCGCAATTTCCGCAATTTTTTCGCAATTTTTTCGCAATTCTGCGATTTGCAGAATTCCGGCAGAATTAGCGGAATGTCCGCAGAAAAGTTGCGGTGTGGCGCAGGCAATTCCGAAATGGCGGAACGGAATCGGGGCGCGGTAACAGCTGCTGCCGCATCAGCCCTAAACTTGAATAGTTTGGTCGACCAAACCGAACTTTTGAACTGAACTTAAATTCAACCAAACTGTTCGGTCGAATCCAAACCAGTTCGGAAGGCGAAAAAACCCGGTTTTGAATGTACGAACTCGGTTCGGAAGTTCAGAATTTGACTGAATTCAAATAGTTCAGTCGACCAAACCGAACTTTCGAACCGAACTCGATTTTCTAACCGAACCAAATTTCCGAACTCGGTTCTGTTCGCACATCCCTGCATCCCTTGAGCTCATTCTTTCAGCCCTTGAGGGTAGGGACTGGATCCCTGGTTCAAATCCAGGAACTGGAATAGAAGAAAATCAATACAAAAACAGCAGCAGGCCAGAATGGGCCCATGGATCCAGACCGACCACTTAAGAACCTCATTCATTTCTGGTTTTCCCTTGACTCCAGGCGGCTGGGATCTTCCAGCAATTCAAGAATATTCTAAAATTCCAAATTCTTAATTCAGCAGTAGGGTAGTTCCAGCCTGACCCCTGGAGCAGAGCTGGCATGGACAGGGAGAAAATGAGCTGCTGTTAATTTCCGGTATTCCAGATAGCTTAATAGTTATATGCCAATGATTTGGTAAGTGTGTGGAGGTTAACCACCAAGCCAGAATACTGGATATTACCATTTCCTGTACTAGTATTTATCTTTTACCATGCTACCGTTTCTAACTTGCCACATTATTGTATAATCATACCACTATGGACAGAGGGAGGAAGTAAAGAAAAATAAAAAATCAAAGGCTAATTAAACCGTAATGCAGTAAACAGTAATGTGGTTAACTGATAGCCGCCAGATACTAAGTCAGAAACCAATTAGTATCTGACTGTATATTGGATACTTTGAATACCTCAATATCCAACACATCCAATAACCAGTAGGATACCAGATAATAGTGGTTATTTGACACCAGTGCTCCAGAGTCTGCACTCACTGCCAATATGGTTCTCAACACAATTCAAGGTGCTGGTTTTGACCTATAAGGCCCTAAATGACTTGGCCCCTACATATCTAAAGAATCGCCTCCCCCCTTATGTCCCTCCATGGCCTCTAAGATCAGCCGAGCGTACTCTCCTGCCGATTTCACCATTGGTCCAGGTCTCTTCGACCCGGCACGTGGAGAGATGTTCTTGGGGGCTGCCCCACGTCTTTGGAACTCCCTTCCCTTGGAGGTTCACCTAAGCCCTAGTCTGAGTGTTTTCTGGAGACACAGTAAGACCTATTTATTTGACCAGGTATTTAACAAGCAGGGTTAGGATCGTGTGGGGTTATTTATATGGGTATTTTATGAAGTTTGGGGAATTTTATCTTCTGTATTTTATCTGTGTTTTTTAATGTGTTAGCCACCTTGAACCTTCAGGGAGGATGGATAAATAAATAAATAAATAAATAAATAAAATTTGTTTCAGCTGTACTTCTGTACACATCCAAAAGCCAGTCAATATGTTGGTAAACGGCTAGCTTGTGGTTGATCTTTGCCTGTTAGCAATGACTTACTGCCTTCCTCCAAACCCTCTAGCCATTCAGAACATCCTTTCCTGACAGCTGCCAAATCCTTAACTGTCCCCTTTGGCTTCTAATTGCTGTTATTAAGTCTGTTTTGGGGTGGCTAGTTTGTGGTGATTATGAAAAGGCCTAAATGCGATTCTTTTCTTTCCCGCGTAATCTTGTCTTCGTTGATTTGGAAACTGGCACAAAGCAAACAGTTGGTGCTCATTAAAATGCTATCATGCAGCAATGCGCTGACATCTTGTTGCTGAATTCTCTCAGACTTTGTTTGCTAGCCCTCTCTGTGGAGTTTGGGGGCTGGGGGCAGCCTCGACTTGGAAGGGAGACCTTGTTGAGATAATGAGCTTTAAGCCTTACCGTGATTATTTATTTATTTAATCATCTTTTTACCCCGCCCCTCCTGAAACAGCTCTGAATTAGCCTCCGACATCAGAAGGATGGCTCAAGGATCGGTGTCAATTTTTTATCGCCCATGTAATCATCCCTCCCTGAGCTCTCTCCTTCTGCAGACGTTTCCCCAACCCGCATTCGGAGGAAAACTCCCCCCCACAAAAGTTTGCAGCTTCAAGGTTTCATTTTGCCAGAAGGGAAATTTTAAATGAAGTCTCAAGTTAGAAGGAAAGGAATTCAAACCCAAACAACAAATTGAGTAATGAACCGGAGAGACTTAATTATATCTGGAATGTTTAAACTGACAGATTTGTAGATTTTTAAGGTCAGTAACTAGAGATGGAATAAAGAGAGTGCCTTCTGCATTTGTGAATTTGGTCTGGGTATTCTGGGCATCAGCAAGAACTGGAATTCACAGGACTTTCAGAGTTAAAAGTTCATTCAACGTTTCCTTGTAGAGCTGTGCCCTTTTCAGCCAGTCTTCTCATTATTTCAACCTGTTTTGTACCTTGTCCAGTCTGTTCTGTCCCTTGCCCAGCCCAGCTTGTTTCTTGTCCAGCTTGTTTGGTCTCTATGTCTCTTGCGGAAGTTGGGAAATCACTTGCGGAAGTTGGGCAATCACTTGCGGACGTTGGAAAGTGGGGCGGAAATATGGCAAACTGGTATATTGACTAGCCTGTTGGGCACTAATCAGGTACTGATTAGTATCCAACTGTAGTAGGGCGGCTCGGGGACCACCCTTTCCCCGTTAAGAAGAGTTTGGGGTGGATTGGCACAACGCCTTTGAGAAGGGCCGCTAGAGTTTATCAGGGTGGCCAGGTGACATCAGGACTCTGGTGTGGAGTGTGACAGAAGCACCAGCGTGGTGGTAGGCAGGCAAGGGGCTTCTGGAGACCGCCAGACTACAGCTCTGGAAGGTACTCTGAGGCTGAGAGAGGTGTGTCTGCTAGGGACCAGAGAGCAGTGATTGGGATCGGAGATGATAGGGAACCAGGCAGTTGCAATCTCCACTAAGTGCCTGGGTGCGAACACCGACGTTGCCAGATTAGGACGAGGACTGAAATTTCAATGGGTATACCCATTTTTGTAGGTACTCATTTCAGGTCTCTCCTCCAACCCTATCTATGCCTGTTGCTAAAGGCCTAACAAGATACATCTTACTTTGCTTCTGGATAATACACATGGTTGGGATTTGGTGAACCTCCTCCATGCAGCGATGGAACTTGCAAAATGGTTGCCCCCGGCTGACTTCAGGGAGCATGATGAAACACAGGGCAGGAGGCGGCCTGTTTGATATGTAGGGCCCAGCCGTTAACACCTTTATAGGTCAAAAGCTAAACCAGCACCGTGAATTATACCTAGCATGCTGATGTCAGCCAGTGCAGAACAAGCAAAGTTGCCGTGTTAGGAATGAGCGAACATGGTTCGGGAGTTCGGACCGAACTCGGTCTGTTCGGTCAACCGAACCGAACTTTTGAACCGAACTCGAATTTCAAACCGAACCGAACCGAATTTCCGAACTCCATTCTGTTCGCCCATTCCTAGTGGCAACACACACAAAAAAACCTGCTTTTGAATGACTGGACTTGGTTCGGAAGTTTAGAATTCGACCGAACTTGGTCTGTTCGGCCGACAGAACCGAACTTCCGAACTGAACTCAAATTTCAAACCGAACCAAACCAAACCGAATTTCCGAACTCAAATTTCAAACCAAACTGAACCGAACCGAATTTCCAAACTCTGTTCTGTTCGCCCATCCCTATGCCGTGTTGGTCCAAACTATAGGCAATAGAGACTAAGTAGTACAGTGATATCTTTTATTGAACCAATTACAGTTGGTGGAGCTATGCAAGCCTTTGGACCTACTACTAATCATTTCTATAGCATTACTAGGCATACACAGTGTTTACATTCACAGATTTCTGGAGACAGGTCCCTGACCAGTGGGCTTACAATCTAAGCTGGACAAGGGTGAGGTGAACACAGGGAAAGACAGACACACACATATTCCCATTTTACAGATGGAGAACTGAGGCTGAGAGGTTGTGACTTGTCCAAGGCCACCCAGAGAGTTCATTGGCGAGGGTGAGAGTCAAACTAGGGATGGGTGAATGCGGTTCGGAAGTTCAGAGTTTGGTCCGAACTTGGCCTGTTCGGATGACCGAACCCGAAGACGAACTGACCGAACTGAACTCAATTCCGAAAGTCGAAATGACCGAACAGTTCGGTCAGTTCGGATCGCGTTCGGGTGAGTTCAGGTACCAAAATGTGTGACTGGAAGGCAAAACGTGACAGGGAGGGGGAGTTAGCTGAGGAGCAGACTTCCAGGCACCAGGGGTGGAGAGGCTCAGAGTAGCAGCCAGCCTGTCCAATCACCATCCCTTTTCGCCTCAGACCACTGGCTTCGCAGTCTGTGATTGGCCACGGGCTAGGCTGCACGGAGCCAGTGGGACTTGCGGTGAGGCAAGTGCAGCAAGAAACAAAACTGATTGCCTCCCCCCTTCCCAACACCTTCTGAGCTAGTCACTGTTCCTGAACAGCAGGCATTTCAGAAGGCTCCCTCTCCCAGCAGTTTTTGTTCCTTCCTATTCCTAATCCATTGTCATCCTCCTCCTATTTCACCCATCCAACGCATCTACCTCCATAGTATCATTTATTTAGATTATATTAGATAGATTTAGGTGTTATTTTTTGTTTTTATCCCCCCCTGTGTTCCCTGTGTTCAAATTTCCTTCCTCCCTCCCTCCCCCCTCCATTGAATCCTTTTCCCTCTCCCTCTTATTCCATCCCTGATTCCCTTCACCTGTTTTATGTTTTGGATTTATTTAGAGTAGGAATATTATTAGATTAATTTTCATTTCAGTTTTGTACCCCTCCCTGTGTTCTTTATGTTTCCCCCTGTGTAATATTGTATAGATAGATAGTTATTAGATAGACAGTTACTAGATAGATGTACATAGTAGTTAGCATAGTTATAGAGATACAGTGTGTTTGTAGGACAAGGCCTTTGTAGTTAATTATTAGAATATTCCAGTTAGTTCAATAGGTTTTAGAATAGTTAATAGCAGTTAGATTTAATGTAGAGATAGATATATATAAAAATAGAAACAGCCACTCCAGCCCCAGGA